>CP136888.1:31853296-32005796 GCA_033000465.1 Sciaenops ocellatus | reverse complement strand
AAGGTCTTTACAAGCAGTTTTATTATATTTATATATGTTATATTTTGATTAAATCTCTTATGTTATTTTCTTATTATTCAGATGTTGACGCTGACTTTAGCGTCTGTGCTGCTCAAAGACTTTAAACGATGTTTGGTCACTTTAAGATTCAGGATAAAGACCTTCATGTTTACCTGCTTTTAATGAATCAGTTTAATTTGAGTTTGGTTTAACGGGTTGTGCCTCTCAACTTTTCATATTTGTACTTCAGTGAATGATGAAAACCAAACAGGTGCTTCTGTAATCAGTCATATGAACATGAACTCGTTGTGTTTAAAGTTGATATCGGCTGGGGTGTCGGTTAGCTCAGTCCGTAGAGCATCTACAAAGACTCAGTCCTTGCCGCGGCGTCTCCCCACATTCTCGTCACTCTTCAAGCTGTCTCTGTCAAATAAAGCTCAAAAAGGCCAAAAGAAATATCTTTAAAGTCGATATCGGCTGATACAGGTTTTATTTTTCCTCCAGGACCTCCACACGATGTTCGACCCGTCAGAAAACGGCCTTCAGGACTACGACGGCATGGAGGATGAAGCTTTCCCTGCACTTCCACCGCCTCACTCTCCAGGCCAGGGAGGACAAGATGAAGGGAACCCTTTTTCAAACGGTGAGGAGCTGTTTGTGTAAGACAGCTGGTCAACATTTTAATCCAGTTTATACCTGTAAAGAACGATGGTAAGTCCTTTTGGAGGAGACTGAACAGAAACACCTACAGTTTGTAGTGAGTCATCTTTATTGACTGCTGACCTGTCCTGCTGGAGTCAGGACAAACAACAGTCGACAAACTGATGCTGACCGCCTGTCCTGTTGTCATGTGGTTGTGGTTAACACAGAGGACGAAGACAGAGACGTGTCCAAGCTGGCCGATGTCCCTGCTGCTAAGAGGAAAGGAGTGAAGAGGCCGCAACCCAAACTGGACTCCAACAGGTACCTCAGACATCAGGGAGGGTTTAGAGTTTGTCAGCTGATGTCAGGATGTTACGTGATGATAGATCGCACTCTGAATGTTGGGAAAGGTCCCTGCAGGATTCATTGTTTGTCACAGGTTATCAATGAGTTGGAGCTCCTCTGTAAGTTTTCTTACTGCAGCCACAAAGTTTCCTGCTGACTTTAAATATTCCTCTAATTTATTGCAGAGAAACCTGAACACAGAGCTGCAGGTCAGAGCTGCACGCTCAGTCATTAAAGCTGAATTAATTAACAAGAAAATATCCTGGAGCTGGTTTCATTAGCCTCCATAATATCTAACCTTAAAACAGCCTTAATCAATATTTCTATGTAAACAATGGACCATGTGACTCTGAGTAATGAGGAAGAGTGTGTTCACAGTGAAGAATGATCACCTGACTCAGCTCTGCAGTGTTTTAGCCTCTTTCAGCTCATTGTTTCCTGTTTTGGTTTTCTGAAAATCGACTGAGCCAAGTGTTTGACTCCGGACAGCCGGGTCAGGCGCGTTTGACTCCGGACAGGTGCGTTTGATTCTGGACAGGTGTGTCTGACATGTGACTTCCTCTTCAGGCTGATCTCAGAGAGAGGACTTCCTGCTCTGCGGACACTCTTTGATGACGTCCGTTACAAAGGCAAAGGTCACGAGGTGAGAGACACTGACAGCAGCTCATACTGGTTCATCATGTCAAACGTTGAGCCGACGTTTTCAGGATGTTTGCGTGTGTTCTGCCCCGTCAGGCCGAGGACCTCCGTCTGCTGATGAGGAAGATGGAGAACTGGGCTCACAGGCTGTATCCCAAACTGCAGTTTGAAGACTTCATTGACAGAGTGGAGAAGCTCGGCACCAAGAAGGAAGTGCAGGTGACGAAGATGATGCTGAATATTTCTGAAGTGTGCTTATTATTTTATACAGAGCAGTGTCTGTAATGATTTGTGTTCTCGTGGCAGACCTGCCTCAAACGGATACGACTGGACATGCCGCTGACACACGAAGATTACATGGGGAACGACGGTAAGAGAGAAGAACGCACCATCAGTTCAGATACTTCTGGTACTACACTCCTATGTAGTACTCTGTGTACTTCCTGGCGTAGTGCACTAATTTCAGCAGCGTAGTGTTTCAATTTGAGTACGGCCGTTATCAGATGAAGCTGCAACTTTTTACAGGTTTTGCAACCAGGCAGAACATTAGCGTCAACGTTTGACTGATAAAATATAAATATAAAACATATGTACAACTTAATACTTGAATTAAAGCTTACAGGTGTTCAGATTTTAAAGGACACACACACACAAAAACAGAACAGTCAGTTCACAAGACAGATATTCTGTCCACGTTGACAGTTGGCGACAGTTGAAAGTTGTCGCAATATTAATGTCTCAGGAGGAGCGAGGGAAAATTACATGAATTAATAAATCCAATCATTAATCCAACACCATGCTCATATATTCTGGACAGTCCCTGTCCTGAGAAAGAACCTCATGTTCTCTCAGGTCTGTTCGGCGGTTTTTGTGTAATAGAAAACATTTACTTGAGCTGAAGCGGGGTGCAGCGGTACACTTCCAGGACGTCGTGCAGTCACTCAGAGCATCCAGAGATGTCGGGCAGAACCAGAATAGAGCACTCACTTCATTCAGGAGCATGTGGACGACTTATATTTGTATATTGAGATCTTCACCGCAACTTCCTCAGCTGCCGATTTGACAATGCCGGTGGTCCTTCTCCTTCAGCTACGTAGCCAAAATGCCGACCAGAGACATTTTTCTAATGTCGTGAGGGTCACGTGATGCTTTCAGAGTCTACCTGCTGGTTAAAATTCACTTGTGGACAGAGCGTCAGACTCTGGACAGGTTAAAAAAAGGTTAGAATTCACTTTTTGGTGACTAAAAAGTGAAACGTTTGGTTTCAGTGAAGTCGTTTTTTTGTTTGTTTTCCACCTTCGTGAGTTTTAAATGTTCAGTTACACAAACTTCAGTTATTCTGACGTGGTGGCACACTGAAGAGCAAAGGTTTGTATCTGGTTTGCTGAGAGTGACACCTGAAACCTCCATGAATCAGTGACATCTGTGAGAGTAAAGAAACTTAATTTTAAATTAAATTTGTTTTGTTTTGTGTTTTGTTTCACTTTCTGCTTTAGGTGAAGAGGTCGCTCCAGAATCGAACGTCTTCGGGGATCCAGATCCGTTTAACAGATCCGTCTTCCCTGATGACCTCCAAAGGCCGGTCCACTCGACCCCGGCTCCGGCTGCTCCACCTTCCCCCTCTCCCGTTTTCAACTCACCTGCTGCTCCCTCCCTGACGGAGGAGCAGCGTCAGCGTATGGAGCTGAACAGACAGCGAGCGCTGGAGAGGAAGCTCGCCCGCCAACAGCAGCAGCAGCAGCAGACAGGTGAGAGGCGCTTCATCACAATGCTTCGCTCAGATCCGTCACGTCCTCTCAGCGATGACAGAATAAACTCATTTAATGTCCTCCTCATTCCCTCCAGACTCTCAGACTGTTGACTCGTCCACGTCAGCAGCAGATGAACCCACATCTGTCTCCTCTGCAAACGTCCTCGACGAGTCTAAAGATCAGGATGCGAAGGTGGAGGAGGTGGAGAAGGTGGAGGATTTAGACCTGCAGCCAGCCAGCAGCAGCACTCAACAAGAGCCCAGCCAGCCTCCACACAAAGACTCTGAACCTTCTGCTGGATCACCTCATGGTGAGGAAGAGGAAGAGGAAGAGAAAGAGGAAGAACCCAGCAGCCAGGTCCATCAACCGAGCAACGAGTGTGAGGACGAAGACTGATTGACACTCGAGTTAAACGGTATGTCTTACATCTTAACGACTGTGAAACTTCTTGTTTCTGTACGAGGGAAGACGTTTTCTGCTGCTCATGTGAAACCTCCACCTGTGTGAACGTTTGACCCGTTCATCCACCACAAACTCCTCTCTACGTGGACTTTCAAATCTCTCCTCGTATGATTGCAGATGTGCTTCAAACTGAGAGAGACTATATTAATATTATATTATTAATAAATATTTGAAGTGTCTCCTGGTTTATCTGCTATCATCATGTGTGACAATTCATAAATCTAGTTATTGTCCAGCTTAAACCTCCGTTCTGTCCGTTCTGTCTGTTATTCCTGAACTGTACGAAGTGTCACTTACAAATGAACCGTAATGTCGACGTCTTCCTGCAGTTCAGAGCGCTGCGTTCACGTTCACATTCATGTTCATGTTCACGTTCACGTTCACGTTCACGTTCATGTTCACGTTCATGTTCATGTAGAAACTATCAGCTGCAGCATCTTTAAAACTTTTGGTCTTTTCTGTGAAGCTGAGTGTTTTATAACTGATCACTGCAGTTTGTGTTCTTACCTTTTTAATGTCAAACAATAAACCTTACAAATTAAATCTGTTCGGTATAATTAAACCTCTGATCTCACCTTCACGCACGGTGCTGCATCATCATACATAGTTACCATAAAGTCACAATGTGGATGGTTTGCTGGAGGCGTGTTTAATGGAAAACACAATCAGACTTCTTTATAACTTCAAATTGAAATAAAACTTTAAAGTCGTTCAGAGCTCAGACAGATTTACTCGTTTGAGGTTTTTTAGTCAAAGTGAAGAAACAAAATTCATTCAGACGTCTGAGGTGAAAAATCTGAAGTTAGAACTGATTTTTGTTCACGTCAGTTTTGTCTCTTTGATTTTTAGCAGGTTTATTTATTCTAATAATTATATTTTATGTCTGGCACAAAGGGCCTCAACTCCAAACTTACACAAGAGTTTAATATTCATCCACACGGTTTAATAACAAAATAATCATTTTACAAAAAATAGATTCAGTGGTGACACTTCATACAAACATAAACATATTGTATGAGTTAGAATGAGTCTGTCAGAGTTTAAAGGGAGAAAATAAAAAAACTTTTACGTGTGTGACGAGTCAAATCAGTGAAAATTCAAATGGCTTGTGGGCGGAGGAGAAACAGCTGCAGGAGCATAAATTAAACAAAATAAACCAAAAAATTAATAAGCATGATTTTTTATAAAAATGTTTGTTTTTATTCTGAAATAAATTTCATTTTTTTCTTCAAGCAAAAGAGTCAAAAAGTGTTTTTGTCACTTAAATTGAATCATTAGATTACACACATCCACACACTGTATACTTTATATTAGTACAGAAGTTTGATATATTTGTAATACTGAACAAATATTTGATCATTCAGCTCTGAAATATTGATATTTTGCTGTTAAACATTAAGTTAATTATTCATCTTGATTTATGCATTATGCTTATTTGTATGAGAGGCTCATAAAGTGTCACCACATCATTTAAAACATCAGTGCAACATTTATTTAATGTCAGTGTGTAAACTATCGTTCATCAGTGATTCTTTCTCTCATTTAATATCATCAAAGACTTCGATGAATTATCAAACGTTTGTTCTTTAGATGATACAAAGTATAAAGATAATAAATAACTACAAATATAATTAAAAAAGATCAAATTGAACACTGTTCTTCTGGCTTCAGAGTGTTGCTGCTCTCGTGAAGGTTCATGTGATTCATGATATTTCAAAAACTCGTCTCCGGCTGAATCTACGCCGTCGTTGCACAAACCTGTGCAGCCATCTCCAGGTCCATCAGCGCCAGCTCCCTGACCTCCTCCAGCAGAGAGTACAGGTTGGGAGTTTTGCTCTGCCTGAACTCTCTCTCCTCTTTGGAGAGTTTGGGCTGCTGAGCCGCCTTCTTCTCCTGGGCCTGCTGGCTCGCCTCCTCGGCCAGGCGGACCACCTCCTGGACCAGCTGGCTGCGGCCCTGCGAGGGCGTCTGCTGGGGCTCTGCGCTGCGGTGAGGCTTGTTGCTGATGACCTCGAGGTTGAGGCTGTCGCCGTGGAAAGGCGTCGAGTGGACAGAAATACGAACCTGTGGAGTTCGGCTGTTAGCAAAGTTGTCGGATCAGAACAAATAAGAAGCTCTAGTTTCTGCGACTCACTGTGATGTGGTCAAACAGTCTGAAGGTGGAGGTGCCGCAGCTGGAGGTGGTGGTGATGTGGTCCGAGTGTTGTCGTACAGAGCCGCTCTGCCACTCACAGCTGCCGTCCTGTCCCGCAGCCACGACCTGACCCTCTCGATTCTTCACGTACACCGGCCCCTTCACACCGTACCTGTAGAAACATTTCATCACACCGTCAAATCTTGTTTTACGGAGCTCTACTCAAGACCTCAAGTTAGCCTCTTACTCTGGCACAAACACCAAAATGCCGTTGTTTCGGATGGAGTAGATGACAGCGTCGGCCACACAGCTCGGGTCTGTCTGCGGGTCTCGTTCTTTGAAGTACAGACACTGGAACAAAGCCGTGGACAACTTCTGAGCCCGCTGAGCCGCCTGGAAACGTCACACAGAGGTCACAAGAGTTCACTTTGTCTCGTCAGAAGTGAATCACAGACGTAGAGAATCACAAAACAGCACTGACCCTGTTCTTGTTGTTGATGTGCTGAGCCATTTCTTCCAGTTCTTTGTTGCTGGCTAACGTTTTACCGAGGCCCGCCTCCCTTTCCAGGTCGATGGCGGCCGTGAGGAGGCGGTGGACCACGATGTCGGCGTAGCGACGGATGGGTGAGGTGAAGTGGGTGTAACGGTCGAGAGCGAGACCTATGAGACAGATCGTATTGAAAATCAAAGATCCGCTGAATATCACGGTAAAAGTTGAAGATCTCACGAAGGTTCTGCTGCGTGTACCGTAATGGTAGTACTGGTCCTGCGACTCGAGACCAGTGGAGAAGTACAGCGCCTGCGACATGGCCGTGGTGGCCATCATCCTCAGCAGCCTGTTCACCAGCGGGTCCTGTGGGTCCATAGCCCGGTCCAGAGAGTCAGCTAAAGCCTTGTTGGTCCTGGAAGAACAGAATTAAAATTCAGTGTGTGTGTGTGTGTGTGCGTGTGCGTGTGCGTGTGTGTGTGTGTGTGTGTGTGTGTGCGTGTGTGTGTGTGTGTGTGTGTGTGTGTGGACAGATGCTGCAAACCAAAATACATCATGGACTGATGTGCAATCGAGTGTAACAGTGACCTCAGTCGTGTAACTGTTGTGTGTGCAGCACAGTTCAAATTTTATTCTAAAGTTTAGCTGTAGTTTTCTGCAGAGGTGTGTGTTGTCAGTTGTCATCAGTCACCTGGTGTCGATGGTGAATCCCCCGGCCTTGGCGCTGTCCACCAGCTGGCTGAAGAACTCCTGCCGTGGTGGCGGGTGCCGCCTCAGCAGGGCCTGATGAGGGAAGGTCTCCTGGATCTTGCGGGCCACCCAGTGGTTGGCGTAAATCATGCACTCGGCCACGGTCTCGTGGACCTCCAGAGGCTGTCGGGGCACCAGGGCGGTGATGTTCCTCTCCTCGTCCAGCTGGGCACGAACCTGAGGAGGGATTCAAGCATGTGAAACGTGTACTTAGGGGACTTTTAGGTAGTACAGGTCGACTGGGATCTACAGTTTTACATCTTGAAAACCAAAGCAATGTCATCAGAAATGTGGATGTTGAATCTGGCTGTTGTGGTTCAGAGGGAACTGAGCTTGACGGCAAAGCTCTCGCTTTTCCAGTCAACCCTCACCAATGGTCATGAGCTTTGGGTAGTGACCCAAAGAATGAATCGCGGGTACAAGCGTCCGAAATGAGCTTCCTCCGCCGGGTGGCCCGGCTCAGCCTTAGAGACGGGGTGAAGAGGGAGCTCGGAGTAGAGCTGCTGATCCTGCGAGTCGGAAGGAGCCAGCTGAGGTGGTTCAACATCTGATCAGGTCTGGAGGGATTATATAGCCTGTCTGACCTGGGAGCTCCTCAGGAACTGCTGCCGCCATGACCCGACCCCAGATAAGCAGATCAGTACGGATGGATCTAATAAGAGCTCAAGTGGAGATACCAAAAAATAGAAAGCTGGCCTTATTCCTGATTCTTATTTTCGTCCTCTGTGCCGTCGAGCTCCATTATTGTCCAAAAACACCAATGAGCCACACTGTTGTTCCTTCATTACCATGAACACACATGCTGTAGTTTATTTAAACACCGCCCTGCTGCCATAAATACTCACTAGCTGTTAGGATGCATTTATGTTAAGATGGATGAGAAAACGTACGTTTGCATCCCTGTATCAGACGTTGGAGGCCCACGACAGATATATCGTGTTGTTCCTGTAACCTTCAGTCTTCAGAGTGTTGTTGAATATTGTGATGAGCTGAGGAAACTTTCCAATGACGTGAACCGCGATCCTCCGGACAGACTTTGAGCTGAGTCAGAGGCTGAGCGGTGCGAGCGTGGACGGATTAAGACCGCGGACCTCTGGGGACGGACGGACATGTCAAGAAGTTTGGACAATTCTCACTGGCCAGAAAAGCAAAACACAGTTTGGTGACATCATGTCATGATGACACCTCCTCACAGCGAGGCTCTTAAAGAAATAATGGTCATTTTATAAAAACCTATTTCATGATGACATCGACTGTAAGACGACTCCATTAATCACACTGACTTATCCAAACGCTTCATTAGAAAGCGTCTTACAGACGAACAACAACTCATTTAGTTTTGACAGACGACCAACCGGCCGTCTTAAATGAAACACACGGCTCTAATGTGCAAACTGTCAGCTTCACTGCACTCAACTTTATTACAATATTCACAGTGAAATGACTCCATGATCCTCTGTGAGGTTTACACCTTGCTGCCGGCCTCGCTGTCAGGTTTGAAAAAAATCACTCCTCTGGACTGTTCCTGGTACAGTTTGTCTTCTAACTGCCGCCGCAGTGTCTCTCCACGAGACGCTCCTGTTAGGGAAGAACACCTCGGTCCGAACTTTCACCATCGCCAACAAACAGTGTTTCAGTTTTAATAAGGCCGATGCCTTTCGGCCGCGTCACACTCGGAGAAGGCTGCTGCTGTTTTTGTGTGTGAGAATCAGACACTTGGTAATGACGTCCAGGTCTGTAGCAGTAAAAACACTCTTTCCTCTCTCTGTGGACTCTCTCTGTGTAACTTTGACAAACTGCATGTGAAGCCGGAGCATAACGAGGCTTCTCAGCAGCAGAGGAAAGTGACCTTACACAACAACCAAACAGCCAGGCAAACATTTGTTAAATTCAAAAACTGAGCTGGTTCTGGAGCAAAGAAAGTCCACTGATCAGTCTGCGAGCAACACAAATAACAAAGTCTCTACTGCCTGAACTGAGGCTGACCGAGCGGTCGGTAGGCTGCAGCACCAGGGTGCAGGCAGGAAGTGTTGGGGTTTGGGTGGAGAGGAGCACCATGTTTTTGGTCTGAGGCCAACCAGACAGAGAGAAAGGAGGACGGTGGAGGGAGGCCAGCTGGAGGATGGATGATGAAGCTTTGTTGTTGTTGTGTAGCTCCAAATTCTCTGATTTCAGCTCCTCAAATGTAAATATATGTATATAATAATATAATATCTCTGAGGACGTCACTGTGAGCTTTGGTTAACCAAACCATTTCTGAGTTTTGTTGACTCACCACTTAAACACAAAGTAAACAGACAGAGAAGCATGAAGAGCTTTTCTACTTTGAAGCTTCGATGTGTGGACAGAATGCATTTTGTTCTACGCTCTCCCTGAAATCATGATGAGGTTATTCAGCAGAATTAAAAGACATCGCAGGAGCCAGAACGTGTGCATGGCTTCAGTTATTTATTTTGATCGGACACATTTTGCACTCGGTGGCGGGATTCAGACAAAGAGGATGAGTTAGGCTTGAACATTTTCTGTTGACTGTCTCGTGCCAAGTTAAGTTATTCTTTGAATGAACATGTGACTGTGGATTTCTTTGGATTGAACGAGTCACAGAGTCTGTTTAGCCTCTTAGCATCCTTTTTTAACTGCTGGTGTTCACTACAGACGTCTTTTTGTACTTTAAATCTCCAGTTTCAGTGCACTGATGTCAATTCGGCCTCCATCACATCGATCGACAGCCATATTTCAGGGATCGCTGCAGAAAATCTGTATTTTTTACTCTCTAATATCGCTACAAATAAAAGTTCTGATTATTTTTGGATTATTTATAATTCTATATATTGATATTATTCATTGTTTATGTATCCTTCAGTAAAAAATAAAGAGCATACCTCCACCCCTTCCAGCTCCAGCGCTCCTCCTCTGTCCCTCTGCGCCCGGAGGTGTCTGGCCACATGTGTGAGCATCTCCAGTGCCTGGGTGAGCTCGGCCAGCTTAGCGTCCTTCTCCTCGGACCCGAGCTCGGACAGCTCCGGCACCTCCGCCTCCTCTCCGTTGAGGAGCGCCTGGGCCAGCTCGTAGTGGAGCTGGTAGGAGGAGCGGATGATCGTGCGGCCGTACCACACTCTGTTGACGGCGAGGGTGTGTGCGTCGAGGTCCCACATCACGCTCATCGCGTACCTGGATTAACGAATGAACACAGACATATTTACAGACGGCATGATTTCATGTGTTCACTCATTAAACAGCTGCAGTTTACTGACCTGTCGACTCCTCCCAGCAGAGAGCAGAGGTCTGCGCTGAGAACAGCAGGCAGCATGTCGTACCTGCGGTCGGCCAGGTAATAAGTCGTAGCTCTGAAAAAAGACAGAAGAAGAAAGTCAAGGAGGAAAAGAGAGACACAAATATTCTCAGTTTGTTTGTTTCCTCTTCTCTGCATCACTTTCATCACAGTCTTTACCACTTACACTTCATTACAAACTACTGAGTCTAACTTCCCCAGGTGGAGGCCCCGGGGAAGACCCAGGACACGCTGGAGGGACCTTTTCTCTCGGCTGGCCTGGGAACGCCTCGGTGTTCTTCCTGAGGAGCTGGCCGAGGTGTCTGGGGAGAGGGAAGTTTGGGCTTCCCTGCTCAGACTGCTGCCTCCGCAACCCGGCAACGGATAAGCGGAAGAAGATGGATGGATGGAGTCTAACTTTTCATGCATAAATACACTTCACATTCTTTCGTTTAAAGCCTTGAAACCCTTGAAAATCTAACAACTCTTCCTTAAATTTAAGGAAGTAAAGTAGTTCAGTAAACACAGTGCTACATGCGTGTGCATGAGCGACGCCCGACCGTATCGGCCGAATATCGACCAATATGTTGTCAGACGTGTGCTGTTGTGATGCTTGGGGTGATTTAGATTTATTATTTATGTTTTATTTGTATTTTTATATGTATACTTATTTAACTGAGTGACATTTACTGTTTCAGTGCCCCGATGTCACTCTGGACAACAAAGTTTATTGTTAAACTGTAAAACATTCTGCCTCCATTACATTTCTTTGTCAAGTATTTAATGACCAAAACTGAGGAAACAACAGAAAAAAAGATATTTCAATTTTTAGATGTATCAGCCAATAAATATATTAATATCAGAATTGTTTTCAAAATTCTAACGACTAATTTCTCTGTGGATTGATAAAAATTTAAATTTAGACTCGTCGATCTCGTCGGCTGACTTAACATCACCTGTCAGGGAGCAGCCCGGCTAGTGGGGGAGTTACGCAAGAGCTCAGACGCAACATTAATAAATTACTAATAATCAGTTAAACCAACTAGCGAGGGCAGCAACGTTTGATCGACTAATCAGGCACGATGAATGATCTAATGAAGGTCAATGAACATCATGAGGCCGCTGCAGCCTGCGAAGTTAAAGCAGTAAAAGTGTGATCCTTCCTTTGGAGGTCTTGATGCAGGATAAAAAGTTAAAAGATGAAAAATTCACAGCAGAAAAAAAAACGTTTAACATAATCAGAAGAATCTTGGGTAGCCAAAGTAATCCTCCAGATCTGAAGAGAGAATCATGTCCTCTGTGTTTAGTGTTTGTCAGGAGCGTTGCTGCATCATGTCTTATTGTCAGAGCTCTAAATATGTATATTATAATCAACGTAAACACACAGCACTGAGACTGTCGGAGACTCCATCTCTTGGTCTTGTTCAGAGAAGCACGACTGCTTTGGAAACTTCGTTTGTTTCTTCTGTTCTGTTGAAGGTGTTTCCATGATAATCTCGGATACTAACCTCAAACGAGCTTCCAGGTCGGTGAGCGAGCCCTCTGTGACAAAGTGCGTGACGTCCGCTATGTGGACGCCGAGCTCCAGCAGCTTCCCGCCGGGGAGGCTCCGCACCGACAGAGTGTCGTCTACGTCCTCGCAGCCCCGCGGGTCGATGCTGAACACCAGGTGACTCTCCCTGAGGTCCCGCCGCTCGGCCACCTGAGCGGGATCTATCGTCCACGGCTTCTCTGGAGAGTTGACCGGCATCTCTCTCAGCTGAGGACAGACAGACAGGCACCCAGAGAGGAAACACGAGGTTACAGAAGGTAAGAGAAATCTCACAAAAGCTGGCAGAGCCAAAGTGATGGGACTCATATGAATAATTCATTACTCCTCTGCGCTTTGGGCTGAGAAGAGACCATCAGATATTGTGTGCTGAGCTCACACTCCTTTCACCAGAGGTCTTTTTTTACTAAATAAAACGAGGAATGTGAATGTGAACGGAAAGAAAAAGGTCGTTTGATTCTATCGAGTCCTTTGATTGTCGTGTAAAAAAAGAAACACGCTGTGTGAAGTGAAAAAAAGTTTTCGGGCTGGAAGGCTGTTCCTTTCCTCTGTGTGCAGCACAGCGAGTGTTCGAGCAGCAGGAGGAACATTTAAACTCTCATGAACTCTGAAAAACACTGAGGACACGGCCTGAAGGTGGCAGTGTCACCACGCGTTGATCAAACATCATCCTTCAGTTTAAAAATGTAAATGATCTACACTGACCTGTAATCAGGTTCATCCGTACGTCTGTTCTCACACTATGTAACTTTGGGCTCCGGGTCGGGAGAAGTACGTAACGCTTTACGGCACTAAGTCACACACCACCAACTATTTCACTGATTTTGGTGAAACTGGATCATATTTTATGGAGAAAATGTTTTCTGGTTTTCCCTCTGATGTCCTCCGGCTGCTCCGCCTCAACTCTCTGTGATTTACAGAGTTTCCTGATGGACAGTGAAGTAACCTGCTGACAGCTGTAGCTGCTGTTAGCTCATGTTAGCTCAGTTTGTTAGCCGGACTGTGAGCTCAGAGCACCTGGACAACACAGATGATTTCCAGGATATTTGATCATTTTAAAGCAAAACTAGTCTCAAAGTTTCCAGGTTTTCCAGGATATGTGGGAACCCTGTTGGTTACCACTCTATCAAAAGATAATTTTAAGATTATTTAATGACTTAGCGACTCGCTAGAAAAGAGTTTGGAGCATATAGTGGGTAAACCTTCTTCTCAGGAGCTGGTGGAAACTAAAATATTGAACCTAAATCTGTCAGGACAACACGGCTCTATCTGCAAAATCGTAAGCTGGCCATTGTTTACTGACATGTCCACCATAAATACTGAATTATTCAGCTTGTTGTGTGAGTGTGTTGCCTTCAAATGCACACTTTAACGCAGCTTTAAATTCACTGAGTGTTTGCAGCGTGCAGTCAGAAGCTTCCTTTCTGACCTGAGCGTCTGAGAAGGGCGCCACGTGGATGCAGTTCTCTATGAGGATGGTCTGGACCTCCGTCTCAAGCTCTCCAGCCGGACCCAGCACCCGCACGCTGTGACCGTTGGGATAGAGCGACGTGCTTTCCCACGAATCAATGCGCACCACCACTCTGTGGTCCTGAGTGACAGAAGAGTTTAAATCAGCCAACAGCACCATCTCAAATCAAACCAGTAGTGATCAACAGCTGATCATGTCGGGATCAGTTTCTGACTGAGCTGCCACATGAAGGTGAACCAGACCTGCAGAGCATCAGCCTGCTGAGTGCTGATCCGGATCTTGGGGATACGACGGTCCCAGGGCACAGCCAGGATGCGCTGGGAGTTCCTGCTCTGGGATTGAGTCCCGTCTCTCGGGGGAAAAGTTACCACATAGTCCCTCCAGTTCCTCTGCAGGATCCCCACAACACGGCCTGTGGATTATAATATCAGACATCAGTACAGAGGCCCTCGAGTTAGAAGACTTTGTACCAGCCTGTACTTCAAATATTTCAAGTTAATTATTTTTTCCACATCCTGCTATCAAAGGTGAAGCAACAGCTTCAATACTTAAAGTAAATAATGCTTTATTATATTCACGGCCACACAGTCTGCTACACTAGAAATGTAGTAATATTCTGTCCACCATCACCGTGGAGGGTCTCACCTGTCGGCATAGGCTGACTCTCGTTTTCCTCTCCACCCTTCTCCTCCCCCTGGCCCTCCGTCAGAGCCGTCACCTTCCCTCTCCACTCACTCTTTGGCAGCAACTCCACCACGACCACGTCGCCGTGCACGGCTCTGTTACGATTCTTGCCGCCGTTCACCAACACGCCTCGACTCAGATCTGAAAGAATGGAGGAATGAGATGTTTGTTGGTCTGCAGTGAGCAGATCTGTGCTCGGTCTCACGGTCGCTGTAGTTCACCTGTGCTCTTATTCGACAAACCGTCCGTCATGATTGAAGCTTCATTCTGTGGTCGGTGTTTGCTGATATTCAGAGTGCCCTGATAGAAAGAAAAGAAAGATTTATTTTATTTTAGGAACATCAACAACTTAGTTTAATTCAGCAGTCTGTCCATCCGAGTCTCTCTAAAATCAACTGGTTGCAGCAGAGCAGAAATGTAAAGAATGTATGAGCAAAGCTTTGCTCATGTTTCCAGTTTAAATGGAGACATTTGTTTAGTTAATTCCTTAACTTGTACCTTAATGTATCGTCCAGACTTGATTCCAGCCTCCAGGACTTCAGCGGGCAGATGTTCGGCGTACTCTTTCTGCGACGCCTCGCTCTCCTTCTCTTGTAGCGCCTGAGAGATGGAGCTGTACAGCTCGTGAGCGGCCTGAACCTGCGGCCAGAAGTCTCTCAAGAAGTCCTGAAGAATAAAGAGACGGATGAAACATCAACAGGCGTCATGATGCACAGATGCAGATCTTTAAATGCTGAATGTTTTCATCAGTTTTCTGCAAAGTGTAATCTTTAGCTGCAGCGATTTGTCAATCCGATCAATCCATTTGATCATCAATGTGAATTTCAGCCTCTCAGGTGTGAATATTTTCTGGTCTCTTCAGTCCTCTGACAGTTATCTGAATATTTTAACGAGACATTTGTGGAAACATTTTCCACCAGTTTTTGGACAACTAATCAATGAGTTTTAGAAAATGATTAACAGATTATTCATCAGTCGCAGCCCTAACTAAGCTTTGCCTCGGCTCACACGGCAGTGTGAACCTTGGGAGATGTAGTACACATCAAAGATCTTTTATCAGATATTTATAACTCACTTTTCATCTTTTGTCCTGATGATTCAACAACGAGCGTTTCACGTCTACACAAACCTTCAAGTACTCGTACTCGTACACTTGAATGAACTCGCTGCACTTCACTACAGGTCGACAGGTCAGATCTTTCATTTCTCCTCCATTTAAACCACGACGTGTGCTCTGCATGGATGAACTGTATCTGTAAACTGTGACACTCACTTCAGCTCAGAAATGTATTTCTGTCTTCACTTAACACTGAAAGAACTCCATAATGCTGCTTTTGCTTGTGTCGATGCACCCGTGGTGCCTCAGCGAGTCCATAATGAGTGTTAACGAGTGAACAAAACAAATAAATTACAGCTCTTTCTTAAAATAAACTTTTTTTTACTGAATTTCCTCGAGGCTACCTGTGATTCATCACCGTGTTAGAACAACTCTCGGCGCTCCGCTGGGTCACGCTGTGGCCGCTTCATCAAAACTTTAAACCAGCCGTGAGAGTTTCACTTTTTTCCTTCACGACTGCGGCAGCTTATTAGCTGTCCAGCAGCTCAATGGAGCGGTGTGGATGGAGCGTATACAGGGTGTGGTAATGCAAGACAATTAGGTGGTGCGCTATCACTTCAGCATCCTGAACAGTCGCATTAATAAGATTAGGTTTGTACTTGTTTTGAGTCACACTTCACCCTCTCAGACTCGCAGTGATAATTAAATTATTTCATTTGAGAGTTTATCAACTTTCAGAGGAATCATGTTGTGGTGATACGATGTTATTGTACTGCTATTGTTGGCTGTGAACAAACCAGCTTTAGGTTTATCCAAACTGTACTGGACAGATTAGATTAGATTAGAGCAGCCAGGCGTCGTTCAGCCCGCCTCAGTTCTGTCGATGATCCACGTCTTTGTCGATATTGACCAACCTCAGTCCTCCTCGTGCCTAAACCCAACCAACTCAAACCCACGAAGGTAACGAGTACCGGCCAATCAGAGACAGGCAGGATGTCCGTTTTTGCTGAGTAGCGGTGCCAAAACTGAATAAAACTCAATCATATGTCGGTTCTGGCTCTGGGACAGAGAATGGGTCCAGATCCGGGCCGTGGTCCGCCTATTAGTGACCTGTCGGCTTGTTTCCAACCTGTCTGATCGACTGACTGATCGTGTTTCTTCAACCTGATGGACGACTATTAAATGCCCAATGTCGGTGATGTGAAAAAAATATGTTAATGACGGGAAATATTCCGTTAACGTGACCTGCTGCAGCCAGAACAACAAAAATGTCTCACAGTCCAAACACCTCTGGACTTCTGTACCTCCAGACATCGGCCTCACGTGGTGTGAACGTTAAAGTTCAGGTCTGTCCCGTACCTGGACGGAGATGACGTACACTCCAGCGTTGAGGCTGCCGTACTGAGAGATGGCATCCTGGTCCTCTGTGATCATCACTATATCCATCATACCTGCCAGGTGGTTATGGTACCATACTGCTGCAGAGTACACACACCTGCAAACACACACACACACAAATATAAGATGCACGCAGACAGCTTGCCTGTTAAAGACGTAAACTTTCATACTTTGTATTTAGCTGCTCTCGCGTATAAATTAACATTATAGAGAAGACAGACATCGTTCACAGCCTGTTTACTGTCCTGTTTGTGCCATAAACTCATTTCAAGACAACAGATTGCACCTCCAGCCTCCTGTCTTTAAAAGTTTGTTAATGTTGAACACCGGAACAGGAATCATGGTGGTGAGCGGCACTTTGTGTCTAATTATCTCCCTCTGCATTAGACTGAAAACATCCAGCAGCTGCTGACTGAAGCTCGTCACTTTTCTTTAATCCATGCAGCCGATACGACGCGTGACTTATAATAAAACAGCAAACATTTGTTTGAGATAGCTTCACAAATAGATATTTTACTTGGTTTTCTTTCTGATTTGAACTTTTGATGGATTGGAGCGACAGAAAATGGATTTTGGCGACTTTGTCTGGTCGGAAATCAATAAAAATTAATCAAAGCATCAGCATCGTCCAAGGCCTTTCGTCAAACGGACCGTTGGCAGAGCGTCAAAAACGGTTTCATTAGAAGAAAACATTCAGTTTTGTGGCTCGAATCTGCAGGGGGGAGCTGGTCTGACTGTTCACGACGTCTTGATACACTTTAAGTAGAAAATAAGTCGTGTAACTCTGTGATGAGTCAGTCCTGAGCGCTCCTGCTTTCTTTGTTATTGCCTTCTTTGTTTTCGACGTCAAGTGGAGGAAAAACATCTTTTGAAACACTGAAATTGGCCCTTCAGCCATCGGGCCCCCACAGAGACAAACCATTGTACACGTCTGATTGACAGCTCAGTCAGTGTTGAGGTGGGTCCTGAGTGTCCTCATGGTTCTGCAGCAGCAGCCTCTGTTCCACAAGTTGAAGTAAAGTTGAAATGAGTTCGAGGTTTGTGCATCGCTGAAGTGCATTTTTAAACCATCATCTGAAATCTGCTGAAGGACTCAGAGGAACAGATTCATCACAACAGTCTGACACAAAGCCCTCACTGCGCACAGCGCTGAAACAAACTGAAGGAAGTCTGCAGAGTTATAACCACGATGATAATCAAGATTATTTAAATCAATACTGAGGTCATGATTATTTATTACTGTTTATTGATTTGAGAGACTCAATATTTGTTTTGTAATTGAACATTTAAATCAACAGAGCACTGCTTTTACTTGGACTGTCTGGAGACAGCTCTTCACCTTCTGCCTCACATGTTTGGTTTTTGTTTTTCCCGTCTGCTCTGTGTTGTGTGTCATTCTTTTACTCTCCTCCATCCTGAACATTTTTGTTCAGTCTGCTGCTGCAGGCTGCGCTCGCAGCGACGTGACAGCGCCACCAAAAAGTGAAGCCAGAACATCTCAGTCACCTCCGCTGGCTGGCTGGCTGTTAGTTTGGAAAGAGCTTTATTTGATACGCAGCAACTTTTCTATTTAAACATCAATATCACCATCGATCACGGAGATTTAATTGTGGGAGGTTGAAATCATAATCACAATTAATGTTGAATTAATCGTGGAGCCCTAATTAAAGTGCAACATTTTGAGAAAGATGCTTAGTCGCTTTATTTCCAGGAGTTAGTGACATCCATGGGTCGGTCTCAGCCAAGAAATAGTCACATCCCTCTGTAAGTAATGTGAGCTGCTGTTTTTATGTTTTATTCAGTATAAATGAGACAAACCGTGTTAATTAGTGAAGTTTAGAGACGTGAGCTCCTCAGCAGCTGGTGGAGCGTCATATTAACTTTACAGACGTGATCGTACAGTAGTATTGATTTTCTAAACTTCAAAGAAAGTGAGCGTTTATTTCCCAGAAGTCAAACTACTCATTTAAAGTCAGGCGGCTATAAATACGAAGCCGCTGCTTCTGGTTGCACCTGAAGTGTACAAAGTGTGAGCGGTGAGTCGGTGGCGGTGTTGGGAAGGTAATGAGCACTGACCTGGTCTGCCACTTCTCCTGGCTCTCCCCCTTCTCGCGTGGACAGTAGGAATACTCTTGAAATTCGTTGGCAAACAGCACGCAGTCATGTCGAGGGTCTTTGAGCAGGTTTCGCAGACGGTTGTATTGCCTGCACAGACACACAGACAGTAAATACAAAGTTACTGCCACCAGCTGGGCGTCTGACCTGAGCATAAAGACTGGAAACAGTCAGTCCGGCTCTGTCCAAAGGTAACAAAGTGTCACCTGCCAGCACCTCAAACACTCACTAATCAACACTTCACGTCTTCAGCGTGTAGTTTTCACACTCTGGTCCGTGTGCGGATTAAAATATGAAACATGACATATTCATTGGTGAGGCTGTGTGCTGCTACCTGGATTCTGTTACCTCTGGATGGAGCCAGGCTAACGGTGTTTACAGTCTTCCCGCGTCTTCTCTCCAACGTCTACACCGATGTTTTTTATTTGGAGAGTAGAAGGAAAGTTGAGAAGGAAAGGAAGTAATGAAGGACACTTCTGATCTGTATGGTAATTATAAATTTGTTTGTGTCCATGCAAAGTTGCCATTTGGTCTGTGAGAATATTTCATGCATGTATGTCAAACTATTCCTTTAATACAGCATGTTAAAGATCCTTTAATATAAGTGATAGATACACTCACTGTACAATCTAATACAACAAAGCACAGCTATATGTTGATATTTAAAAAACTCAGAACAAAATAAAAGGTCATAATTCGACTTTATGTTTATTATGGAGGTCGTAGTGGGTGGAGTTGTCGGAGTTTCAAGTCATATTAAACTCATGTTTGCAAATGCTATCATCATTACTTCCACAATTCATATTTTTATTAGAATTATAGTTTTTATTATTATTAATGCTGCTCTGCATCTTTGTCTCTAAACTCAACCGGTCTCAGCAGATGTCGGTCCACCATGATCCGGGTTCTGCTCGACGTTTCTGCCTCTTAAAGGACCTTTTTCCTCGCCGCGGTCACCAAGAGCTGCTCATGGTGGGAATATGAACTAGATCTGCTCTTTATGGAGATTCAGGGCTATATAAATAAATATAAATATATTTAATTCAATTTATACTGAGTGCCTGAAATCTTAGAAACACCTGTCGACATAATCCAGCTCTGCTCGTCTTTGTAAGGACAGATTGTGGATCACATTAAATTGCAGTGTTGTGTTCCTAAAATTGGTTCTGTTGTTGACTGTTGTTGCAGAGCTGGTTGTACCTCAAAAAGTAAATGGCATCAAAAATAAGAAAAGAAATGTTTCGAGTGAGGAGAAGAAGAGTTCAGTGAGAGCATCAGGTTGATTCCATCCTCAGAACTAGACCAGCAGACTGCCCACTGACCGGGACGACCAAACGTGAACCTGAACTTGTTTTCTTTGTTTTATCCTGAAGGCGACGCAGCTCTTTTGTCATTTCCTACAAATAAAATAACATAAACAATATTTGTGTTTGGAATGAGGCAGAAATGTTGGAATGTCAGTCGGTTTACGGAATAAAACAAAAATACCTGAACGTAGAAAAAAAAACAGAGAAAGTGCTGATTTTTTTCCAGACGTGCACGAGAAACGCAAAACATGCACTTTACGGTATCTCTCTATATATCATGAGACAATTATAGTGAGATTCTGGGTTGATAGAAAAGCAAAGTTGCAAAGAAACTCAAAGGTCATCACACACACACACACACTCAGAGTCCTGTGTGCTGTAGTGAACGGAAAACTGCAATTACTGACACAGTATGGCATCAGCATATGCTCTAGCAGCTATGTCTGCCTAACATTATCAAAAGTGAAGCTTCATCATATTAATGATGCAACATTTTAGTACGGCGGCGTCAGCAGAAATCAAACCCAGAGGTCATGTGGGACTCTTTATTTACCGCGTTCATCAAGTTTGTCAAAGTGTTCCTGTGTGTTTGTGATATTTCAAGTCGCAGGCCGGATCTCGTTGAGCTTCGTCAGCACGGCTTTGATATAATGAGGTTGACCCCTTGCCCACTCTTCACACACTTGTGCAGGTAGGTTGTCATTAGAGGCTTAAATTCAACAGCGGCTTAAAGGAATTAAAGGTCTCGACCGCGGGTGCCTGGCCTGATTCCGACCTCGCCAAAACGTCGAGTAAACGCAGAAAAGTGCGCCTGTTCGGCGTGTCGGCGTGTAAGCGTACCTGCGTCCTTTGCTGTGCTGCACGGCCTGGCAGGCGGTCTGCGTGAAGACGACGCCCTGCAGCTCTCTGAACTCCAGAATCTCCAGATAGTCCACCACCACCCCGACGTCAGGCACCACGTAGTGGGTCAGATCTCCTGGCAGCACTTTGCCATCTGGTCGGGAAGAGAGCAGAAATATGAGACGGTTACATTTTTATCATTCTTCCATAACTGACCACATCTATGGTGACTTTGGTTGATATACTTCAACAATAACAGTTATCTAACACCTCAAAACACCATTTTTTATTGTTCCTGTCCTCATTTATTACTTGATACTTCACTGTTCACTGTGTCATTTACCAAAGGAGACACATTTACTGTAGCTTTCTACACATTTTTTGGCAAATGAACTTGTATTTAAAGAACACCTTCCTGATCCACTGACCACTTAAAGGGCTTTTACAACACTTGTCACATTCACCCACCAACATCTCGGCCACCAGGAGCAATTTGGATTTCGGTATCTCGCACAAGGACACTTTGGACCGGGGGAGCCGAGAATGTGATGAGGGGCTGATACGACTGGATTGTGGTAGCCTGGAATTGAACCCAGAACCCTCTGATCACTCAACAACCCACTGTACTACCTAAGGTAGCTTCGACTGGATTTGAGTAGCCAGGAATTGAACCTACAACCCTCCGGTCACTCATCAACCAACTGTACTACCTAAGGTAGCTTCGACTGGATTGTGGTAGCCAGGAATTGAACCTACAACCCTCCGGTCACTCATCAACCCACTGTACTACCTAAGGTAGCTTCGACTGGATTGTGGTAGCCAGGAATTGAACCTACAACCCTCCGGTCACTCATCAACCCACTGTACTACCTAAGGTAGCTTCGACTGGATTTGAGTAGCCAGGAACTGAACCTACAACCCTCCGGTCACTCATCAACCAACTGTACTACCTAACGTAGCTTCGACTGGATTGTGGTAGCCAGGAATTGAACCTACAACCCTCCGGTCACTCATCAACCCACTGTACTACCTAAGGTAGCTTTTACTGGATTTGAGTAGCCTGGAATTGAACCTACAACCCTCTGATCACTGAACCACAGCCACCGATTGTATTGCAACCCTTCTGTCACCACACACTGTTGATCCTCTGGTGTAGAGCATATGACATACTGTTCATCACTTTTGTGTTCATCTGAACAGCAAACATTATTAATTAACACAATAAGTGTGACTGTAAGTTACATCCTGTATGTAATGTACTGATAACATGTCTCTATATTTGGATTTCACTCTGTTTTAGTGGTTTAAAATGTGGTTCAGGAGGCAGAGCGGGTCGTCCACTAATCAGATGATCGGCGGTTCGATCCCCGGCTCCTCCAGCCTGCATGTCGAAGAACCCCAAACTGCTCCCTGTAAAGTCGCTTTGGATAAATGACTAAAGGTAAATGTTAAAAAAGGCGAACATCTGTTAATAACACCAAGATATGAAGCAGTTACACAAGTCAGTTAGCCCGTTTAGCTTCAGTCAAAGCCTGCCTGGTCTGTTGTCACACTCTTAGCTGTAGCGTTAGCCACAGTGTGTGTTTGACTTCATTGTTAACGTCAATAAAAGGCTGTTTTAGCGTCTTTGTGTCTTTGTTTCGAGCTGTTTTAGCGTCTTTGTGTCTTTGTTTCGAGCCGTACCGTTCTCACAGCCCGCCTGACACAGGCAGCTGTAGCAGGGCACCCGCTCTCTCAGGTAATGTTCACGGACCACACGGACCTTCCGGCCCCGGCAGCTCTTCAGGTGAAGGATCTTCTCCGTCTTTATCATCTTCGGTTGGCATTAACGAGCCGTGCCGAGCCGTGCGGACCTTTTTTTTTATATATATATATCCAGCTGTTTATGAGAGCAACGCGGGAAGCGACAACTTGTAAACAATCACGCTCCACTACAGGGAGGTACGCAGCCCGCTGACGTCATGACGTCCAGGCGGGTCCCTCTCTCCTGGTGCGTTCAAGTGCCGTGGGACGAAGATAAACTGTCAAAGTTAAGGCGGGAAAGAGCGAATACTAAAATTACAAATATGTCATCATGTAGTAGGACAACACGTAAAACATATATCTGAATATTACCTTAAACACTTAACTTAAGTATCCCAGTCATGTACATAAACATGTCAGGTGTTTTAAATATTGCTTTTAAAGGTCCAGTGTGTAATTTCTCTGTTGGTATCTATGGTTGGTAAGTATCTATTGGCAAGGAATGGAATACAACATTCATTTGTATGTTTTCATTAGTGTATAATCACCTGAAAATAAGAATCGTTGTGTTTTAGTGTGTCGTGAAACGAGCTCTTTATATCTACAGTGAGAGCGGGTCCTCTTCCATGGAGTCCGCCATGTTGAACCGCCATTTTTCTACAGTAGCCCAGAACAGACAAACAGTTGTACACTGCCCTAGCCTAGCTTAGCACAAAGACTAGATGTAGGGAGAAAACTTTAGCCTTTTTAGCACAAAGACTGGAAGCAGGGCTAAACTGTTAGCATAGCTTAGCACAAAGACTGGAAGCAGTGAGAAACTGTTAGCATAGCTTAGCACAAAGACTGGAAGCAGTGAGAAACTGTTTGCCTAGCTTAGCAGAAAGTCTGGAAGCAGTGAGAAACTGTTAGCTTAACTTAGGACAATGACTGGAAGAACTGGAGAAAACATTAGCCTAACTTTAAACAAACACTGGAAGCAAGGACAAACTGTTAGCCTAGCTTAGCACAGAGACTGGAAGCAGGGCTAAACTGTTAGCCTGGCTTAGTAGAAAGACTAGAAGTAGTGAGAAAACGTTAGCCTAGCAGCACAAAGACTAGAAATAGCGAGAAACTGTTAGCCTAGGTTAACACAAAAAGTGGAAGCAGGGAGAAACTGTTAGCCTAGCTTAGCACAAAGACTGGAAGCAGGGAGAAACTGTTAGCCTAGCTTAGCACAGAGACTGGATGTAGGAAGAAAACTTTAGCCTTTTTAGCACAGAGACTGGAAGCAGGGCTAAACTGTTAGCCTAGCTTAACACAAAGAGTGGAAGCAGGGAGACACTGTTAGCCTAGCTTAGCAGCACCGGGTTTGAAATCAGAGCCTTCTTGCTGCGAGGCAACAGTGCTAACCACTCCATGCTGCAACATTTAAATGTATTTATTATATATTTTTTAGAAATACATTAAATAAAAAAATGCTTGTGTAGTTTATTAATTAAACATTTTTAAAAAAAATCAATTTAATCTACGAGTTATACCTCCTATTATTGCCTCTGCATATTGTTTTTATTGATATTAAGGAGGAAGTTACTCCAGACTGTAAATACTCTCTTTGGTTGTGGTGGTGGAGGTGGTGGTGATGTGATGTGGTGGTGGAGGTGGTGGTGATGTGATGGTGATGTGATGTGGTGGTGATGTGATGGTGATGTGATGTGGTGGTGATGTGATGTGGTGGTGATGTGATGGTGATGTGATGTGGTGGTGGAGGTGGGGGTGATGTGATGTGGTGGTGGAGGTGGGGGTGATGTGATGGTGATGTGATGTGGTGGTGGAGGTGGTGGTGATGTGATGTGGTGGTGGAGGTGGTGGTGAGGTGGTGGTGATGTGATGTGGTGGTGGAGGTGGGGGTGATGTGATGGTGATGTGATGTGGTGGTGGAGGTGGTGGTGATGTGATGGTGATGTGATGTGGTGGTGGAGGTGGGGGTTAGTCCTCTCGCCGCCTCTGCTGCTCTTTGGCTGCGCTGTGCTGAGGCGCTGCAGCAGATCTCCAGCAGAGAGACTCACAGACTGAGCTCAAGTTCACAACTACACCGACACGGATGATGCTGAGGACTTTACTCATGTTTCCACACCGACATTTTTATTCCTCATCTTTTATTCTGACAGTCGTTTTCCTCTGAATCTTCTCCGCGGCCGCTCCTCTCTCAGAAGATTTATCCGCATGAGGATGAACTTTATTTCGGACGCGTCCCTCCTGCAGGTAAGCTCCGGAGCATGTCTTATTTTTAATGACTTATTTTAAACGAGACACAGAGGAGGTGTGTGAGTTTCATCATCATCGCACTCACTCATGCAGGATGTATTTTTAATCTGCTATGATTGTTGTTGAATATTCTACTGTTTAATTAGCAGCTCTGTTAGCAGAAGTTGATTAAAAACACTTTGCACCAGACTAATAAGTCCCTGTAGAGTGTGTTTCATATACAATTTGCCTTAAATAACCTGCATACATTGAAAATCAAGCTTAAATTTTGAGCTAAGTATGCAGAAAATCTTAATTACTTTAATAAAAGTAAACATCCTCAAACATTCTTCACTTGTCAGACTCTGTCTGATCTAATTAGCTCACTGTTTACATCAGATTGAGGCTAGTTTGCATAAAAAGTTTGTCCCTGCAACTCTTGTTTGTTTAGCAGCGAGTTTTTCTTAATTTACTGCACAAAAACTGTCTCCATGACTCAGGTCCCAGAGCTCTACTGGTTTTTATTCCAGTCATCAAATCAGGACCTAGTCGACCTTGGCCGCCCGGTGAATGCAATTAACTCTAATCAAGTAGCTGCTATAGGACAGAACAAAACTGCAAGTTGCAAAAACTCCACACCAGGATCTGGTGTGAGTGTTTTTTTAGTCTGGACTCGGTGTTCAGGAGGTTTTGATGTTAATTAGATGGGTCAGGATGATCATTGGGGTTGTAGTATTCCCATTGATTCCCCCCTGAGGCGTCACAGCATGCAGACTTCACACGGGGAGTAACGCAGTGTCAGCACTAGATGGCACTTGTGAGCCAGCAGCTGTTTTTCTGCAGGACCTGCTGATTTTCTGTCAGTGTGGAGCATTCAGGTCATGCCTCTGTTATATTTAATACTTTAAATATTCAGAATATCTGTGTTAAAATGACCTCATAGCCTGTAGTACTAACCTTGTACACAGAGAGAGCTGAGTGCTATTCAATCTGTTTTGTGTTCTCTCCTCAAGGAGCTCCATTTACTGCTGCTGCAGTTGGAGAATGTGCTGTGCAATATGTCACAGAGACATTTGTCACAAATGTGCCCTCGCAATAATAGTAATGCAGCTTTTGACGAGTCCTGAGCTCTTACTTTAATTAAATGTGT
The DNA here is from genome assembly GCA_033000465.1 of Sciaenops ocellatus. Lineage (NCBI taxonomy): Eukaryota > Metazoa > Chordata > Actinopteri > Sciaenidae > Sciaenops > Sciaenops ocellatus. The sequence continues at coordinate 31,979,778 of CP136888.1, read as the reverse complement.
TTTACTTTTTAAGATGATGCTGTGTGGGAGGCTGGCTTGGCTTGGCTGGCTGGCGTGGTGGTGATGTTGGTGGTGCTTATGGTGGTGGTGGGGGGTGGGGGTCAGCAGTTCAGCTGAAGAATCATTTCCAGGACCAGAAGTTGCCAGCAGAGTGCTGCTGCGTTGTGAGAAGTGAAAAATGCTTTTATGTCCGAATAAAACCAAAGTGAATGAGACTGATGAAAGACGGCTGCAGGCCTGAGCCAGCATGCAGCACACCGAGGCGACTGTTGATATGTAAATGTTCCCTGTTGTCATGCAGGTGAATAGTTCTGTTTTAGCTGAAGATGATTGATATGATTTTAATAACGAATGCTCATAAAACTCAGAAATCTACCTGCCTGAGGTCAGTTTATTAGCAGTTATCAAATAACAACAAAGACTAAAGTTAATTATCATTTGTAATCTTTATTTAACGAACCAGAACAAGACACAGTGCGTCAAATATGTGAAGATGTTTTTAATTTAAAGCTGCACTGATCACCGATTGCAGGGTCTATTTATCCTGAAGCAATATTTGCTTACATAACTGTTCTCAACATTTTTTATTCAGCATTAAAAGTAAGAGATGAGAAAGTATCGAGAATCAACTTAAAGCACCGCAGCCTGTCTTTGTGATCAGCTAAAATAAAAGTTTATAAAGCAGAACTTTTACTTGTAGTGGAGGTCGGTGTTGGCACTTTTTCCCCAAGTAATGCACCCTGAATACTTTCTCCACCTCTGGTTAGCACAGCTACACCCGAACTGCACCTGTGTGTCACTGCCATAGACTGTATACAACATGGACGTAGTCTCTGTTAATATCAGTACAGTTGTCGTGAACGGGGAAATTAGCTACAGAGACCAAAACTGTTTTTTGTACCAGGCTGTAAACATGTTTATTTCTGCTGTGAAGTTGGACATTTTAACATGGGGACTTATGGAGACTGACTCACTTCTGGAACCAGCCTCAAGTGGACGTTTGAGGAACTGCAGTTTTTGGAGGTTGCTGCTTGGTTACTGCCTGAGAAGTGTGTGGATGAGCTCAGGTTGAAGTGTAATAGTTCCTGAACGTGTGTGTGTGTGTGTGTGTGTGTGTGTGTGTGTGTGTTGTGTTTGCTGCCACAGAAAAGACTAAAAAAAGTCCCCGAAACTTTACCAGTTGGTAAACAGCTAGCTAGTTAGCAGCTACAAGTCAATTAAAATGGCCTAAAACAGAAAGTCTGCAGGTAGAGAGACAAACACTTTAACACTTCCCTGATCAGGCAAGTGAGTTTCTAGATTAACTAACCTGTCGTGGTTTTTTTTTACTTGCCCCTCCGGGCAATTGTGCAATCCTTTATCATCGAGCCCAGCTATGGCACGAGATGAAAATGTCATTTTTAAAACGCACGTCATGCTTTGAGCGACTTAGACGAACACTTTGACACTCGAGTCTGAATGCAGATTTGTGCGTTGGCAGGATTAAGGTAGTTTAATGTCAGTGCTACTGTAGCGAGCTCTTTATGAGCCATAAAGGAGTAAGATAGAGGCGATTTCCTCGTGATGTGACTCGAGGCCTTTCTGAGAAAATGAAGACTAAAAAGTCAAAATGTTCAGACGTTCTTTAGAAAACTATCAAATATGAATTAATTATGCTTAAGAGAGACTTCAATATCCAAGCTAATTATTTGTGCTGCAGTAGTTGGAGTCATTAAATGTGAATTTATTCTCGAGTCCGTGTGAAAACACTTGGACTGCTCTGTGGGCCACGTCTTAATAACCGTTCTCTCCACACTCCTGCACTCGTGATTTAGCCTTTTAATGGTAAACATAATTCCAATCACTGTTTAAAGAATAACAGGCTGTCGAGGGCAGAGTATTGAAGTATGTCGCCAGCAGAAAGTAGTTCCTCCAGGCCAGCTGCCCTCCCGTGCATACAAACCAAACAGTCCACTGCTCTTTACAGCCACAAAGCCATTAAACACCTGATTTGGTGCAGAATACAGGAGGAATACTGGAGCGGGCAGCGCACCGTGGAAGTGTTTTTGTCCCCTGAAATTCAGTGATGTTTGTGCATGCAGTCGGAGGTACTGTTTGTCAGTCGATCAACACATTAAACCAGACTTTCTATTTCCATTCCTATTACATTTCTGAAATGCTTTTCATATTCATGCTCATTTTGGAGAATCAAAAAGAAAAGAAAGAGTTGCTGCCTGAAGCACGTCAGGCAATATTTGAAAATGATAAAAGATTCTGGGCACAAAAAACTCCGATGTTACACACAAATGTGTTGAATGGAAACTCAAACTAAGCTGCTTTACCTTCATGCCAGCAGTCGGCGAGAGAGCGGCGCTCGTGTTTTTATTATTTTAGTTTAGTTTTACGAAGTTCTTAATTTGCATATTGGGACAGAACTATTTCATCTTATTATCTCAAACACACCAACAGATAATTCATGCAAAACCTCTCATGAGGAAAATGTGATATGACACCAAATTATAACTGAATTCACCACAGACTGTTTAAAACCTGGACGTAGTCTCCATGTGGTGGCTCTGGTTGGCGCCATCTTGGCAGTCCTGTCTCCACCGGCTCCCGGCTAATCTAAAATTTGGCAAAGAGATCAATTAATATAATTGATCAAGCAAGGTCACCAACAGCAGACATAGCAGCCAGCTAATATTACTGACTAGTCCAACAGCAGTCAGCCCAGCTCGGCGTCTGTCTTTCAGCCTTTTATTTCACCAAGCTCTCACCAACCACTAAAAGTCAGTCCCAGATTTACTCTTGTCCGGCGGCTTCTTGCTCGCTCACTCTCTCCTTTTCTCTTCTTAGCTTCCTCCGTCAGCGTCCTCTTCGCTCTCTTCTCCTCTGCCATTATGTCCATAGAGGCTGCTGAGCCCAGGGACGTTGCCTGCTTGCCCAGCTCTGGTTCTAGCACGACATTGGCTCTGCATTCCCCTGTAAACCTCCTCCTCTTCTTCTTCTTCTTCTTCTTCCTCCTCCCGGTGGTCCAAAACGCCTGTGGTACAAACACTAACACTCAGCGGTTTACTTCACTGTCCATCAGGAAACTCTGTAAATCACAGAGAGTTGAGGCGGAGCAGCCGGAGGACATCAGAGGGAAAACCAGAAAACATTTTCTCCATAAAATATGATCCAGTTTCACCAAAATCAGTGAAATAGTTGGTGGTGTGTGACTTAGTGCCGCAAAGCGTTACGTACTTCTCCCGACCCGGAGCCCAAAGTTACATAGTGTGAGAACAGACGTACGAATGACAGAGACACCGTTCACCTGATCACAGGTCAGTGTAGATCAACAGTTAACAGACGTTAGTTTATCAGAGGAAAGTTACACAACGTTTCTTTAAACATTGACCTCGTCTGACAGCTGACTGCAGTTGGATTTTTGCTGTGTGAGATTCTGTTTGTCTGTTTTGAATCCTCTGTGACTGCTACCAGTCTGCTGAACCCTTTAAACGGGGAATCCTCCATGTTCTGTCAGATCAATACATGTAATCAGCGTTGATAAATGGGAGAACGCTGGCAGACGTTTCTCAAGGACGTGTCATATTAGAGCTCCAGCGTCGGCGGCTAGCTGCAGAGCAAATTTCTTATGCTGCATTATTGCACATAAGATGGGGAAAGAAGGGAACGTCATGATGGAGTTTCTTGGTTTGAAAGGCGAGCGTCTAATTTGCTTTTCCCTCCAAACTGTGTGCAAATTGTTGAGTTTATCCTGTTAGAAATGGAGATGAAAATCTATCACATTATTTACGGCATTTCACAGAATAACCAGCTGAGAGTGAGAGTGATGAATTATGGAGAGACTTTGTCAAGAAGTTTGAGCCCTGTTCCCTCATTCTCAGGATGAGGCAATGGCAAATGCATCAGTCATGAAATTCAAATAGCTCATAAGGTGGAGGTAAAAGGGAGAGACCATTAAGGCCAGCAGCCCCATCGGCTCTCAGCATCTTATTCATCCTGCAACAAAGGCAGAGCGGAGGAGAAAAAAAAAGAAGAAGAGAAGAGAAAGCAACATAAAAGACTTTTAAGTGGTTCTGCCTGGTGGGTACTTTGGAGTGGACAGGAGGGAGGGTGATGGAGCTGACCATTACAAAACATCATGAATGCTCTCCTCGGGGCAAATGGATGAGTAACACATTATACACAAAACAGACACGGGCTTTCCGCATGTTACTGCTGCACAGAGGCAGTGAGAGTGGTGGTTTCTTAAAGAAGACGCTCAGGGTCACATGTTGTTTTTCTCAGAAGTTTGACAGCGACCGACAGAAGCCAGCCTTCCCAGAACCCTCGCTTTTATCATAATGGACTGACGGGAGATGGATGAATAATTAGACAAATAATTGATGATGTCTTTTGACAGAAAATTAATCTGAAAGTTTGATTCTTTTTTTAAAAGCAAAAACATGAAGAAGCGTCACAAATGTGAATATTTGATAATAGGTTCAACCTTTTACAGCCGGTTTTTAGTTGGTGTTTGGTTAATTATTGTTATTATTATTATTATTATTATTTTGTATTTACCACAGACTGTACAAAGGCGTGGACGTAGTCTCCATGACGTCACCCACTTTGTAGATCGATTTATTGAAGTCTTTACACATGAAGTCTTTAATTTGTTTGTACATTAACCCAGAGATGTTTCGTTTACGATCACATGAGAGAACACGAAGCAGCTAATGCTCCAGCAGGGCTGCAACTAACGGTTATTTACACCATTCATTTTTTTATTTGACCTATAAAATGTAGGAAAATAGTACAAAATATCCATCACAGTTGGTCAAAAACCAAAAGATATTCAGTTTAATATGATATAAGACATAGAAAAATGGGAAATCTTCATATTGGAGAGGCTGAAAACAGAATTTCTGCGCTTAAAAAGAACTTAACTAATTAACTGATTATTAAAATAGAAAAATAGAGCTCCTTACTAAGGATCAAGTGGATAGCAGGATCAATTAATGAATCAAAAAACTCTAACCCGGATCAGAAAACAGTTCTGTGAATCATTTTCATAGATGTGACGAGTTGTGGAAGGCGCTGACAGACGACATCTGATCTTCAAACTGGACAAAGCTGTCCTAGAAAACACCGACGTTCTTTCAAAGTTACCAACCAAAAACAATTTTTCTGAATACATTTGAGGTGGGAAATAGGCCACGCAGTTACAGATGATTGGTTCACCCAATTACACCCAAACGTATTACCTCTGGTGTTACACAGGGACTGTAAAGTAGTTCCCACAGTAACAAGCACACACATCCTGACATGTGGCTGTTTTTCTAAGTGTAATTTATTTTAATGCTCCGAGAAACTATTTAAACTATTCATCTGTGTTGTGTCGGGGTCAAGGCGCAACTTTTAGAGAGCGCTCATTAAAAACCGAAAAACTATTTGTGTGGCTACACACCACAAACAAACCCTTTACTGTCTACAATGCCTGAAGTCTGAACATGTGTTGAGTAATCGTTGTTGGATTGATGTAGTGTGTATACGACCGGACCGAATCGAGTCTCAAATGGATGTCTCTGGACCTGGAGCTGAAATCCATGATGTTATTTATAACTGATATATCATTATATGAAACTAAAAACAAGCCTGTGTCCACACTCCTCTGATGAGACGTGTTCAAGCTCTCATTGCATACCCGCACGGTGAAACGACTCTACATGTGCAGTGCTCAGAGCCGTCTGAACACGTGGAACATGGGGTTAAAAAGTGCAGCTTTACAGCTCGTATAAAATCTGTCAAATTCAGGTGTCAGTGGGTGGATGAGTTATAAAAAAAATAAAACATATTTTCATCCTGGACCCTGTTTGTCTCTCAGTTCTGACCACGTTTCTTTTGTTTGCTGAACAGTGAGCACAAAGATGCTTGTTCTGAAACTTTGTTTAAAAAGCTCATTTTTATTTGATTTTATTCATATTTTAATATATTTTTAAATGACACAATCCAGGGAATGTTGAAAAATGATGCAGAAAAATGAAATGAAGTAGAAAATAGACATATCCAGTGACTGTCGTACTTGTGATTAAGATAACAAATGTCCACAATGGGCACCGAGCGGCAGCCTCCGTGGCTGTGAAATGCTTCATGGTCACTGTAGTTTTGCCTTCATGCTAGGAAGGAAAGGGTGAGATGAGGGGGCTGCAGTCTGGTTACACAATGTCGCTTTAAGCAGCAAGAAAATAAGTTTTCCTACACTGTAGATAGATAGATAGATAGATAGATAGATAGATAGATAGATAGATAGATAGATAGATGACTTTATTCATCCCCGAAGAGAAATGAGGTAATTTAGGCTACTTATTCATTTCAATTGCACAGAAAATTTCCATCCATTTGAATTACATAGTTTTAATATAAATGAACTAACAAACTTAATGTGAAGCAAGTAATCAGATTTATGTAATAGTACTAATAAACTCAAAATGACTGCATTCACCTTCTCTGTTGGGTTTGGACAAACAAATTGTCTTTATTAATATTGAATGCATAAACCTGTTTACTACTGCACTACAGTGTGGTGGAAGCACATTGAGTTTATTAGTACTATTACATAAATTGTAATCAAATGGATAATTCAAATGTTCTATGCAGCTGAATGTCCTGAATTTAGTGTACACAGCATTTAATGGACTCAGTTTGGACTTGTCACAGGTGGACTCATAAACAGTAACTATGGCTCAGATCCATTCAGAGTCCCAGCACCAGTGACACCTCGCCTAAGTGGAATGCAGCAGTCATCAATACACATCAATACATGATTTCAAAATGTCTGCAGTGCAACCCGCTCATTGGAGAGGTCTTCATTTCCTGCCTCCGATACAAATTTGGCTGCCACTTCACTTTCAGCTGGAACTGTAAAAAAGATTTATTTTAGATGTTGGAGTCGTGTCAGACGCCTCCTAACGGGGCGACTTGACAGGGTTCCCTGTGCTGCAAATCAAGTTACATATCTGAACAGTGCAGTCATCATAGTAACCAAAAAAGCCTGAAATGTTGCCAGCTGGGAATTTGTGTGAGATTTTTCGTGGCGTTTCCCGCTGCTTTCATTAAACACGAGAGCCTGGAGACGGACAATCCGACTCATTATGTTCCTTGTAATAAGTAATGACCTTGTCTGCTCCGGGAGACGAGTGGAACTAAATTATAGCCGAGATCACCCCGTGACATCGCACGGCTCCCAGTACTGAGTGAGGGACGGATTTATTTCAGCTGTTGCATTTATTTTGACTGTACCCCGAACATGTAGAGAGCCACTTGTGCTCTGAAAGAAAACACAAGTCCGATTCAGAGAAGTGCTCACTGCCTGAATAGCCTCTCCATCTTAGCGTTTGGTTACTTTTCCTTCAGATGAAGCCGTCGACTTCAAGCTAACCAGCTTTGACAGCCTCCCTCATAGAAGACCCTGAGAGCTGCAAGCATTATAGTGGATTATACTAAGTCCAGCAGAGCACAGCCAGATGTGCTCATTGTGAAGTGATCTTCTTTCTTTTCTGACAATCATCAGTCTGTAGAAAGTCTCTGCTGAGTTAGTTACTGACCTCCCTGTGACAGATAACAAGCAAATACAAGGAGACACGCAGGTATTGTGCTCTGCTTATGAAAGTTTAGATAAAGCAATAAAAAGTGAATCCAAACATGCTACACAGGCATCGGTGTTTCATTCTAAAGGAGGAAAATTCATCTTTGCTGAGCCACGAGTAGAATTAACTCCCCAGTACCCAGAGCCCCAGTATTTCTACTACACATCCTCAGGTTTGCTTTAAATAAAGACAAATTTGAAACAGAGGAAATGCAGGAACCACCTCAGAGCAACCATGCAGTTTTTCAGTTTTTAATTGTGCATTTATACACAGGTTTCTAATTGATTAAATTATAACAAAGGTGCATCCTGAAGGCCTCAGATCAAAGTGTAACTGCACAAATTCTTCTAGCTTCTTCCCTTCCAGCAAACAACATGCACAGGACAACAAACACATGCACAGGACAGCCACAGCAGGGGGGGGACATGGCCTCAACACCAACCAGCGACCACTGCCTAGTGTAGGAGGACCAACCATCCAGAGCTAGTAACCAGAGCTAACCAAGCTAACCATGGAACTAACTAGTCAGGAGCAACTGTTGTCAGACTCAGAGAGCCCACTGGAGCTTTGACAGTCACTAGAAGCACATTCACGGCTGGAAATCAATATTAATATAATATCATCAATGTTAAATAAATCCCAAACGGTCGACTCTTTGTCAGCTTTGCAAAGTTCACGGTGCAGGAGGATCTTCAACTCCATTAAATGCAGATTTTTATACGTTTGGTAAGGTCAATTTTAACAGCGGTCATCTAATCTAGTTTACTGTATTATCACTGTTTCCCACATGTCCTACTACTACTTTGAACTATGCAATAAAAAGATTAAAACAAAGATGCTTTATAACAGAAGATAACACATGATGGCCAATGATGAAATGAAATGGGGGGTCGTGGTCTCCTCGCCCCTCCTCGAACGTTGTGTGGATGGATGAAAACAGACTTTTCAGAAGTTTTAGTTAAGTTTTAAAGATCATCTTTGGTGAAACTAGACTGATGATTTAGCGCCGACAGAGAGAAGAGATATCCGCGTTGCCTGCGAGATACAGACAGGTCTTGGACAAAGTTAATTTTCTCCTGATTTGTCTGTCTGAAAAACATCATCATCAGAAGATTTGTGTTTTGTGAGAAAATGAGTCCAGTATTTCCTTCAGTGACTACGAGGCGAAAGAATCGCTCATTATCTGCGCTCACGCCCAACTTCTCCCAGGAAAGTCACAAAATGCTGCTCGTCTCCTAAAAGGGGAGCCCCATCGGGTAAACTTCAGAGCGCCGTCTCTGGATTAAAGTGAGACAATAACTTTCAAGGGTCTCTCTGCATGCTTGGAAACCTTGGGAATGTTCAGTCCGGATGAATATTTCCTTTCTCATGAAGACTTCAGCAGCATTCGTTGGGGTCAGAAAACATAAGCAACTCATTAATTTGAACCTCAGTGCAGTTTCCATGAATGATTTCTCAACAGAATCATTAAGTTTCCATCTTAAACCTCAAGCTAAACCCCGCTCTACCTTATTTCAGCTGAGAATCTGCTGAAGTGTTTTCATATGAGCTACGACGCTACAGATGACCTTCAGTCCGCTAATGAAGGAAAATGCTGATTTGCCGTGTGCTGCTGCGCATCGGAAACACCTTCATGTGCTCTGATGTGAATTTAAAGCAAATATCTGAAAGAACTTTGGAGATAAATTTGCTTTCTTTGGCTTTAATGTTTGCAGCAGGGCTGCAACAACATACTGATGATGACTGACAGTCCTCAGGGGTTTAAAATGCCGGTGGACTTGGATTGGCTTGTGTTTAATAAGGAGATGGCTGATGAAGCCCTGTTAGCGTTAATGGGTTTTAAAGTTATATTTAAACATAAATGTGATGTACCTTTGTTTTCCTCCCCATCATGATCTGGAATAATCTTTTTCCAGATAACTATTGAAAACCTCCATATCTTTTTTTATGACTTCTCTCATTCAAGTCACGATTTGTCCTTCGTCCTCAAATAGTTTATCATCAAACTTGTTGTTCTGCGATATGCAAGTTACATAGCTGCCCTTTTATTTACTTTTTAGAAATACTTCCAAACATCACGCTTACGCCTGAGTGACGTGGGACTGAGAGCGCTGAACGATATCTGTTGCAACTAAATGTGCAAAAAAAAAGTCAGTCTTTGTGCTTAAAGGTCCAGTGTGGAGAAGGTCGCTGCGTTGCAATCTCCTCACTTCACTCTCGCCTACCTACTGTAAAGGAGAAACAACACTTGAAAGGCCGTGTCTAGAGTCAGTATTTAGTTTGTCTGTTCCAGGCTACTGTAGAAACACAGTGTTTCAAAATGGCGGCCTCTACGGAAGAGGACCCGCTCCCACTGTAGATATAAAAGGCTCATTTTTAAATTCTTATTTTCAGGTGATTAGTCAGTCAAGATTATGCTAAAATATATTTTCCCCAACTATATTTAAGTTCCCAGTTAAGAGCCAACCTTCAATTTTGTAAATTCCCGGTATATTCCCATAAATTCACGTTAATTCCAATGGAAAGTTTCCAAATTTTTGTCTCCAAATAAAGGCCAGAAATCTTACACACTGCACCTTTAATAATTGACCTGATAATGATGCTTGATAAAGAGTCACGGCATACCCAAAGTCATTGGGGTTGATCATCTGGGAACCATGAACGTCTCCTCCAAAGTATGCGCCAATCCAGGTAACTCAGTTGCTCATTGCTCTAGATGAAAAGTCAGGGGTTATCAGTAAAGTCAGAAGGTGTGATCCGCTGGTGACCATGCATATCTGTACAGACGTTCATGGCAATCCACCAAATGTTTGCTAAAATAAGTCACTCTGCACTGACTGACCGATATGCTGAACTTTAGTGTTACTGAGCTCCACAAAAGTCCAGAAATTCATCCGTCGTGTCCTGCACAGAATCCTGTTTACCAGCATAGTTTGTTTTGTATCAAAAAAGCTGAAATACCTGCTGAATATGAATATCACTTCTCTTCCACGCTGTTTCAAAATCCATGCATAAACACATGGAGATTAATCTTTGTGTTTGGAATAAGTTGCTGAGAGAATTTTCATGGTGCAAAAAATCCTGCGAAATATCCAGATTTCTCCTCTAAAAGTCTTTCAATGCAACACCGAGGGTTATTGTTAAACACGGCACCAAGGTTGGCTCTCTAACTTTAGCTATCTGATTATTTATCTGTCAATCGTGAAGTCAAAGAAGAAAGCACCTCACAAATTTACAATTTCATTTTCTTGTTGCTTTAATAGAGTCACTGTTGGTTGAAAAATTAGATTGTTCAATCAGACAGCAGAAAGAACTCTGATCAATGCAGCTCTATTTTTCCTTTTGAGCCCCACAGAGAATGGAAGACAAAGTGTTTGTTCGTGCCACTATTCAGCTATTGTGTGAGGGAATTCAATGGTTTTGACCGTAATACGTACACCTTTTGAATTATTTTTTAAATTCATGAGATAACTGGGCAGTTCTTCAGTTTGATAGTGGGCTCAGCAGTGTCGAGCTTCATGCAAACATGAGGATAAAAGGCACGTTATCGCACAAATCTGACTACACGAGGCTGAAACATGAAGCTGAAGTTCTTGTTTGAGACAAACACAATAGCCAAATGCATTTTATTTTACTGATATAACTCTAAATTTAAGACAAACCCTCCAGCGTCACATTGTTTTAGATAATTTCAGACCGTCTGAACACCACGTGGTTTGGCAGCAGATGCGTTCGGGCCAGTTTGAAATTGAGATTGAATTGAAAAAGCCTGCAGCGACCCTGAGAGTATATTTTTGAGATACGGAAATTATTATGCAGCAAGTGCATTTCCCATTAAAGAAATCCCACAATCTAGCTGAGCTAAACCTAACTCTTGTCTTTCCATCATAGGACACACACACACACACACACGCCACACAGACACGAAATAACTTGAGGGTTTACTTTAACCCCGGTGCCCTCCCTTCATTTCAGTGGCGATCAATTATTAGCCAGTTTATCTCAATGACAAGTGGACCGTCCTCTGCGGGGGCTGTGTGTGACTTTTTACAAATAGTGCTGATATGTCTTCTTATGTGTTCCAGCTCACCCAGGGGAATATCACCACTAACCCGCAGCCTCCTGGCTTAACTCCTCTTACTGTCTGTCAATAGGCACATGGTGGAGGAGGGGGAGCGGACCGCCTTCAGAGGAAGGACTGAACTTTATAACACGGCTCTGGGCGAGTGTGCAGACAGAGCTGCCCGGAACTTCAAATAGTTTGGAAGTTATTTCCATGTAGGTTTTAAACATGCCGTGCTTTCATGACGTCACGGCTGCACTAATCAGTATTAACAATAATACGTGATGTTAAAGTCCAAATTCTGTCTCCAGTATCTGTCCAACACTGACACAAACCGAACTGACTCAGCCCCGGGATGCCAGGAGCCAAACCCGGCAAGAAAACCACCTCGGTAGGCTGCTGTAGTCGCTGTTAGACTGGACACAGCTGGGTTCAGAGGTTCTGTTCGGTCACTGGAAGGTAGACGCTGACACTAGCTCTGGTGCATAGCAGTCTGTGTGTATGTGTGTCGCCATTGGCTGCTGTAAATGCCAATCAATATATCTGACAAGTCCTTTCGTATCTGACACGTATAAATGAGGAAGCCAACAGCGCTCTGCTTCCTGTTTCGTGGGCGGACTTTTAAGTGGTTAAATGATCACCCAGCTCTGCAGAACATTTGAGCCTTTTTTAGCTCATTGTTTTGGTTTTATGACCCACTAGGCTACTGTTTTGGTTCGCTCTCACCACTCGCATCAGCTCTGACAAACCCAAATGCATGCTCAGCAACAAATGGCAGACAAATGGGGAGGATTTAGCAGTTTAAGAGCTGAAAGTGAGAGTGAATATTCGACTTAGCTTCATCAGATGGCCAGAATCCAAATGCTAAATCAATGCTAATGTTGCTCCTTTATCTGCTGAATGTGTAAAAATCTAGCAGCTATTTGCGAAAACAGTCGTGGCATAAACTTTGAAGATGCTGATATGTCGGTGAGGTGTTTAAAGTTTGTTCCACTGGCCAAAGAAATCAATAAAAACGGCTGTAAATACCAACTTTTTATCAGAAAACACCTCATTATAAAACCTCTGTTGTGTTTTCTGTTTTCTGTTTTCCAGCAGGAAGTTTTACCTTCATTCTCTGCAGATTATTCAGGCTTTTTGAAACACAAACAGATTTAATTGACAGTATGTGCAAATTAAGGAAACCATGTTTTTAGGTCAGGACTGTGACTGGATAATTAGACTCTTCCAAAGATCTGGTCATCAAACATTGGGGGTCATTTAAATCTTCTCCCTCCAGCAGGTTTTCCTCCAGGATTTCTGTATTTTGCTGCTTTCATGTTACCCTCAACCTTCACAATCCTGCTGCAGAGAAACAACCCCACCAGAATGATGCCTCCACCTTCGGCTTCATGCTCAGGAAGGTGTGTTTAAGCTGATGTGCAGTAATGCGACGGCCAAAAAAAGCTCAATTATAGAGCAGCACCTCCTTCAATTTCACGTGGAATATACCTTCTGGCAAACAGTCGTCCAAATGTAGTTTTAAGTTTTTGAACTTTTCCACTTTTGCCGTGAAGCTGTGACCGGTGAATCAGCCAGGCAGCGACGCTGTCTCCAATCTGCCGCTCCGTCACAGCTGCCATCGGCCTCCTTAACTCGCCAGCTCACCTCTGTCACACACACACTCACAGTTTCTGAGGACAGCCTGCTCGAGGCAGATTTACAGCTTTGACATATTCTTTACGCTTTTATGGTCGACCTTACTCTGCTCTGCAGGATATTTTCTGTGCCCGGGGAACTCTTCAATACTCCTGATGCAAATAGAACCAGCAGCTGATCCAGATGTTTTTATCCTAATCAGTGCCTGTGATCTCAGTTCACCGTGTGACTGTAGGCTGCACATAATGGGTGAAGCAGCAACGTGATATTGTGGGATGGCGTATAAATACCACGCCACTTTAAAGGACACTTTGCAGTCATTTAATGCCGTTACACATGCTGCACTTTTTGAGTTTTGGACCTGCAGGAAAGGGAGTCACTTTGTCGTCATGGCAGCAATGACAAACATGTAGTTAGCGTTGTGAAACTGTTGCAGTTTGGTTAGGTTTCGCAAAAAGATGTCATGTGAGTAACTTAAAATTAGTCACTGTTGTTTTTTTTTTTTGGTTTTACACGATCCGTGGTCCGCTGGGTGAAAGTGTGAAATGTTTGTTTTTTCCTCCACAGATGAACTCTCTCGTTCTTTATACTCCCCTGACACCTGACATTTTTTCTCAAAGACTTCCCTGTTCGCCATTATAACGCTGAGAATAAGGCAGAAACACATTGTGATAACGTGTGTGAGGTTAAGAAGTGAAGTTAATTCATATTTGACAGTTGTAAGCCTGAGAAATTAATCTAATTTATATTGGAGGTAATTTACTAAAAAATGCAATTACAGTTAACTGTTTACACATTTATTATTTACATGTTTAAATATTTACAACTGCATCTTTAAGGCAGTTAGGATATTCTGCTGAATCTCTGATGTTTCTTCTTATAAAGAGTGATCCAACCACCACACATCGAACCATCGAACCCTCACGTCACATGCAACATGATCTAACACGTGTGCTGTAGTACCGGAGTCAGGACGCCTTTTTCTATGTCTTGGACATCTCGTGGACTAATTGATATTTGCACTTGGACGTTGTCAGATATTGTAGTCAGTCTTGACTGAGTCCAGCATTAAATGTTGCTGACCAGATCTTTGTTAGGTTTAATCGACAGCCCAGGAGAAGTGAGGAACTATTCTCAGAATTTGTTTTAACTTCAGCTGTTCACACGGTGGAGAGATAAGATGGTAAATACGTGTGTAATGAATGGAAGTGCACATAAATACATGATGTGTATGTTGCTGCTCTTCAGCTTTAAACATCTTAAACAGTCTTCCTTCAGTGTGGTTACACTGCAGTCACCACAGATACAGCGTAACATCCTTCTCAGGGCTGTTTTGTCCTCGGAGAGCGTTGATATCAAATGAAAGACACCGTTTGGTGCGACCTTGATGTCATTGAACAAAATACTGAATCCTCCACATTCTGTTAAGAAAAAGACAAAAATCATCACAGGTTAATTATCACATAAACCTTTTTCTATGTGTTGGGATGAATAAAGACACCAGCGTTCACAGCCGAGCTGCTTTCAGCTCTTTCACAGTTAGAGAAGTTGACTCCTAATTATCCGGCTACTGCCAAGATTATTAGTGTCCACAAAAGACCTCTCCAGCACATCTGAGTTATGAAGTTTTACCTCCCATTGTACCTCCACTGTGAGATGGAGATACGTCTTAGACAGCTGTCTTGTGAGGATTATATATTCTGACTGTATTATAGGGATAAAAACATAATCCTGTTAGACGAGTTTGATATCGTTGCACCTTTTGTCGCCTTTTTCTGCAGCACTTTGTGCTGACTGTGTCCACAGTGCTTCTTATGAACACCCTGCTGTGTGTGTGTGTGTGTGTGTGTGTGTGTGTGTACGTACGTGTGTGTTCGGGTGTGTATCAAGCTACAAACCCGCCAGTCTACATCAATCACTTCCAACGAACACAACCAGTTTAGACCAGAGGATCCTGCTGGGCGCAGATAAAAGATAAACCCGACTGTGAGAAGAGTCGTGCGGTTTATTTCGCGCCGGATCGGCCCGGGCGGTGTGTGTGTGTGTGTGTGTGTGTGTCGTAGAGAGGGGTGTGTGTGTGTGAGGCCAAGCTAGATGCTTGGATCTGTAAAATAGAAAAAAAATGAACACGAAATGGGAGAAAAGACAAACTAACAACGGTAAAATCTGCATCTGTGCAAGAAAAAAGCTCAAACCCAGGATCTATAAAACAAGAGCAGCAATAACAGGAGAAACCACAGCAGCCTATTAATCGCAGGTGAGGTGTATATTTGTCATACAGTCTGAAAAGCCGACAGAAAACAAATTGTAGCTCATTATTTTCCAGATATCGGAGCCCTTATGTGCTCTGTGCCAGCAGCTTTAAGCTCTCACAGCAAAGTATTAAATATGTTCTGAACTTGTAGGACGAGGACCTTCGATGTTTTTGTCTTCGCTGCGGCCTGAGGCCTTTACACTCGAACACTTTTTGGTCTTTTGAAACGAGAACCAATGAAATGATTGCTCGTGTAGAGCTCAGTGTGTGATTAACCTGGTCACTGCAAACAAGCTTCGTTTTTCATGGTTAAATTTATTGTTTGAAAATGATTCAACTTAATTAATTTTTACCTTTTTTGTGAATGATTTCTCGTAAAACTGGAATGAAAACATCCACTCGAGTCTTTTTATGGTGATATCATCTGTCACAACTTGAACACCTTCAACATTTTATGTAAGATTTGGTATTTTTGTGATTTAGTTTCAGAGTGTAATCCGAGTATTTGTTCTGATTACATTACTTCTGATCAAAAACTAGCGAGTCCACAACTTTGCGAACAGCCAAACATCAACAAGGTCACCAACAGCAGACATAGCACATGGATTAAAGTTCTCCGTCGCTACGACGGATTTCCGTCATTCAGACTTCACAGAGGCGACCTATGAGATCATGGTAGATCGGAGGAGAACAAAAAAGTGTTGGCTGATTTTTATTGACAGATTGTCACACTCTTTTTTATTTTATTTTTTATGTATTTATTTATTTTTATTTATTTATATATATATATATATATATATATATATATATATATATATATATATATACATACATATAAGAAGTTTTTAATTAGTTTGACTGTACAAAATCATGAATGTAGCCTGATTGTACCTCTGCTGAAATCTTGTATTATAACATAACAAATGTAAACTGTCACAACGCTGCAAAAGTTGGTCTTATTGTTATTTAATCCTGGCACTCTTATTTTTTTAGCACGTGTCAAGTAATGTTACCTGTAACATGTTTCACAAATTACAAATGGGGAGTATGACTTGGCTGCAGCTCGAAAAAATTTTCAGTCAAAAGATTTTTTTTTGCTTTAATCCATGCATAGCAGCCAGCTAATATTACTGACTAGTCCAACAGCAGTCAGCCCAGCTCGGCGTCTGTCTTTCAGCCTTTTATTTCACCAAGCTCTCACCAACCACTAAAAGTCAGTCCCAGATTTACTCTTGTCCGGCGGCTTCTTGCTCGCTCACTCTCTCCTTTTCTCTTCTTAACTTCCTCCGTCAACGTCCTCTTCACTCTCTTCTCCTCTGCCATTATGTCCATAGAAGCTGCTGAGCCCAGTTACATTGCCTGCTCTGGTTCTGGCACGACACTGTCTCTGCTCCCTATCAAAATTCCTCTTCTTCTTCTTCTTCTTCTTCTTCTTCTTCCTGGTGGTCCAAAACTCCTGTGGTACAAACACTAACACTCCCCCCGGCGCTCTGAGCTCACAGTCCGGGCAGCCCAGCTAACAAACTGAGCTAACATGAGCTAACAGCAGCTACAGCTGTCAGCAGTTTACTTCACTGTCCATCAGGAAACTCTGTAAATCACAGAGAGTTGAGGCGGAGCAGCCGGAGGACATCAGAGGGAAAACCAGAAAACATTTTCTCCATAAAATATGATCCAGTTTCACCAAAATCAGTGAAATAGTTGGTGGTGTGTGACTTAGTGCCGTAAAGCGTTACGTACTTCTCCCGACCCGGAGCCCAAAGTTACATAGTGTGAGAACAGACGTACGGATGAACCTGATTACATGTCAGAGTAGATCAACAGGAGGTAACAGACGTCAGTTTATGAAAAGTTATACAGTGTTGCTGTAGCTCCAAAATCGTTGAGGCCTCATCAGGAGCTCTTTTCATGATGTTTGGTCCGTTGTTAAGCAAACATTTTCCCTTCCTCCAAACTCTAATCTATCTTTCAGTCCTGTGTGATCCTCGGGGAAACCACAGTCTATTAGTTCAGACCTTTCATGATGAAGTCTGTGCTGATGAAAACGGTCCGTCAGGCTCAGAGCAGCACTTGAAGAATCATCAGGAGGGCGTTGAGTAGCGTCGGTGTAATGCAGAGTTAATCCCTTGTTTTGCTTGTTATATCTTGTGAGGTGATAAGTCATGACCTCTGTGCCTATGAGAGCTTGTTGGTTTTAGCAATGAGCTGTCTCAGACTCAGGTAGTCTGTGTGGGCAGATTCTCCCCTGCAGTTTTGGCTTTCATAGTTTTATTATATTTAATCTTTTGGCAATGTTTCAGGTGGTTGTACTTTGTTACTGTCGTCGCTGTCTTTAAATCCAAAGAACCTCCAGAGACTGCAAACCTTTTACACCACAGCCACAACATTTTCATCAGGGAATGGACAAATACTTGTTTTTATTTACCATCACAAGGTTTATTATTCTCGTGTTCTTCTTCTGTTACCTCTGCAGTTTTTCATGTGGCGTAATTATAGACGGTATATGGACTCAGTTAAGATGTTGATCTGCAGACCGAATGACGCCTGGTTGCTCAAACAGTCCGTCTGTAACAACACCCACCTGTCAATCAAAGCGTCCACGCTCTTAATCCTGCATAACTTTAAGCCTTAATATAATCTGAACAGGTGAGTTGTATAAAAATTCACCCTCAGTACAGTTGTCATGAACGGGGAAATTAGCTATAGAGACCAAAACTGTTTTTTGTACCAGGCTGTAAACATGTTTATTTCTGCTGTGAAGTTGTACATTTTAACATGGGGACTTATGGAGACTGACTCACTTCTGGAGCCAGCCTCAAGTGGACGTTTGAGGAACTGCAGCTATTGGTACTTCCTGTGACGGCTTCACTTCAGACTCTACTTATGCAAGTCGAAATTAACCCATTCTCACTGATTTTTGTTGTTCCTACAAACCTTTTTCTTTCACTTTTCTCTGTCCTTCCTCCTCTGTCTCATTATATTTACATCAGTGTTCTTCCTCCTCTACCTCTGCAGTGTTTGCATTGTGTAATACAAACTCACATCCTGATTAGAGAGAACGCACTGTTTGATGCAGCGTATGTTTCTGTTTAATGCAAACACAGCAGAATTTGTCATGTCAAGAGATGCATAGCGGCAAAAATCAATCTCATGATGTGATTAATCATACAGCCCAGCATGCACATGTGATATTTCATCACAGAATCACATTGTAAGTATGTGTCTCTTTATAAAGTGTCTCAGCGTCATCTGTAGGTTTACCTGCTAATATTTCTGGCTGAATCTGACCTGTGTTTACGGTGATGAAAGGTCAGGAAAGTTTCAAAAGTAGATTTTCAGTCAAAGTCAAATAGTTTCAGAACATACTATGTAAGTCTACACAAAATCTATATGGTCAGATACATTCCTGATTGAACCTTTAAAGCCGAGTGCTTAATCAGCATTATACTTAGTCTTCTAATCAATGTAAAGGTGGATGGAGGCGAGGGTGGTGGTGGTGGTGGTGGGTGCAGCCTGCCTGACAAATTACAGAGAGTGAGTTGTGAGAGTTGTGCTTGGGCTTCAGAAATACCTCACAGCGGCTCGGTTTTCCTGACAGGCTTCACTCATGAATTACGCAGCTGACACGGCGGCGCTCTCGGGAGTAAAGTTCCTGCTGAGATGTCGAGAGTTTGCATCAGTTGTTTGTTCTTGCAGACCTTGATAAAAGCTCATTGCCTTCACCTCCTTCTCTGTGACTGTACTTCTATAGACATAAATGTCTTTCAAGTCCGGTGTGTGTGTGTGTGTGTGTGTGTGTGTGTATGTGTGTATGTGTGTGCGCGTGTGTGGATTTAAATACAGTACCCTAACAAAGAAAGGCAGAACAGTGAACAGTCGGCTGTCCTGCGTGCTGACATTTCATCACTTTCACTAACTTTGCATGTCATGACAGCGTTTTGTGATTGAAAAAGGCGGCGTACAGAAACCCCGTCGACCATGTCACTAACTATGAACGGCCCCTCATAGTACGGACATCATTCAGAATTTTCCTCTCACATACACATATAAAACGAAATGCACATACTATACATGAAAACGTATAGTATGTGCATGAAACGCTCTGGCACAACATACTGAAACGCTCTCGCACAACATACTGAAACGCTCTCGCACAATATATTGAAATGCTCTCGCTCAATATATTGAAATGCTCTCGCCCAATATAATGAAATGCTCTTGCCCAATATATTGAAATGCTCTGGCACGATATATTGAAACGCTCTTGCCCAACATACTGAAATGCTCTCGCACAACATACTGAAACGCTCTCGCACAACATACTGAAATGCTCCCGCACAACATACTGAAACGCTCTCGCACAATATATTGAAATGCTCTTACACAATATATTGAAATGCTCTCACACAATATATTGAAATGCTCTCACACAACATACTGAAACGCTTTCGCACAATATACTGAAACGCTCTGGCACAATATATTGAAATGCTCTTACACAATATATTGAAATGCTCTCGCACAATATATTGAAATGCTCTCGCACAACATACTGAATTTTTGTATGAGAGTGTTTCAGTATGTTGTATGAGAGAATTCACTATATTTTGTGAGAGGTTTTCAGTATAGTATGTGAATGCATTTGGTTTCAAATGTGTGTGCGAGAGGAAAATTCTGAATAATGTCCCTAACGGCCCTTCATAACTCACTGTTGTCATTCACGCTCCAGATTTGTCATTGTCATTGTTTTCCCGCCCTCGAGTCCACTTCAGGATCTTTGGTCCTCCATAATAGAAAAAGCAAAAAAACTGGGACAGCCATGTTTCAGAAAACTCCCTTTAGTGTGTCTGTTTGAGACTCAGGCCACATCAACTATTCATGCTCTGCAGACCACAACCTCATTCAGGCATACGTTCAAAGGGAAAGTAACCAGCAGTCATTATACAGCATGTACTCATTATGCAGTATTGTACATTGATCCTTCTTTCATTTGAAGGATGTGTACTAGTTTGTATATTAACGGTGCAAGATACTTGGAAAGATTGGAGGTTTTGAGTAATGCATCATGCTGCGTGCGCTCAATATGTCATCCGGGAAAGCAGGTCAATTACTGGGGATTATTTTTCTAATCATAGTGGATAGATTTGTGGTATAAAGTGGAATTAGCAGAGCTGTCTGTTGGCAGGAATTCAGCTTTTAGGTTAAATATGCTTATGTGCTTCCTGTACAGAAACTCAGTGAATAAGACCAATGGAAAACAGACAGTATGCACTACTTACTGTGAAGCAAGGCTTTTACTCTGAGAGCAAAATTCAAACAGTTCACACACGGACACGTCTTATTTTCCATCGTCCTGTCAAACATTCGGGGTCAGAAATTCACAATAAGAAATCAGAAAAGTGCTGCCTGTAAAAATACACCCAGCGTGACAACCAGCACATTTCACCTGTTAGCAGAAAATGTGTGTATGCGTGGACAGAACAGTGACTTAAAAATAGATTTTAGATGCAGAGTTGATGTAAAAGAAGGACTTTTATTTAGTTTGGGCAGGATTACAGTCGGTAAAACGCCGACAAGACGGGCAAATAAGTCTGTCTGATGTTCAGAAGAGGAACAGAGGCCTGATGACGAACATAAAACTCCATGAAAGGAGTAACAAGTGAGAGGTGAGGCGATGACAGCGACTGACATGCCAGTAGATGGTTCGTTAAAGCACAAAACTCAGATCCTGATGTGAAGGTAGAGTGGAGAGAGCAGGTGAGGAGGACGTGGAGGCAGAGGAGGGAGTCGAGGAGGACGGAGCAGCTATGGCACCAGTGTTAGGCCCTCCTGCATGAACTAATCATGGGTTGGAGAAACACTGTTGGCCCTTTGTTACATTACATAAAGACAGCTGCAGCAGGTTAATCAGCCTTATTGTTTAAGTCAAGTTTAAATAGTAGCAGGAAATGAAGAGGACGTGTTTATGGTTAATATACTTAAATCCTGACGCTTTGTCTGAGGATAAATTGTGCAAAATTTCAGCCAGACAAACGAGTTACCGGCATTTAAAATACCAGTGTGTGTGATTGCAACCCCACGTCTCATAGTTTCATTCATTTGTGTAGATCCACAGACTCTGTGGAAGTGATATAAAAGTCTCATTTTAAGGTAACAAAAACACAGAGTCTTATTTCCAGGTCATTGTACAGTAGCTATCTGTAAATAGAGCTCCATAAATCTGACACACTGGACCTTTAAAGAGGAAAACACACAGTCTCGTGTTCATACTCGATGATGATCCGTCTTTCAGTGTGAGTGATCGGGGACAAAATCCACAATCCTCGTTTTATACAAAAATGTATTGAAGTGTACATCAGTGACAAAGCATATTTGACCTATGAGTGATGCTGGGCGTGGTCAAAATAATGTGAAATTTAAACATGAGTCCTTCTGTGACTTTCTTTGTTACCTATATCAGCCTGTGGACTGATAAATATGTCATTTTCAGGGTGGATTCAAAGGATGTGACGTTGCACTCTTCTTGGCTGGTCGTTCGCTAACGTTATCACTAGCAATACATTATTGCAATCGATGGTATTTTCAGCTACTTCACCAGCTAACGTGATCCATGATGCTAACTTATGTATGAAGACAAGCGACGTTGAACAGTGCAGAATCAGAATCAGGTTTATTATTGAAGTAGATTTTTACCTGTTTGTCTTGGTGTTTTTGGTGCGTCACAAACTTTAAGTAAGAAATAAAAAATATAAGGAAGATAAAAACCAAATACTGAAAAATATAAATATCTTTACAATATGTTTTTAAGATGAAACGAGCTGTACAGTTTGTGCAGGAAGGTGCAAAGGTTCACAGTCGAACCTTTGCACCTTCCTGCACAGTAGAAGTCCGGAGGATGTTGAATAAAAGGTAAAAGGTGTGTGTTTATGTAACGCATAGAGTCATCAGACTCTGCATTAATGTACAAAGCAGAGGTGTAACTAAAGATTTCTTTCTACCAGCCAAGAGCGACACAAGGCGGGGGCTAACTATGGTTGGCTGGCTGTAGTTGCTTGGTCGTGTGGCGCAGGTCTGGTGTTGGTTGTTTCGTGGTGTTGCAGATAGAAACATTAGTCTAAATTTGATTTAAATTCTTGTATATGTCACACATGGAGTGTGAGCATCAACACCAGTAAGTTTCCTGCAGGTCACTTCACGATAGATGGAGATAGAAATTATCTTTGCCAGCAGAAATTCAGCCAAGGCGAGTGAGCAGCCTTGTTGACAATCTGCTGTAGTTTCTTCAGTGTTTGACTCTCCGTGTTGCCGTACTGTGATGACAGACTTTTTAAATGTAACCATCATTACATGCTAAAATAAGATGAATATGATAGTTACTTGATTCGTCCTTTCTCTGTTTTTTAGAGGGCTTTTAGTCATTACTGGAAAATCATGCATAATGCAGATTAATGCTATATGAGCAATATTCACAAATATGCTCTGGTCTTTTATAAGCCCTAGAATTTAAGAGATCCATTTGCATGACCGCATCCATCTGCAGAGGAACATTATTCCTGCAGATTACAGCAGCCGATGAAGAAATCCTCTGACCATTAATCGACTAACTATTTATGTCAGTTGAGGACAGTTAAGGTCGCTGAGCTAAAAAGATTCTTTCAGACGCACATCCAAACATGGACGTCTCTTGTCTTTGTTATTAGATTAAATGAAGGTAAACGTCCTGCTTGTCTCAGGTGAATCACACAGGACACGAGTGGCATTTACCATTTGAGAAAAGCATCGAGGTGAATATTTGTTTGGCAGAGATTTCATTGAATCGGACTTCCTGAGAATTGTTGGATTGTGAACATGATTGAACGCTGATGGAACGACACAGACGGTTATTAAATCAAAAATATCATCAATCCACCGTTCTTCTTCTGAGTCACACAAAAAGCTCCTGAGACGAGGAAGCCCGTTTACCCTGAAACGCTCCGATTCTTCAGGCAGAGCTCGACATTGATTGGTGATTCACATGGTGAAATCTTGTTTTTTGGACAGCCAGTAGTTTGTTGTTGACAACAGTTTATGTGAAGAAGGTAAAAAATGACATTGTTGCTGCTCGGGCAGAGTCTCTAAACCTTTTTTAGACTTCCTTCTGTGGGGAACATTATTCCTCAGCCAACAGTTCACACTCAAACAGCTGCATTTGCAGAATTTCCTGAATGTCGTGGGACAAGTTATCCCACTCATATAGAAGTGCTTTAAGGTTATATTCTTTTGCTGCATGTTTACATGGATGATGGATGCTTTTCACTCACCCGCTGCCCTCATCAGGCCTCTCCTGTCCTGCGAGGCAGAAATGCTTTCTCAGCTCTCTCTTGCACATTGTGTTCCTCCGTTACAAAAAAAAAAAAGCTATTACTTCATTGTCCTTGAAACCGACGGGGAGCTGCAAAAACAGGAAAAGCTCGGCTTTTCCTGAGGCTAATTATACATTAAGTTCACGTTAAATGGCCCCGGGAGCCGAAGACATTACAGACTATGAGGGGTTATAGGAGGCAGGGTGGACTGCATTCTGCCTCCAGAAAGTCTTTAATGTTGCATCTTGAAATATAGATTTTTTTCTCCTCCCCTCTCTCCACTGCTTCTCGTGATAAAGCCTTAAAAAAAGCAGCAGAGTGAGAGTAAGACAGCAGTTTTCTGATTGTTGCAAACATAACTTTCTCTGACAGCTGTTGCTATTAAGAAGTGAGCGTTGTCCAAATTGGAGGTGTCAGGATGACTGTGTTTCCACTGGTGCCTGCCCTGTTATTGTGGTTGCACTGTACAAATGATGCAATGTGATGATTTATGACGACTGTGATCATGTGTCATTTTAATCATGTGGCTGGTTTCAGTGTCAAACTTAGCCCGGTGTGTGTCTCTTATTACTTGCACTCACAGAACTAAAAGTTCAACATTCAACAAGATCTCGCCTGACATATTTACTATACAAGGACGTCCACACCTGTCACAGGTTACAACCCCGATTTTCCCCCCCAAAAAAAGTTGGGATGCTAAAACGTGAATTTAGCCCGAAGGAGATGACATCCGCAATATCGTGAAACGCGGACTCGTCAGACCACTTTCCGTCAGTCTGTCTCAGACGAGCTTGGGTCCAGAGAAGTCTGCAGTGTTTCTGGATGTTGTTGATATCGGTCTTTCTCTTTGCATGGTCGAGTCTTTATCTGTGATGTACAGAGATGTTCCTGAGCCCATGTAGTAATATCCCTCAGGGGGTCGAAGGTCACGGACATTCAGTGTTGGTTTTGGGCATTATGTGCAGAAATTTCTCTGAATTTCTCTGATTCTCTGAATCGTTGAATGATATTCTGGATTGTTGATGGTGAAATCCAATTAAGAAATTACTGAGCCTTTTTTAAAAAGTGCCACAGACAAGGTAGGAAAGTACTGAAGGACGGACAGACGTGTTTAAGTGCCAAAAACTACATTTCCTCAAACAAAGCTGCACATCGGGCCCAGCATGCATTGCCACGTGGTTTGCGAGAAGCAGCATCCGTCGACATCAACAAACTTTTTCTGCATTTTTGTTTCTGTGTTTTTAAACTATTTAGGAACCGCGCACAACCTCCTGGACCCGTCGTACGGTCCAATAGTCAGAGAAATGACCAGATAACCAATAACATTTTATATCACGTCATCACGTCTGTTCACGCGCTCTCTCTCTCTGCTGCAGTCTGCATCAGTTTTTAAATGAATTCATGTATGTTTTTATGTCTTTTTGTGAATGACCGAACGGGTGTTGATATTTTTGTTGTTGCTGCATAGAATTGTGGGACAGCATTACCTGCTTTCCCTCAGAGAGGAACCTTCCTCAGAAAATATTTTCTACCGGGTACCGGGCCCCTTCCTCCATCCACAGCTATTCATTCTAGTATTGATGTGGGCTCGCCGTCCTATCCACCTTTTGTCCCCTGTCCTAAGCCTCTGCTTTTGTTGTTGCGGTTGGCATGATTTGTCATTGAATAATATTTATCGAGTCCTGGGTGTGAACTCCAGGAGGGTCATGGGGGAGCTCGGCTCCTCGTAATAAGACATGAGCTCTCTAAAATATCGACGGTACGCTATCTCATTTCTGTTTTTCTGTATCTTCATCATCATGGATCGAGTGTAAAATTAGGCTATTATTGATTTATGCTTCACGCATGGAGGACGATTCATCATTAATTCACTTTATTAAAAATATGCATGCTATGAATGTTTCTCTTTAAGACAGTCCCCTGAACGCCGCGGTGCAGTTTGCACTCCGGTGGAGTCTGAAGGGCGATTTCACGAGGAGGCAGGGTCCACTCCTCATTTGCTAAGAGGTCACCGATGTGACGGATGGTGCCACATAATGTAAGAGCTGAGGGGAAGTGAAGGAGGACAGGAGGAGGTCTTTTCATCGGATTTGGTGACAACATAAACAATATAGATGATTGGACTGATCCTTTAAGTCATAGTTCATGAATTATTATTCTAATAAAGTTCTTTAGAGATTTCTGGACCGTCATTGAAGCAGAACTCTCTGCAGTGAAATGCAAGAAGCCCTTAATCAACAAAAGTAGCTTGTCTTAAAGATAGGAGGGACTAACGTGATCAATATATTGACCGTGCTCCATGACCATCAATACCATCCCTCCACCCTCAGCTCCCCCTCGCCCATAGGTGACCATTGATCACGGCGAGATGAAGGGTGAATGGGCGGATTAGGGTGATTTCACAGATTGCTGCTTTGCCAATTGAGCGTAGCTCTTAAAGAGAGAAAGGCCTCGCCTCGTATGGATCACCGAGGTTCTGGTCCGCTGACGCCGCCAGCGCCGTAATAACAGAAGCTCACAACGACAATAGTGTCGGTTTAAATGTCTCTATTATCTACAAACAAGTGATTTGTCTCCTGGATTCGCTAAAGGTCGTCATCTGGTTGTGAGATATGCTCAGCGTCAGTATTTAAAAAAAAAAAATCCGGCACTGATGATTTATTAAACGTGTTTGAAGATAACAGGCTCCAGCTTCTGAAAGATCTGAGGTCATCTGTCTTTGATGAACCATTTAATTAATGTATTCATTCTGCTGTTGTTGTTGTTGTTGCTGACACACATGAAGCATCTTTTGTTATGCTGAATGTTGAGCGGACCCAAAATGCAGAACACAAGCCGGAGACCGACAGCAGTTTGAACGGTTTATTGAAAAAAAAACAGACGGGATAACAGGTTAAGATCCTGCAGAAGGTGAAGCGGTGCAGAGCCGGAGGTGGCAAGAATTCAGAAACAGAGACGAGACAAAACTGGAAGATTTCCCGATGCACGCAGAGAGATCAGCGTTAGCAGATACCACAAAGCAAGTTTCAAAAAATAACGCTGGCCTCACACCAAACGACTTTTCAAATGATTTCACGGTCTCGGTACAAAATCCTGAAAGTTGCACGAGTTGCGGCGATCCTTTGGTGTGAGGTGGTCTGTTTCTTGTCTCAACGTTCAGATAAAATCAAACATGTTTAATATTATCGGAGGTTTTTCTCATCTCGGCTCGTGCAAATGGTGACGTTTAATCACGCGATCAGTGTCACATGCAATGGGAGCGCTCGCTCTAGCAGCATCAGGAAGCCGGTGACTGGCTGCACAGTAGTAAACATGGAGAGCACTCTGGTTGAAGTCTCGGTGAGGTTGGTGGAGTTGTGACGTGAGCTTTTTGTAAATTTCCACCAGGTGCATGATGGGGAAATAATCTCAACATGAATCTAGTTGTATAGAGACTCTGTGACTCAACCCGCTGTGACTTTTGACACATTTTCTAGTGTATATAGCATATCTAGGTGGACATACTGTCAGTTGGCTGTAGCATCGTTAACATGAGGGAAATTACCTGGAAGTGTATTGACATGGCAGCCATGATAAGAGCTGTTTGAGCTCTCTAAATGTTAAGGAAAGGTGCTTCGGTGCTTCCTTTCCTATCTCCTTTAGCAGAGGAAACACTGGACCATCCTTTACCGAACGATTCCTTGCACCACCAACAAAAAAGTGACGTACCGTTCGGTGATCATTTGCCATAACTTGCCAAAATGCTTATGTAAGTTGACAGGAGGGTGAACGTGAGCATTCTCACCATGTGACAAACACTTCTCTTCACTTCTGTCACAGGTGGTCCATATTCCTTTTATTCTTTTAATTATGATGTTGATAATGAAGTTATAGCTTTACCGGAGTGTCCACGTTTATATATCCTGCATGGAACAACAAGAATGTATCTAAGAGGCGCTTTATGTTGTCCATCCTGTCACAATCTAGTCATGTGTAGCTGGATTCTCTTTGTCTTCCTTCCTAAGTCCTCATGAATTCTGTCCTTCACATCTTTCCTTGACCTCATGAGGTTTTCCATCCACGTCAAGGAAAAGTGTTTAGGAAAGGACTTAGGAGGTAGTTTTCTTGACTATTCGACTGCACCTAGAATGATCCGGCGCAGTCTGGAAGGTTGAACCTTTATCGTGTGCAGGTTGGTTGTTGCAGCACAAACGGAGAGAGAGATGGACAGAAATACAACAGGAGGAGAACACAGCGGGAAATAAGAAGGCAGGAAGCATCATCCTAACATCTTTCTTATATTGCTGAGGCTTGCTGACCCAGTTTAGCTCTATCCTGTTAACAATGAGGATCATTGAACACATATTTGGTCGTATCTGAGTGCGTTCGATAGCAGCAGCTCTTAAAGCCGGCTCCGTTAAAGTAAACCGCGCGCTGCTTTGCCATCATTTCAGAGTTTAGATTACCAAAGAGTCCTGAGAGACCGGCGAGGAGATCGACTGGTCTCTTTCTACTGTCAGCAAACTGTAACTCTCCATCTCGGGTGGAGCTGTGTATTGGCCACGGGGGAGCAAACTGGTCAATGAAGCTTTGAGTCACATATTAAAAGGTCTGCGTGGTCGGTCTCTTTGGTGGCTCAAAAGCCGGAGTGTGTGTGGACACACACTTTGGTCCCGGCTGTAGATGTGAATCAACTGGTTGTGGGAAAACGTTGCATCGACATCATTAATTAAACTGTGGGGGATGATGACCTTTGCTAAGCATTCATTACAGGAAGCAGCCCATGGGACAGATATATCCATTGTGCCATGCAGTGAGTCGGTTGTTAAAGGAGAAGATGTTTGTTGGACCGTATTGACTCGATTAAATTAAACTGTTGGAACTGTGTTTGTTTTTTAAGTTTCTCCTCTGTATCTGCACTGACAGTATTTTCCTGGTTTTTGTTTTTCATGCTTCACTAAAGCACCTCGACATTTACATCAGGCCCTGCTGTCACTGATCTATACGAAGCAACAAGACAAGGTCCCAGAAGAATTAATTACAAATCAATAAAAAGTCAAACACGGACAGATTTTTATTCCAGTTTTCAAAGAAAGATGTTTCAAATCCAGCTGAGAAGTTTGTTTTTGTTTCTTTTTGAAAGATGATTTTTGGGTTTGCTCGCGGCCGAACACGAGTTTGAATGGAAGACGTTTATCTGACAGATAACAGCGAGGATCAGAGAACAAACTGTCTGTAAAGTTTCAGAGTTATCAGGATGAACAGACGCTGGAAAAGAGTCCAAAACATCAGGCTCCATCTTCATTAGACTGTTTGTACAGAAAAACATCTGGAGACCTTAAAAACACAAAGAGACTAAACTTTTTTTATTGTGTTCATGTTGTATAATGACAGTTTAAAATATATGCATGGTTTAATTCTGTATGTATGAATGGGTGGGTGCAGATATATTTCTATTTAACTATAGACCTGAATACAAATAAACTCAAGCAGCCTTGAAAGAGGAGTTACAGACAGGTTATCTCATAGATATTATGTTATTATGTTATCTCATAGATGCTGAAGGCTGATGAACAAAAACATGTTCTTCAGACTGAATTCAAACAGTAGCACCGAACAGACAGTTTAAAGGATGGACAACGTATCCGTGACGTCGCTCACAGGTTTCTGAAGAGCCGTTGTGAAGCTCAGTGTGGTGGCGCCGGCTGCCACCATGTTGGCAGTCCTGCCTCTTCCACCTCTTGGCTAATCTAAAAATCAAAGTCGTGGATCATCAGCGGACCTGAGGCGGGTCGAATGACGCCTGGTTGCTCAAACAAGCCATCTGTAACGACACCCACCTGTCAATCAAAGCGTCCACGCTCTTAATCCTGCATAACTTTAAGCCTTAATATAATCTGAACAGGTGAGTTGTATAAAAATTCACCCTCAGTACAGTTGTCATGAACGGGGAAATTAGCTATAGAGACCAAAACTGTTTTTTGTACCAGGCTGTAAACATGTTTATTTCTGCTGTGAACCTTTGAATGACCCCAAAATACTTCCTAAAGTGTTCTTCTTATATGATTATGTCCAGAATTACAGTGCAGCTCGATGGGACACATTTAATTTTTATTGCAAAAGGACGCTCGTGTGTAATTGACCGCTGAGAGTCTATCAGAACGACTTTGTCCTCTTCTGACGGTGTAGACGCACCGTCAGCATATTTCCTCCGCCCACCTTTACGGATCAGAATAGACGGAGAAACAACACGGAGGTCTGCGGGACCAGAGGAGAGACATAACTCATGAAAGACCCATAAATACCACGATAGGTGGGAGCAGCTATGAAATGCCACGATGAAGTTTACAGCTCCTCTTCTTCTCTCTGATATATCTGCACACCGGGCGAGGTGGAAAAACACTGAGTTGTATTTTCTGTCACAACTTTTAGGAAATTATTTTTATTTATTTGCACAAAGGAGGTTATTAAAACAATGATAAAAAACAGGCATGGTGCAGGAGAGTTCAGAGACAAAGGAACTGATAGTAAAAACCTCGTTTTTGGATGTAACAGTTTATCCTCTGAACATTTCTTCACTTTCTTTAACATAATGAGATTAAAAAAACTTAAGAAGAAGTAGAGAAGACAAATAAATAGTCATAAATAAAATGAGTTTTAAAATATGTGCCACATTTGGAAACATATTTTATATTTTGAATGTCGTCTATTTTTTATTCCTTCTTGGAGAGAAATCCTAAATTCAGGAATTCCTGCAGATACTCGATCTCGATCTCTGTGGCTGTGAAGTGAACCCAACACCAAGTGCTACAAACTGCAGTTCCTCTTGTCGCCCACTTGAGGCTGGCTCCAGAAGTGAGTCAGTCTCCATAAGTCCCCATGTTAAAATGTCCAACTTCACAGCAGAAATAAACATGTTTACAGCCTGGTACAAAAAACAGTTTTGGTCTCTATAGCTAATTTCCCCGTTCATGACAACTGTACTGAGCGCTCACCTCAGGTCCACCGATGATCCACATCTTTGCTTTAAAAATTTAGATCAGCCGGGAGGTGGACGAGGGCGGAGTGCCATAAATCAGTACATGTATTATGTGCCATGTAATAAAAAAAGTGTATTATGAGCCAACAAGAAGCATTTGAGATGAAATTCATGAGATTTTAAGGTTTAATAGATCCAGTATGACTCAGATTTAGTAGCAGAACATGTAACATAGATGAAATCAGATGACTGTTTTCTGGTAAATGAGTATTTCTTTGAATCATTTGTTCATTTTAACGGGGTTACTTCAGCTTAAACGTATGTGTGTCTGTCTCACGGCGCTGTGCGCTGTAATGCATCACATCCTCTGCCCCTATAAACTCATAACACCAGTGTCTGTAGCACATCTTGGCAGCTCTGCGTAAGCTCACTGTCTGACAGCTCTGCGCTGCAGAACCCTGACGCCGAGACATTCATCAGGGCTGCGGAAATATTGTTTGACTAACAATAACAGTGTTTTTATTGATTTTCTGTCGCTGCGAGTTGCTGCTTATGAGAAACAGCACCCAATGAGCACAAAGCCTGCGCTCGCACACACAGATGGAAATGTACTTTGATGCAAACAGGCACACATTTATACACACACACACACACACACACACACACACACAGTGTACAGAGTTACTTTATTTTTCATGAACCGCAGTGATAAAATATGGCAGAGCTCAGGTAAAACCACCGCCGACTGAATGTTTGATGGTTCTGAATTATCTCCCGGTTTAATCCTGAAGAATATCAGATGGAAGAGTCTACCTGTGTATGTGTGTGTGTGTGTGCGTGT
This sequence comes from Sciaenops ocellatus, assembly GCA_033000465.1. NCBI lineage: Eukaryota > Metazoa > Chordata > Actinopteri > Sciaenidae > Sciaenops > Sciaenops ocellatus. The sequence goes on along the minus strand of CP136888.1, from coordinate 31,948,069 downwards.
GTGTGTGTGTGTGTGTGTGTGTGCTGAAATCGAATTAATTTGAAGAAGTGAGTCCTCGGCAGTTTTACTGTCCTCAGGTGCATCTAAGTAGAAGGAGAAGATTTTTGCTGGAGTGCAAACTACAAGTACAGTATGTGGGGGTGAAACTCCTGCACCGCCTTACTCGTGAGAGATCAACAAAAGAGAATAATGATCTATTCCTCTCCAAATATTGTTTTTATGCAATAAATTATCGATCAATAACTCTGTCGACCCCCTGCAGACACTCTGTGTTCAGCGATTCCCTGCTTCTGTTTGCAAACTCATTTTTATCTGAATCCTTTAAAGATAAAATATATATAAATATGTGAGTGTGTGCTCGTTGTAAATCTATATTTATATTCCTCCCTGTCTTTATCACAGGTATCCTGAGTCCCACCGTCGACGTCCACTGAGGGTCGTCTTCTTGTGACAAAGTTCAACAGATTGTCACTCATCACACTCATTTCTGCTCAAGGTAAGCTGCATTTTGTGTCTCCAGGTATAAAACTATGAAACGTAAATTTAATCTAATATTTGGTCGCACTTTATTTGGATAATCCACCTGACAGATAGTTTATAGACAGTTCAAGAGCGTCTTCGACTGTTTTCTGATTAAACTGCATTATATAGAGATGTGTTTCTAATATTATGGACCTCTAATATTTGTAAATGTGTCGGCCAAAATATTAGAAACATCCCTCGATATAATGCAGTTTAACAATACTGCAATCTGTAACCTCGATCGTGAACACAGTTACAGTTAAATAAATGTACATACTGCTGGCAGATGTACCATTCTATAAAGAAAACGTGAGCAAGACAAAAACTTCAAATTAAACGATGAGGCATCACAGAATAAATAAAACGAAAAGTTTCCTCTTTAGCATCAATGACAGCTTGCAGTGTTTTCTGAGTTTTGGATGAAGCACGTTCTTCCTGGCTTCCAGCTCCTGTAAATTTTTGGGTTGTCCTGCATGAACTGCACGTTTGAGATCTCCCCAAAGTGTCTCAGTGATGATCCTGAGGTCAGGAGACGGTGGTGGTCACTCCAGAACCTTCTTTGTCTTCTGCTGGAGCCACTGGAGGGTCGACTCGGCCTTGTGTTCAGGATCGTTGTCCCATGCGCAGCTTTCGGGGCTGATGAATTCAAATTATTTTCTGACAACATGCTGCATTCATCTTTCCATCAGTTTGAACTAAACTGTGCTGCTCCATGCTTCACAGTACGGACGGTGGACTTTTCATCATAGGCCTTGTCGACTCCTCTCCAAACATCGCGATCGTGGTTCAATTTTGGTAATAATTATAACAATTTGATAATAAATGGCTTCATCTGAACACTATCCCTAAATAAAATAAAGGATTTCATCATGATCAGTCAGATTTTCCAAAAAAAAAAGGCTAATATTTCACAAATTCTGCCAGAGGTTTGTAAATTCATGAGCGCAGCTGTACATGAATACGTCCCTGACAGTGTCAACAACAACTGAAACATTATGAGCTTCATAAAAGTTGAATTTATGACAGAGTTGTTGTATCAGATCACTTTGGATTGAACAGGTGTGCCTAATAAAGAGGCCGCTCAGTGTATACTACAGCTACAGACGCGTGTGCGGGGACAACAGACAGTTAAAGTCTTCCCGCGTTTGTTTCCTGCTTCACAAAAGGTGCTGCTTTGATCTATTTTACATAAAATCTTTAATATTTAAAACTTCAGTAATTCAAAAATATTTAAGTTGAATGTTTTAGACAAAACAAGTGATTTGAAGACGTCTATGGAGAAACCAGAAACTGACATAAAGATGATCAAACAAGTCAAAAAATATTAAAAAAAAACATGGATAAATCAAAATGTTGGTGAATTATTTAAAGTAAAAATGTAAAAAGAAGTTGTTGCTTTGATCTGATCAGATGGTAAAATAGCAAAATGATGATATTTATTTGATCATGACACATTTTTCGCCCGTACAACATTTCCTCTTCATATTTCATCACATTGTGACGCGTCACTGAAAACACAGCAGCCGTTTCAGCTAGCTTAAACTCGGGTCGAACGACGCCTGGGTGCACTAATAAGCCACCTGTGACGACACCCACCTGTCAATCAAAGCGTCCACGCTCTTAATCCTGCATAACTTTAAGCCTTAATATAATTTGAACAGGTGAGTTGTATAAAAATTCACCCTCAGTACAGTTGTTTAATAACTTTTTAGTTGGTTTCAGTCTTAGAAACAGTCACAGAGATGTTGCAGTTCAGACCCCGACCTCTTGAGAATGAGTATATAATAGTATTCATATAAAATGTGAGAAATGGATTTTATTTTTGTTTTACAGAAAGAAACATACGAGAGAATATTATTGATTTCTGCACACGGCTGAATATTAAATCAAATTTTTAACAATTTCACACTGAGAATTATTTTTTCTTATCGTCCGATGGAGCTCACACGCGTCCGCCTCTCGTCGTTTTACGTGTAATTATTCAACGTCGTCACAGTTTTGTCAGCGGTTCAGTCGTTATCGTCAAACTGGAGTCCATCATCAGTCGATTTATGATGCGGAGGCCGACTCGCTCCTTCACCTTAATAATACCTGTCTGCAGCCTGTCGCCACAAACCAGACACCTGTAAGAAAAACAAAAAAATATCCAGCTTGTCTGACTCCTCAGTGTCTCCTCATGGCCTCGCTCACATAACACATAATGAGAACACTCCACCGGTTGTCCACAAATGAACATCATAATGTCATCCCTCCATGGGACAGTGTGGGAGGGAGGTTTTTTGGCTCGCACCACCTCTGTCACTCAGGGGTTTTATTCATCATCACCATGATTTTCCAGGCCTGTCAGTGTGTGTGTGTGTGCCGCTGAAATGGCCCGATGGCATGAGGAATGGGGCCCCGCTGTGGAGTCTTATGTCACTGTCATGCCCACAGCTGCCGTCAACAACACTCCCGGGAAACATTCATTGTGCAAACAGTTTGAAGATGTAGGTGCCTCGATGGAGACATTCGTCCTGCGAGGCTGTTTGGGAGCCTCGGTCATAATTTTGTCAGAAATTTCCATCTGCATCGCCGTAAATTTGCCCCTTTGGATCAGTGGTGACACATACAACAATAATATCTCCGAAGCTAAACACTGATGTTGAATTCTTTTGAGCTTCAGCAGTTTTCAGATGTTTGCCTGCTAACCTTTATGTGAAGCGGCGAGTGATTTCCGTGGAAACGAGATTGGCTGTGTCAGACGTGCAGCCCCCACATTGAGCTGTTGCTCGCAGAGCCGCGTGTTTACTGATTGGCATTCTCAGCGGTGCATGCGTGCCCTGCTATTTTATTTGCATAGAGTACAGGATATTTCAACGTTTTCAACAAGGCGCGCTCTTTTCTCCTCCTGATGTGCTTTCAGCTGCCCAGCACAGAATAACAGAGGCAGGAGTTTCATTACTTTCTGAATTGGGTGCTGAAGCGTTGACATGTCAGGAAATCTGGATATTTACGCCCTTGTTGCATCGATTTTCCTCTTGTGACTCTCCACAAACAGTGACAAAGCCTGCCGACTTTTAAAAGTGCCGCTTGCATCAGTTTTATGTCATTAGTTTCACTGATTCATATTTATCAAAATCACTTTTATTGTGCAGATACGTGAACACATACAGACACACAGAATCTGACTCCGGTTTCACTTTGTTCTCAATGTGTCTCAATACGCAGATAGAGACATCGATACATCTGAACATAAACACTAAGCTGCTGTGTACATATAACATATGTATAAATATGTATATCTAGATGTGTATCTAAACTGTAACAACATTTGTAGACCAAGCAGCAACCTCTGTGGCTGTGAAGTGAAGCCAAAAACTGCAGTTCCCTAAACGTCCACTTGAGGCCGGCTCCAGAAGTGAGTCAGTCTCCATAAGTCCCCATGTTAAAATGTCCAACTTCACAGCAGAAATAAACATGTTTACAGCCTGGTACAAAAAACAGTTTTGGTCTCTATAGCTAATTTCCCCGTTCATGACAACTGTACTGAGGGTGAATTTTTATACAACTCACCTGTTCAGATTATATTAAGGCTTAAAGTTATGCAGGATTAAGAGCGTGGACGCTTTGATTGACAGGTGGGTGTCGTCACAGGTGGTTTTGTTTGAGCAACCAGGCGTCATTCAGCTCCACCTCTATAACCATTGTTAGATTAGTCGGAGGCGGCGGAGGCAGGACCGCCAAGACGGAGACGACCAGAGCGACCACACGGAGCTTCACAACGGCACTTTGTCACGACTGCATCCATGTTTTATACAGTCTGTGGTGATCGACCTGTCTGTTCTTCTTCTTCACTGTCAGTCACCTTCAGTTCAAACTCAACTTTATTTGTCACTTTAACCACGAGAAAGCAGCTCAGTGAAATAAACAGGGTGAATGCAGGGAGTTCATTTAGAGCACATGTTCAATGAAAACATGAAGACTTGTTTCACTAGAAGTAGTACTGCAGTATCTCGTCATATCAGTTGTGCATGTTGTAAAGAAGGTATCACACAGCAGAGGCTCATTGGACTGAAGGTCAATATTGGAACAATAAACCAGGTCAGTGAACGCACCATGGCCTTTGTCCACAGCTACACAATCTCTGTTGTCTCGTGTGTGTCAGGACTCAACTCAACTTCTTCACACCAAACTTGACCAAATGAATCTGGACTTTGTTTCAGGGTGTAATAAATCCTCTTTATTGACATATGTACAAGAAAAGAATGAATCATCTCCTTATTGATTATGATCATACAAACTAAAGTCATCATGAGCAGTGATAGCCTCCATGGCTAAACAGACACAGGAAGGAGCGCCACCTAAAGAAACTCAAACATTTACACAACGACCAATGAGAAGAGGGCAAAGTACCGCCCACAGTGTTTGATTGACAGGTGAAGAAATGCCACAACAATCAGCTGACAGCAACAATGATGGAAACAAAACAAGCTGAAGACATGAAACACAGAATTTAACCCTGAAATGAATCTGTCTATTTGACTTTACACAACTCAGCAGAGGATCCATAATAAGGAAGAAGTCCAGCATAGAGAGGCTGAGTGAACGTGGTCTGGACTCTGTGGAGGAGAGTCATGGTTTCAGAGACGCTGTAGAAGGACAGAATACCTGCACTGTGATCCAGGTACACTCCAACTCTGGAGGACCGAGGACCTGAGACGGGAGTTTGGACTCTGTTGTAATAAAAGTTATAACTGTTTGTGTCAGAATTTAACCTCCAAGATTTGTCATTGAATCCAAATCCACATTCATCTGAGTCCCCTGCTCTGCTGATATTCTTGTATGCGACTGCTACACAAACTCCTCTCCCTCTCCACTCCACCTCCCAGTAACAACGTCCAGTCAGACTCTCTCTACTCAGGACCTGAACCCATACAGTGAATCTGTCTGGGTGACTAGAATAAGACTGATCTTGACTCATTCTTGTCACTTTTCTGTTCCCCTCAGATAATAACAGATATGTGTGTGCTGTGTTTGGATCCAGTGTGAGTTCATGTGAATATTTTAAGAACTCAGCTCTGGTCTTGGGCTCTGGTTCTGGTCCTGACAGTGAAACATGGACTTCAGTCTCTGTCAGTGAGATGTTTGTCCGCTGGTCCCTCAGAACGTCCTGTAGTTTATCTCTGAGCTCTGACACAGCAGCTGTCACATCCTCAAAGTACCTCAGAGGACGGATATTGATGCTGGATGAGTCTGTAGATTGGCTGAGTCGTGACAGTGAGGGGTAGTTGTGTAGAAACTGGTTGTGGTCCTCTGTGTGTGAGAGCTTCTTCAGATCAGCGTCTTTCCTCTTCAGCTCAGTGATCTCCTGCTCCAGCTTCTCCTGAAGCTCTTTGACTCGACTCACTTCAGTTTCCTGCTGGGATCTGACCTGCTGCTTCACATCAGACCTTCTTTTCTCCATGAGACGGATCAGCTGAGTGAAGATCTTCTCACTGTCCTCCACTGCTTTATCAGCAGAGCCATTGATAGCCTCCACCTCCTGTTGAAGCTCCTTCACATCTTTCTCTCTGTCCTGGATTCTCTGCTGGATGTTTTGTCGACTCACCTCGAGCTCTCTCTGCCTCTCAGTCCTTTCTGCTGCAGCTGAGACTGTGTCGTGGCCTTTATGTTCATCCACAGAGCAGAGATAACAGATACACTGCTGATCAGTACGGCAGAACATCTTCATCACCTCGTCATGACGAGAGCAGATGTTCTCCTGGAGCTTCTTGGAGGGCTCCACCAGCTTGTGTTTCTTTAATGGAGCCACATCATGATGAGGCTGGAGGTGTTTCTCACAGTAAGAGGCCAGACAGAACAGACAGGACTTCAGAGCTTTCAGTTTTCTCCCAGTGCAGAAATCACAGGCCACATCTTCAGGTCCAGCATAGCAGTGATCATCAGGAGCAGCTTGGAGTCCAGTCTTCTTCAGTTCCTCCACTAAAGATGTTAATATGGTGTTTTTCATCAGGACAGGCCTCGGTATGAAGGTCTGCCTACACTGAGGGCAGCTGTGGATTTTCTTCTCATCCTCTCCATCCCAGAAGTTTTGAATACAGTTCATGCAGTAGCTGTGTCCACAGGGAATAGTCACCGGATCCTTCAGTAGATCCAGACAGATCGGACAAGAGAAGGTTTCCCGGTCCAGTTTATTTCCCTGCTGCGCCATTTCTCCTCTGCGTGTCGACGACTGTCTGAGTTTCACTTCCTCAGAAATGAAACTAGTTTGAACTCTGATCTAAACAACATGCCACCTGTCAGCTGACACGTCACCACATGTTGGTTACACCCATCTTCAAACTGTAGATCTGAGGGGGAGGGAACAAGGAAACACATGACCAGAGTGGAGCTGGCTGTGTTTGAGAGCAGGAAGAAGAGGGAGGGCTGATCAACAGCTGATTCATTCCAGGAAGAGGATCTTGTCAGTGGATCTGTAGAGTTAATACACTTTGATAGCTGTGAAGAAAATAGTTCATGTTAAAGTTTCACCTGGAAATGAGTCCAAAAGAAACCAGAAGACTTTTATAAAACACGGCTGATTTGAAGGTGAAATAAAGGGAAATCCTCCAGTCAGTGACAATCATCAGCCAAACAAACACTAATAAAGGCGATCATTTCATCTTCTTTATCTTCACTGATGAAATCCTCGACTGTCTGTAAAAGGTGAGCTGTCAGAGACGAGGACTACAAACACAGGAGCATCACAAGCCGCCATTTTGTCCCCTTTGTTCTTTTCTTTGTGAACCAGTGAGTTCAAATTTATTACACACGTTTACTGTAAATATTATACAGGATGTAAAGTAGTTCAAGTTTGCACAGCCATAAACCTACACAGCAACAAGACTGGCTCCAGAAGAAGTGAGTCAGTCTCCATAAGTCCCCATGTTAAAATGTCCAACTTCACAGCAGAAATAAACATGTTTACAGCCTGGTACAAAAAACAGTTTTGGTCTCTATAGCTAATTTCCCCGTTCATGACAACTGTACTGAGGGTGAATTTTTATACAACTCACCTGTTCAGATTATATTAAGGCTTAAAGTTATGCAGGATTAAGAGCGTGGACGCTTTGATTGACAGGTGGGTGTCGTCACAGGTGGTTTGTTTGAGCAGCCAGGCGTCATTCAGCTCCACCTCTGTAACCATTGTTAGATTAGTCGGAGGCGGCGGAGGCAGGACCGCCCAGACGGAGACGACCAGAGCGACCACACGGAGCTTCACAACGGCACTTTGTCACGACTGCATCCATGTTTTATACAGTCTGTGGTGATCGACCTGTCTGTTCTTCTTCTTCACTGTCAGTCACCTTCAGTTCAAACTCAACTTTATTTGTCACTTTAACCACGAGAAAGCAGCTCAATGAAATAAACAGGGTGAATGCAGGGAGTTCATTTAGAGCACATGTTCAATGAAAACATGAAGACTTGTTTCACTAGAAGTAGTACTGCAGTATCTCGTCATATCAGTTGTGCATGTTGTAAAGAAGGTATCACACAGCAGAGGCTCATTGGACTGAAGGTCAACATTGGAACAATAAACCAGGTCAGTGAACGCACCATGGCCTTTGTCCACAGCTACACAATCTCTGTTGTCTCGTGTGTGTCAGGACTCAACTCAACTTCTTCACACCAAACTTGACCAAATGAATCTGGACTTTGTTTCAGGGTGTAATAAATCCTCTTTATTGACATATGTACAAGAAAAGAATGAATCATCTCCTTATTGATTATGATCATACAAACTAAAGTCATCATGAGCAGTGATAGCCTCCATGGCTAAACAGACACAGGAAGGAGCGCCACCTAAAGAAACTCAAACATTTACACAACGACCAATGAGAAGAGGGCAAAGTACCGCCCACAGTGTTTGATTGACAGGTGAAGAAATGCCACAACAATCAGCTGACAGCAACAATGATGGAAACAAAACAAGCTGAAGACATGAAACACAGAATTTAACCCTGAAATGAATCTGTCTATTTGATTTTACACAACTCAGCAGTGGATCCAGAATAAATCGAAAGTCCAGCATAGAGAGGCTGAGTGAACGTGGTCTGGACTCTGTGGAGGAGAGTCATGGTTTCAGAGACGCTGTAGAAGGACAGAATACCTGCACTGTGATCCAGGTACACTCCAACTCTGGAGGACTGAGGACCTGAGACGGGAGTTTGGACTTTGTTGTACCAAAAGTTATAACTGTTTGTGCCACAATTTAACCTCCAAGATTTGTCATTGTATCCAAATCTACATTCATCTGACCTCCCTGCTCTGCTGATATTCTTGTATGCGACTGCTACACGAACTCCTCTTCCTCTCCACTCCACCTCCCAGTAACAACGTCCAGTCAGACTCTCTGTACTCAGGACCTGAGACCATCCAGTGAATCTGTCTGGGTGACTAGAATAAGACTGTTTTTGTCTCATTCTTGTCACTTTTCTGTTCCCCTCAGATAATAAGAGCTCTGTGTTTGCTGTGTTTGGATCCAGTGTGAGTTCACGTGAATATTTTAAGAACTCAGCTCTGGTCTTGGGCTCTGGTTCTGGTCCTGACAGTGAAACGTGGACTTCAGTCTCTGTCAGTGAGATGTTTGTCCATTGGTCCCTCAGAACGTCCTGTAGTTTATCTCTGAGCTCTGACACAGCAGCTGTCACATCCTCAAAGTACCTCAGAGGACGGATATTGATGCTGGATGAGTCTGTAGATTGGCTGAGTCGTGACAGTGAGGGGTAGTTGTGTAGAAACTGGTTGTGGTCCTCTGTGTGTGAGAGCTTCTTCAGATCAGCGTCTTTCCTCTTCAGCTCAGTGATCTCCTGCTCCAGCTTCTCCTGAAGCTCTTTGACTTGACTCACTTCAGTTTCCTGCTGGGATCTGACCTGCTGCTTCACATCAGACCTTCTTTTCTCCATGAGACGGATCAGCTCAGTGAAGATCTTCTCACTGTCCTCCACTGCTTTATCAGCAGAGCCATTGATAGCCTCCACCTCCTGTTGAAGCTCCTTCACATCTTTCTCTCTGTCCTGGATTCTCTGCTGGATGTTTTGTCGACTCACCTCGAGCTCTCTCTGCCTCTCAGTCCTTTCTGCTGCAGCTGAGACTGTGTCGTGGCCTTTATGTTCCTCCACAGAGCAGAGATAACAGATACACTGCTGATCAGTACGGCAGAACATCTTCATCACCTCGTCGTGACGAGAGCAGATGTTCTCCTGGAGCTTCTTGGAGGGCTCCACCAGCTTGTGTTTCTTTAATGGAGCCACATCATAATGAGGCTGGAGGTGTTTCTCACAGTAAGAGGCCAGACAGACCAGACAGGACTTCAGAGCTTTCAGTTTTCTCCCAGTGCAGACATCACAGGCCACATCTTCAGGTCCAGCATAGCAGTGATCAGCAGGAGCAGCTTGGAGTCCAGTCTTCTTCAGTTCCTCCACTAAAGCTGCTAACATGGTGCTTTTCACCAGGACAGGCCTCGGTTTGAAGGTCTGTCTACACTGAGGGCAGCTGTGGATTTTCTTCTCATCCTCTCCATCCCAGAAGTTTTGAATACAGTTCATGCAGTAGCTGTGTCCACAGGGAATAGTCACCGGATCCTTCAGTAGATCCAGACAGATCGGACAAGAGAAGGTTTCCCGGTCCAGTTTATTTCCCTGCTGCGCCATTTCTCCTCTGCGTGTCGACGACTGTCTGAGTTTCACTTCCTCAGAAATGAAACTAGTCTGAGCTCTGATCTAAACAACATGCGGCCTGTCAGCTGACACGTCACCACATGTTGGTTACACCCATCTTCAAACTGTAGATCTGAGGGGGAGGGAACAAGGAAACACCTGACCAGAGTGGAGCTGGCTGTGTTTGAGAGCAGGAAGAAGAGGGAGGGCTGATCAACAGCTGATTCATTCCAGGAAGAGGATCTTGTCAGTGGATCTGTAGAGTTAATACACTTTGATAGCTGTGAAGAAAATAGTTCATGTTAAAGTTTCACCTGGAAATGAGTCCAAAAGAAACCAGAAGACTTTTATAAAACACGGCTGATTTGAAGGTGAAATAAGGGAAATCCTCCAGTCAGTGACAATCATCAGCCAAACAAACACTAATAAAGGCGATCATTTCATCTTCTTTATCTTCACTGATGAAATCCTCGACTGTCTGTAAAAGGTGAGCTGTCAGAGACGAGGACTACAAACACAGGAGCATCACAAGCCGCCATTTTGTCCCCTTTGTTCTTTTCTTTGTGAACCAGTGAGTTCAAATTTATTACACACGTTTACTGTAAATATTATACAGGATGTAAAGTAGTTCAAGTTTGCACAGCCATAAACCTACACAGCAACAAGACTGGCTCCAGAAGAAGTGAGTCAGTCTCCATAAGTCCCCATGTTCAAATGTCCAACTTCACAGCAGAAATAAACATGTTTACAGCCTGGTACAAAAAACAGTTTTGGTCTCTGTAGCTAATTTCCCCGTTCATGACAACTGTACTGAGGGTGAATTTTTATACAACTCACCTGTTCAGATTATATTAAGGCTTAAAGTTATGCAGGATTAAGAGCGGGGACGCTTTGATTGACAGGTGGTTTGTTTGAGCAGCCAGGCGTCATCCAGCTCCACCTCTATAACCATTGTTAGATTAGTCGGAGGCGGCGGAGGCAGGACCGCCCAGACGGAGATGACCAGAGCGACCACACGGAGCTTCACAGCGGCACTTTGTCACAACTGCATCCATGTTTTATACAGTCTGTGGTGATCGACCTGTCTGTTCTTCTTCTTCACTGTCAGTCACCTTCAGTTCAAACTCAACTTTATTTGTCACTTTAACCACGAGAAAGCAGCTCAGTGAAATAAACAGGGTGAATGCAGGGAGTTCATTTAGAGCACATGTTCAATGAAAACATGAAGACTTGTTTCACTAGAAGTAGTACTGCAGTATCTCGTCATATCAGTTGTGCATGTTGTAAAGAAGGTATCACACAGCAGAGGCTCATTGGACTGAAGGTCAACATTGGAACAATAAACCAGGTCAGTGAACGCACCATGGCCTTTGTCCACAGCTACACAATCTCTGTTGTCTCGTGTGTGTCAGGACTCAACTCAACTTCTTCACACCAAACTTGACCAAATGAATCTGGACTTTGTTTCAGGGTGTAATAAATCCTCTTTATTGACATATGTACAAGAAAAGAATGAATCATCTCCTTATTGATTATGATCATACAAACTAAAGTCATCATGAGCAGTGATAGCCTCCATGGCTAAACAGACACAGGAAGGAGCGCCACCTAAAGAAACTCAAACATTTACACAACGACCAATGAGAAGAGGGCAAAGTACCGCCCACAGTGTTTGATTGACAGGTGAAGAAATGCCACAACAATCAGCTGACAGCAACAATGATGGAAACAAAACAAGTTGAAGACATGAAACACAGAATTTAACCCTGAAATGAATCTGTCTATTTGACTTTACACAACTCAGCAGAGGAGTCAGAATAATAAGGAAGAAGTCCAGCATAGAGAGGCTGAGTGAACGTGGTCTGGACTCTGTGGAGGAGAGTCATGGTTTCAGAGACGCTGTAGAAGGACAGAATACCTGCACTGTGATCCAGGTACACTCCAACTCTGGAGGACCGAGGACCTGAGACGGGAGTTTGGACACTGTTGTGATAAAAGTTATAACTGTTTGTGTCACAATGTAACATCCAAGATTTGTCATTGTATCCAAATCTACATTCATCTGACCTCCCTGCTCTGCTGATATTCTTGTATGCGACTGCTACATAAACTCCTCTCCCTCTCCGCTCCACCTCCCAGTAACAACGTCCAGTCAGACTCTCTCTACTCAGGACCTGAACCCATACAGTGAATCTGTCTGGGTGACTAGAATAAGACTGTTGTTGACTCATTAATGTCACTTTTCTGTTCCCCTCGGATAATAACAGACGTCTGTGTGCTGTGTTTGGATCCAGTGTGAGTTCACGTGAATATTTTAAGAACTCAGCTCTGGTCTTGGGCTCTGTTTCTGGTCCTGACAGTGAAACATGGACTTCAGTCTCTGTCAGTGAGATGTTTGTCCGTTGGTCCCTCAGAACGTCCTGTAGTTTATCTCTGAGCTCTGACACAGCAGCTGTCACATCCTCAAAGTACCTCAGAGGACAGATATTGATGCTGGATGAGTCTGTAGATTGGCTGAGTCGTGACAGTGAGGGGTAGTTGTGTAGAAACTGGTTGTGGTCCTCTGTGTGTGAGAGCTTCTTCAGATCAGCGTCTTTCCTCTTCAGCTCAGTGATCTCCTGCTCCAGCTTCTCCTGAAGCTCTTTGACTCGACTCACTTCAGTTTCCTGCTGGGATCTGACCTGCTGCTTCACATCAGACCTTCTTTTCTCCATGAGACGGATCAGCTCAGTGAAGATCTTCTCACTGTCCTCCACTGCTTTATCAGCAGAGCCATTGATAGCCTCCACCTCCTGTTGAAGCTCCTTCACATCTTTCTCTCTGTCCTGGATTCTCTGCTGGATGTTTTGTCGACTCACCTCGAGCTCTCTCTGCCTCTCAGTCCTTTCTGCTGCAGCTGAGACTGTGTCGTGGCCTTTATGTTCCTCCACAGAGCAGAGATAACAGATACACTGCTGATCAGTACGGCAGAACATCTTCATCACCTCGTCGTGACGAGAGCAGATGTTCTCCTGGAGCTTCTTGGAGGGTTCCACCAGCTTGTGTTTCTTTAATGGAGCCACATCATGATGAGGCTGAAGGTGTTTCTCACAGTAAGAGACCAGACAGACCAGACAGGACTTCAGAGCTTTCAGTTTTCTCCCAGTGCAGAAATCACAGGCCACATCTTCAGGTCCAGCATAGCAGTGATCATCAGGAGCAGCTTGGAGTCCAGTCTTCTTCAGTTCCTCCACTAAAGATGCTAATATGGTGTTTTTCATCAGGACAGGCCTCGGTATGAAGGTCTGCCTACACTGAGGGCAGCTGTGGATTTTCTTCTCATCCTCTCCATCCCAGAAGTTTTGAATACAGTTCATGCAGTAGCTGTGTCCACAGGGAATAGTCACCGGATCCTTCAGTAGATCCAGACAGATCGGACAAGAGAAGGTTTCCCGGTCCAGTTTATTTCCCTGCTGCGCCATTTCTCCTCTGCGTGTCGATGACTGTCTGAGCTTGACTTCCTCATAGCTGAAACTAGTTTGAACTCTGATCTAAACAACATGCCACCTGTCAGCTGACACGTCACCACATGTTGGTTACACCCATCTTCAAACTGTAGATCTGAGGGGGAGGGAACAAGGAAACACATGACCAGAGTGGAGCTGGCTGTGTTTGAGAGCAGGAAGAAGAGGGAGGGCTGATCAACAGCTGATTCATTCCAGGAAGAGGATCTTGTCAGTGGATCTGTAGAGTTAATACACTTTGATAGCTGTGAAGAAAATAGTTCATGTTAAAGTTTCACCTGGAAATGAGTCCAAAAGAAACCAGAAGACTTTTATAAAACACTGATTTGAAGGTGAAATAAAGGGAAATCCTCCAGTCAGTGACAATCATCAGCCAAACAAACACTAATAAAGGCGATCATTTCATTTTCTTTATCTTCACTGATGAAATCCTCGACTGTCTGTAAAAGGTGAGCTGTCAGAGACGAGGACTACAAACACAGGAGCATCACAAGCCGCCATTTTGTCCCCTTTGTTCTTTTCTTTGTGAACCAGTGAGTTCAAATTTATTACACACGTTTACTGTAAATATTATACAGGATGTAAAGTAGTTCAAGTTTGCACAGCCATAAACCTACACAGCAACAAGACTGGCTCCAGAAGAAGTGAGTCAGTCTCCATAAGTCCCCATGTTAAAATGTCCAACTTCACAGCAGAAATAAACATGTTTACAGCCTGGTACAAAAAACAGTTTTGGTCTCTATAGCTAATTTCCCCGTTCATGACAACTGTACTGAGGGTGAATTTTTATACAACTCACCTGTTCAGATTATATTAAGGCTTAAAGTTATGCAGGATTAAGAGCGTGGACGCTTTGATTGACAGGTGGGTGTCGTCACAGGTGGCTTGTTTGAGCAACCAGGCGTCATCCAGCTCCACCTCTGTAACCATTGTTAGATTAGTCGGAGGCGGCGGAGGCAGGACCGCCAAGACGGAGACGACCAGAGCGACCACACGGAGCTTCACAACGGCACTTTGTCATGACTACATCCATGTTTTATACAGTCTGTGGTGATCGACCTGTCTGTTCTTCTTCTTCACTGTCAGTCACCTTCAGTTCAAACTCAACTTTATTTGTCACTTTAACCACGAGAAAGCAGCTCAGTGAAATAAACAGGGTGAATGCAGGGAGTTCATTTAGAGCACATGTTCAGTGAAAACATGAAGACTTGTTTCACTAGAAGTAGTACTGCAGTATCTCGTCATATCAGTTGTGCATGTTGTAAAGAAGGTATCACACAGCAGAGGCTCATTGGACTGAAGGTCAACATTGGAACAATAAACCAGGTCAGTGAACGCACCATGGCCTTTGTCCACAGCTACACAATCTCTGTTGCCTCGTGTGTGTCAGGACTCAACTCAACTTCTTCACACCAAACTTGACCAAATGAATCTGGACTTTGTTTCAGGGTGTAATAAATCCTCTTTATTGACATATGTACAAGAAAAGAATGAATCATCTCCTTATTGATTATGATCATACAAACTAAAGTCATCATGAGCAGTGATAGCCTCCATGGCTAAACAGACACAGGAAGGAGCGCCACCTGAAGAAACTCAAACATTTACACAACAACCAATGAGAAGAGGGCAAAGTACCGCCCACAGTGTTTGATTGACAGGTGAAGAAATGCCACAACAATCAGCTGACAGCAACAATGATGGAAACAAAACAAGTTGAAGACATGAAACACAGAATTTAACCCTGAAATGAATCTGTCTATTTGACTTTACACAACTCAGCAGGGGATTCAGAATAAGGAAGAAGTCCAGCATAGAGAGGCTGAGTGAACGTGGTCTGGACTCTGTGGAGGAGAGTCATGGTTTCAGAGACGCTGTAGAAGGACAGAATACCTGCACTGTGATCCAGGTACACTCCAACTCTGGAGGACCGAGGACCTGAGACGGGAGTGTGGACACTGTTGTAATAAAAGTTATAACTGTTTGTGTCAGAATTTAACCTCCAAGATTTGTCATTGAATCCAAATCCACATTCATATGAGTCCCCTGCTCTGCTGATATTCTTGTATGCGACTGCTACACAAACTCCTCTTCCTCTCCACTCCACCTCCCAGTAACAACGTCCAGTCAGACTCTCTCTACTCAGGACCTGAGTCCAATGAGTGAATCTGTCTGGGTGACTAGAATAAGACTGATCTTGACTCATTCTTGTCACTTTTCTGTTCCCCTCAGATAATAACAGATATGTGTTTGCTGTGTTTGGATCCAGTGTGAGTTCACGTGAATATTTTAAGAACTCAGCTCTGGTCTTGGGCTCTGGTTCTGGTCCTGACAGTGAAACATGGACTTCAGTCTCTGTCAGTGAGATGTTTGTCCATTGGTCCCTCAGAACGTCCTGTAGTTTATCTCTGAGCTCTGACACAGCAGCTGTCACATCCTCAAAGTACCTCAGAGGACAGATATTGATGCTGGATGAGTCTGTAGATTGGCTGAGTCGTGACAGTGAGGGGTAGTTGTGTAGAAACTGGTTGTGGTCCTCTGTGTGTGAGAGCTTCTTCAGATCAGCGTCTTTCCTCTTCAGCTCAGTGATCTCCTGCTCCAGCTTCTCCTGAAGCTCTTTGACTCGACTCACTTCAGTTTCCTGCTGGGATCTGACCTGCTGCTTCACATCAGACCTTCTTTTCTCCATGAGACGGATCAGCTGAGTGAAGATCTTCTCACTGTCCTCCACTGCTTTATCAGCAGAGCCATTGATAGCCTCCACCTCCTGTTGAAGCTCCTTCACATCTTTCTCTCTGTCCTGGATTCTCTGCTGGATGTTTTGTCGACTCACCTCGAGCTCTCTCTGCCTCTCAGTCCTTTCTGCTGCAGCTGAGACTGTGTCGTGGCCTTTATGTTCATCCACAGAGCAGAGATAACAGATACACTGCTGATCAGTACGGCAGAACATCTTCATCACCTCATCATGACGAGAGCAGATGTACTCCTGGAGCTTCTTGGAGGGCTCCACCAGCTTGTGTTTCTTTAATGGAGCGACATCATGATGAGGCTGGAGGTGTTTCTCACAGTAAGAGGCCAGACAGAACAGACAGGACTTCAGAGCTTTCAGTTTTCTCCCAGTGCAGAAATCACAGGCCACATCTTCAGGTCCAGCATAGCAGTGATCATCAGGAGCAGCTTGGAGTCCAGTCTTCTTCAGTTCCTCCACTAAAGATGTTAATATGGTGTTTTTCATCAGGACAGGCCTCGGTTTGAAGGTCTGCCTACACTGAGGGCAGCTGTGGATTTTCTTCTCATCCTCTCCATCCCAGAAGTTTTGAATACAGTCCATGCAGTAGCTGTGTCCACAGGAAGTAGTCACCGGATCCTTCAGTAGATCCAGACAGATCGGACAAGAGAAGGTTTCCCGGTCCAGTTTATTTCCCTGCTGCGCCATTTCTCCTCTGCGTGTCGGCGACTGTCTGAGTTTGACTTCCTCAGAAATGAAACTAGTCTGAGCTCTGATCTAAACAACATGCGGCCTGTCAGCTGACACGTCACCACATGTTGGTTACACCCATCTTCAAACTGTAGATCTGAGGGGGAGGGAACAAGGAAACACCTGAACAGAGTGGAGCTGGCTGTGTTTGAGAGCAGGAAGAAGAGGGAGGGCTGATCAACAGCTGATTCATTCCAGGAAGAGGATCTTGTCAGTGGATCTGTAGAGTTAATACACTTTGATAGCTGTGAAGAAAATAGTTCATGTTAAAGTTTCACCTGGAAATGAGTCAAAAGAAACCAGAAGACTTTTATAAAACACGGCTGATTTGAAGGTGAAATAAAGGGAAATCCTCCAGTCAGTGACAATCATCAGCCAAACAAACACTAATAAAGGCAATCATTTCATCTTCTTTATCTTCACTGATGAAATCCTCGACTGTCTGTAAAAGGTGAGCTGTCAGAGACGAGGACTACAAACACAGGAGCATCACAAGCCGCCATTTTGTCCCCTTTGTTCTTTTCTTTGTGAACCAGTGAGTTCAAATTTATTACACACGTTTACTGTAAATATTATACAGTATGTAAAGTAGTTCAAGTTTGCACAGCCATAAACCAGCACAGCAACAAGACTGGCTGCAGAAGAAGTGAGTCAGTCTCCATAAGTCCCCCTGTTAAAATGTCCAACTTCACAGCAGAAATAAACATGTTTACAGCCTGGTACAAAAAACAGTTTTGGTCTCTATAGCTAATTTCCCCGTTCATGACAACTGTACTGAGGGTGAATTTTTATACAACTCACCTGTTCAGATTATATTAGGGCTTAAAGTTATGCAGGATTAAGAGCGTGGACGCTTTGATTGACAGGTGGGTGTCATCACAGGTGGCTTGTTTGAGCAACCAGGCGTCATCCAGCTCCACCTCTGTAACCATTGTTAGATTAGTCGGGAGGCGGCGGAGGCAGGACCGCCAAGACGGAGACGACCAGAGCGACCACACGGAGCTTCACAACGGCACTTTGTCACGACTGCATCCATGTTTTATACAGTCTGTGGTGATCGACCTGTCTGTTCTTCTTCTTCACTGTCAGTCACCTTCAGTTCAAACTCAACTTTATTTGTCACTTTAACCACGAGAAAGCAGCTCAGTGAAATAAACAGGGTGAATGCAGGGAGTTCATTTAGAGCACATGTTCAATGAAAACATGAAGACTTGTTTCACTAGAAGTAGTACTGCAGTATCTCGTCATATCAGTTGTGCATGTTGTAAAGAAGGTATCACACAGCAGAGGCTCATTGGACTGAAGGTCAACATTGGAACAATAAACCAGGTCAGTGAACGCACCATGGCCTTTGTCCACAGCTACACAATCTCTGTTGTCTCGTGTGTGTCAGGACTCAACTCAACTTCTTCACACCAAACTTGACCAAATGAATCTGGACTTTGTTTCAGGGTGTAATAAATCCTCTTTATTGACATATGTACAAGAAAAGAATGAATCATCTCCTTACTGATTATGATCATACAAACTAAAGTCATCGTGAGCAGTGATAGCCTCCATGGCTAAACAGACACAGGAAGGAGCGCCACCTAAAGAAACTCAAACATTTACACAACGACCAATGAGAAGAGGGCAAAGTACCGCCCACAGTGTTTGATTGACAGGTGAAGAAATGCCACAACAATCAGCTGACAGCAACAATGATGGAAACAAAACAAGTTGAAGACATGAAACACAGAATTTAACCCTGAAATGAATCTGTCTATTTGACTTTACACAACTCAGCAGGGGATTCAGAATAAGGAAGAAGTCCAGCATAGAGAGGCTGAGTGAACGTGGTCTGGACTCTGTGGAGGAGAGTCATGGTTTCAGAGACGCTGTAGAAGGACAGAATACCTGCACTGTGATCCAGGTACACTCCAACTCTGGAGGACCGAGGGCCTGAGACGGGAGTTTGGACTTTGTTGTACCAAAAGTTATAACTGTTTGTGTCAGAATTTAACCTCCAAGATTTTTCATTGAATCCAAATCCACATTCATATGAGTCCCCTGCTCTGCTGATATTCTTGTATGCGACTGCTACACAAACTCCTCTTCCTCTCCACTCCACCTCCCAGTAACAACGTCCAGTCAGACTCTCTCTACTCAGGACCTGAGTCCAATGAGTGAATCTGTCTGGGTGACTAGAATAAGACTGATCTTGACTCATTCTTGTCACTTTTCTGTTCCCCTCAGATAATAACAGATATGTGTTTGCTGTGTTTGGATCCAGTGTGAGTTCACGTGAATATTTTAAGAACTCAGCTCTGGTCTTGGGCTCTGGTTCTGGTCCTGACAGTGAAACATGGACTTCAGTCTCTGTCAGTGAGATGTTTGTCCGTTGGTCCCTCAGAACGTCCTGTAGTTTATCTCTGAGCTCTGACACAGCAGCTGTCACATCCTCAAAGTACCTCAGAGGACGGATATTGATGCTGGATGAGTCTGTAGATTGGCTGAGTCGTGACAGTGAGGGGTAGTTGTGTAGAAACTGGTTGTGGTCCTCTGTGTGTGAGAGCTTCTTCAGATCAGCGTCTTTCCTCTTCAGCTCAGTGATCTCCTGCTCCAGCTTCTCCTGAAGCTCTTTGACTCGACTCACTTCAGTTTCCTGCTGGGATCTGACCTGCTGCTTCACATCAGACCTTCTTTTCTCCATGAGACGGATCAGCTCAGTGAAGATCTTCTCACTGTCCTCCACTGCTTTATCAGCAGAGCCATTGATAGCCTCCACCTCCTGTTGAAGCTCCTTCACATCTTTCTCTCTGTCCTGGATTCTCTGCTGGATGTTTTGTCGACTCACCTCGAGCTCTCTCTGCCTCTCAGTCCTTTCTGCTGCAGCTGAGACTGTGTCGTGGCCTTTATGTTCCTCCACAGAGCAGAGATAACAGATACACTGCTGATCAGTACGGCAGAACATCTTCATCACCTCGTCATGACGAGAGCAGATGTTCTCCTGGAGCTTCTTGGAGGGCTCCACCAGCTTGTGTTTCTTTAATGGAGCCACATCATGATGAGGCTGGAGGTGTTTCTCACAGTAAGAGGCCAGACAGAACAGACAGGACTTCAGAGCTTTCAGTTTTCTCCCAGTGCAGAAATCACAGGCCACATCTTCAGGTCCAGCATAGCAGTGATCAGCAGGAGCAGCTTGGAGTCCAGTCTTCTTCAGTTCCTCCACTAAAGATGCTAACATGGTGCTTTTCATCAGGACAGGCCTCGGTATGAAGGTCTGCCTACACTGAGGGCAGCTGTGGATTTTCTTCTCATCCTCTCCATCCCAGAAGTTTTGAATACAGTCCATGCAGTAGCTGTGTCCGCAGGGAATAGTCACCGGATCCTTCAGTAGATCCAGACAGATCGGACAAGAGAAGGTTTCCCGGTCCAGTTTATTTCCCTGCTGCGCCATTTCTCCTCTGCGTGTCGACGACTGTCTGAGTTTGACTTCCTCATAGCTGAAACTAGTTTGAACTCTGATCTAAACAACATGCCACCTGTCAGCTGACACGTCACCACATGTTGGTTACACCCATCTTCAAACTGTAGATCTGAGGGGGAGGGAACAAGGAAACACATGACCAGAGTGGAGCTGGCTGTGTTTGAGAGCAGGAAGAAGAGGGAGGGCTGATCAACAGCTGATTCATTCCAGGAAGAGGATCTTGTCAGTGGATCTGTAGAGTTAATACACTTTGATAGCTGTGAAGAAAATAGTTCATGTTAAAGTTTCACCTGGAAATGAGTCCAAAAGAAACCAGAAGACTTTTATAAAACACGGCTGATTTGAAGGTGAAATAAAGGGAAATCCTCCAGTCAGTGACAATCATCAGCCAAACAAACACTAATAAAGGCGATCATTTCATCTTCTTTATCTTCACTGATGAAATCCTCGACTGTCTGTAAAAGGTGAGCTGTCAGAGACGAGGACTACAAACACAGGAGCATCACAAGCCGCCATTTTGTCCCCTTTGTTCTTTTCTTTGTGAACCAGTGAGTTCAAATTTATTACACACGTTTACTGTAAATATTATACAGTATGTAAAGTAGTTCAAGTTTGCACAGCCATAAACCAGCACAGCAACAAGACTGGCTCCAGAAGAAGTGAGTCAGTCTCCATAAGTCCCCATGTTAAAATGTCCAACTTCACAGCAGAAATAAACATGTTTACAGCCTGGTACAAAAAACAGTTTTGGTCTCTATAGCTAATTTCCCCGTTCATGACAACTGTACTGAGGGTGAATTTTTATACAACTCACCTGTTCAGATTATATTAAGGCTTAAAGTTATGCAGGATTAAGAGCGTGGACGCTTTGATTGACAGGTGGGTGTCGTCACAGGTGGTTTGTTTGAGCAACCAGGCGTCATTCAGCTCCACCTCTGTAATCATTGTTAGATTAGTCGGAGGCGGCGGAGGCAGGACCGCCAAGACGGAGACGACCAGAGCGACCACACGGAGCTTCACAACGGCACTTTGTCACGACTGCATCCATGTTTTATACAGTCTGTGGTGATCGACCTGTCTGTTCTTCTTCTTCACTGTCAGTCACCTTCAGTTCAAACTCAACTTTATTTGTCACTTTAACCACGAGAAAGCAGCTCAGTGAAATAAACAGGGTGAATGCAGGGAGTTCATTTAGAGCACATGTTCAATGAAAACATGAAGACTTGTTTCACTAGAAGTAGTACTGCAGTATCTCGTCATATCAGTTGTGCATGTTGTAAAGAAGGTATCACACAGCAGAGGCTCATTGGACTGAAGGTCAATATTGGAACAATAAACCAGGTCAGTGAACGCACCATGGCCTTTGTCCGCAGCTACACAATCTCTGTTGCCTCGTGTGTGTCAGGACTCAACTCAACTTCTTCACACCAAACTTGACCAAATGAATCTGGACTTTGTTTCAGGGTGTAATAAGTCCTCTTTATTGACATATGTACAAGAAAAGAATGAATCATCTCCTTATTGATTATGATCATACAAACTAAAGTCATCATGAGCAGTGATAGCCTCCATGGCTAAACAGACACAGGAAGGAGCGCCACCTAAAGAAACTCAAACATTTACACAACGACCAATGAGAAGAGGGCAAAGTACCGCCCACAGTGTTTGATTGACAGGTGAAGAAATGCCACAACAATCAGCTGACAGCAACAATGATGGAAACAAAACAAGTTGAAGACATGAAACACAGAATTTAACCCTGAAATGAATCTGTCTATTTGACTTTACACAACTCAGCAGAGGATTCAAAATAACAAGGACAAAGTCCAGCATAGAGAGGCTGAGTGAACGTGGTCTGGACTCTGTGGAGGAGAGTCATGGTTTCAGAGACGCTGTAGAAGGACAGAATACCTGCACTGTGATCCAGGTACACTCCAACTCTGGAGGACAGAGGACCTGAGACGGGAGTTTTGACTCTGTTGTACCAAAAGTAATAACTGTTTGTTTCACAAACTAGCATCCAAGACTTGTCATTGAATCCAAATACACATTCATCTGACCTCCCTGCTCTGCTGATATTCTTGTATGCGACTGCTACATAAACTCCTCCATCTCCTCTCCGCTCCACCTCCCAGTAACAACGTCCAGTCAGACTCTCTGTACTCAGGACCTGACGATAAAAAGTGAATCTGTCTGGGTGACTAGAATAAGACTGTTTTTGTTTCATTCTTGTCACTTTTCTGTTCCCCTCAGATAATAACAGCTCTGTGTTTGCTGTGTTTGGATCCAGTGTGAGTTCACGTGAATATTTTAAGAACTCAGCTCTGGTCTTGGGCTCTGGTTCTGGTCCTGACAGTGAAACATGGACTTCAGTCTCTGTCAGTGAAATGTTTGTCCGTTGGTCCCTCAGAACGTCCTGTAGTTTATCTCTGAGCTCTGACACAGCAGCTGTCACATCCTCAAAGTACCTCAGAGGACGGATATTGATGCTGGATGAGTCTGTAGATTGGCTGAGTCGTGACAGTGAGGGGTAGTTGTGTAGAAACTGGTTGTGGTCCTCTGTGTGTGAGAGCTTCTTCAGATCAGCGTCTTTCCTCTTCAGCTCAGTGATCTCCTGCTCCAGCTTCTCCTGAAGCTCTTTGACTCGACTCACTTCAGTTTCCTGCTGGGATCTGACCTGCTGCTTCACATCAGACCTTCTTTTCTCCATGAGACGGATCAGCTCAGTGAAGATCTTCTCACTGTCCTCCACTGCTTTATCAGCAGAGCCATTGATAGCCTCCACCTCCTGTTGAAGCTCCTTCACATCTTTCTCTCTGTCCTGGATTCTCTGCTGGATGTTTTGTCGACTCACCTCGAGCTCTCTCTGCCTCTCAGTCCTTTCTGCTGCAGCTGAGACTGTGTCGTGGCCTTTATGTTCATCCACAGAGCAGAGATAACAGATACACTGCTGATCAGTACGGCAGAACATCTTCATCACCTCGTCGTGACGAGAGCAGATGTTCTCCTGGAGCTTCTTGGAGGGCTCCACCAGCTTGTGTTTCTTTAATGGAGCGACATCATAATGAGGCTGGAGGTGTTTCTCACAGTAAGAGGCCAGACAGACCAGACAGGACTTCAGAGCTTTCAGTTTTCTCCCAGTGCAGACATCACAGGCCACATCTTCAGGTCCAGCATAGCAGTGATCAGCAGGAGCAGCTTGGAGTCCAGTCTTCTTCAGTTCCTCCACTAAAGCTGCTAACATGGTGCTTTTCACCAGGACAGGCCTCGGTTTGAAGGTCTGCCTACACTGAGGGCAGCTGTGGATTTTCTTCTCATCCTCTCCATCCCAGAAGTTTTGAATACAGTCCATGCAGTAGCTGTGTCCACAGGGAATAGTCACCGGATCCTTCAGTAGATCCAGACAGATCGGACAAGAGAAGGTTTCCCGGTCCAGTTTATTTCCCTGCTGCGCCATTTCTCCTCTGCGTGTCGACGACTGTCTGAGTTTCACTTCCTCAGAAATGAAACTAGTCTGAGCTCTGATCTAAACAACATGCGGCCTGTCAGCTGACACGTCACCACATGTTGGTTACACCCATCTTCAAACTGTAGATCTGAGGGGGAGGGAACAAGGAAACACATGAACAGAGTGGAGCTGGCTGTGTTTGAGAGCAGGAAGAAGAGGGAGGGCTGATCAACAGCTGATTCATTCCAGGAAGAGGATCTTGTCAGTGGATCTGTAGAGTTAATACACTTTGATAGCTGTGAAGAAAATAGTTCATGTTAAAGTTTCACCTGGAAATGAGTCCAAAAGAAACCAGAAGACTTTTATAAAACACGGCTGATTTGAAGGTGAAATAAAGGGAAATCCTCCAGTCAGTGACAATCATCAGCCAAACAAACACTAATAAAGGCGATCATTTCATCTTCTTTATCTTCACTGATGAAATCCTCGACTGTCTGTAAAAGGTGAGCTGTCAGAGACGAGGACTACAAACACAGGAGCATCACAAGCCGCCATTTTGTCCCCTTTGTTCTTTTCTTTGTGAACCAGTGAGTTCAAATTTATTACACACGTTTACTGTAAATATTATACAGTATGTAAAGTAGTTCAAGTTTGCACAGCCATAAACCTGCACAGCAACAAGACTGGCTCCAGAAGAAGTGAGTCAGTCTCCATAAGTCCCCATGTTAAAATGTCCAACTTCACAGCAGAAATAAACATGTTTACAGCCTGGTACAAAAAACAGTTTTGGTCTCTATAGCTAATTTCCCCGTTCATGACAACTGTACTGAGGGTGAATTTTTATAGAACTCACCTGTTCAGATTATATTAAGGCTTAAAGTTATGCAGGATTAAGAGCGTGGACGCTTTGATTGACAGGTGGGTGTCGTCACAGGTGGTTTGTTTGAGCAACCAGGCGTCATCCAGCTCCACCTCTGTAACCATTGTTAAATTAGTCGGGAGGCGGCGGAGGCAGGACCGCCAAGACGGAGACGACCAGAGCGACCACACGGAGCTTCACAACGGCACTTTGTCACGACTGCATCCATGTTTTATACAGTCTGTGGTGATCGACCTGTCTGTTCTTCTTCTTCACTGTCAGTCACCTTCAGTTCAAACTCAACTTTATTTGTCACTTTAACCACGAGAAAGCAGCTCAGTGAAATAAACAGGGTGAATGCAGGGAGTTCATTTAGAGCACATGTTCAATGAAAACATGAAGACTTGTTTCACTAGAAGTAGTACTGCAGTATCTCGTCATATCAGTTGTGCATGTTGTAAAGAAGGTATCACACAGCAGAGGCTCATTGGACTGAAGGTCAATATTGGAACAATAAACCAGGTCAGTGAACGCACCATGGCCTTTGTCCACAGCTACACAATCTCTGTTGTCTCGTGTGTGTCAGGACTCAACTCAACTTCTTCACACCAAACTTGACCAAATGAATCTGGACTTTGTTTCAGGGTGTAATAAATCCTCTTTATTGACATATGTACAAGAAAAGAATGAATCATCTCCTTATTGATTATGATCATACAAACTAAAGTCATCATGAGCAGTGATAGCCTCCATGGCTAAACAGACACAGGAAGGAGCGCCACCTAAAGAAACTCAAACATTTACACAACGACCAATGAGAAGAGGGCAAAGTACCGCCCACAGTGTTTGATTGACAGGTGAAGAAATGCCACAACAATCAGCTGACAGCAACGATGATGGAAACAAAACAAGTTGAAGACATGAAACACAGAATTTAACCCTGAAATGAATCTGTCTATTTGACTTTACACAACTCAGCAGGGGATTCAGATTAAGGAAGAAGTCCAGCAAAGAGAGGCTGAGTGAACGTGGTCTGGACTCTGTGGAGGAGAGTCATGGTTTCAGAGACACTGTAGAAGGACAGAATACCTGCTCTGTGATCCAGGTACACTCCAACTCTGGAGGACCGAGGACCTGAGACGAGAGTTTTGACTCTGTTGTAATAAAAGTTATAACTGTTTGTGTCACAATGTAACCTCCAAGATTTGTCATTGTATCCAAAT
Organism: Sciaenops ocellatus; assembly: GCA_033000465.1. Lineage (NCBI taxonomy): Eukaryota > Metazoa > Chordata > Actinopteri > Sciaenidae > Sciaenops > Sciaenops ocellatus. Next base: position 31,921,890 of record CP136888.1, on the reverse strand, counting down.
CCACATTCATCTGACCTCCCTGCTCTGCTGATATTCTTGTATGCGACTGCTACATAAACTCCTCTCCCTCTCCACTCCACCTCCCAGTAACAACGTCCAGTCAGACTCTCTCTACTCAGGACCTGAACCCATACAGTGAATCTGTCTGGGTGACTAGAATAAGACTGATGTTGACTCATTCTTGTCACTTTTCTGTTCCCCTCAGATAATAACAGCTCTGTGTTTGCTGTGTTTGGATCCAGTGTGAGTTCACGTGAATATTTTAAGAACTCAGCTCTGGTCTTGGGCTCTGGTTCTGGTCCTGACAGTGAAACGTGGACTTCAGTCTCTGTCAGTGAGATGTTTGTCCATTGGTCCCTCAGAACGTCCTGTAGTTTATCTCTGAGCTCTGACACAGCAGCTGTCACATCCTCAAAGTACCTCAGAGGACGGATATTGATGCTGGATGAGTCTGTAGATTGGCTGAGTCGTGACAGTGAGGGGTAGTTGTGTAGAAACTGGTTGTGGTCCTCTGTGTGTGAGAGCTTCTTCAGATCAGCGTCTTTCTTCTTCAGCTCAGTGATCTCCTGCTCCAGCTTCTCCTGAAGCTCTTTGACTCGACTCACTTCAGTTTCCTGCTGGGATCTGACCTGCTGCTTCACATCAGACCTTCTTTTCTCCATGAGACGGATCAGCTCAGTGAAGATCTTCTCACTGTCCTCCACTGCTTTATCAGCAGAGCCATTGATAGCCTCCACCTCCTGTTGAAGCTCCTTCACATCTTTCTCTCTGTCCTGGATTCTCTGCTGGATGTTTTGTCGACTCACCTCGAGCTCTCTCTGCCTCTCAGTCCTTTCTGCTGCAGCTGAGACTGTGTCGTGGCCTTTATGTTCCTCCACAGAGCAGAGATAACAGATACACTGCTGATCAGTACGGCAGAACATCTTCATCACCTCATTGTGACGAGAGCAGATGTTCTCCTGGAGCTTCTTGGAGGGTTCCACCAGCTTGTGTTTCTTTAATGGAGCCACATCATGATGAGGCTGGAGGTGTTTCTCACAGTAAGAGGCCAGACAGAACAGACAGGACTTCAGAGCTTTCAGTTTTCTCCCAGTGCAGAAATCACAGGCCACATCTTCAGGTCCAGCATAGCAGTGATCATCAGGAGCAGCTTGTAGTCCAGTCTTCTTCAGTTCCTCCACTAAAGATGCTAACATGGTGCTTTTCACCAGGACAGGCCTCGGTTTGAAGGTCTGCCTACACTGAGGGCAGCTGTGGATTTTCTTCTCATCCTCTCCATCCCAGAAGTTTTGAATACAGTCCATGCAGTAGCTGTGTCCACAGGGAATAGTCACCGGATCCTTCAGTAGATCCAGACAGATCGGACAAGAGAAGGTTTCCCGGTCCAGTTTGTTTCCCTGCTGCGCCATTTCTCCTCTGCGTGTCGACGACTGTCTGAGTTTGACTTCCTCAGAAATGAAACTAGTCTGAGCTCTGATCTAAACAGCATGCGGCCTGTCAGCTGACACGTCACCACATGTTGGTTACACCCATCTTCAAACTGTAGATCTGAGGGGGAGGGAACAAGGAAACACATGACCAGAGTGGAGCTGGCTGTGTTTGAGAGCAGGAAGAAGAGGGAGGGCTGATCAACAGCTGATTCATTCCAGGATGAGGATCTTGTCAGTGGATCTGTAGAGTTAATACACTTTGATAGCTGTGAAGAAAATAGTTCATGTTAAAGTTTCACCTGGAAATGAGTCCAAAAGAAACCAGAAGACTTTTATAAAACACGGCTGATTTGAAGGTGAAATAAAGGGAAATCCTCCAGTCAGTGACAATCATCAGCCAAACAAACACTAATAAAGGCGATCATTTCATCTTCTTTATCTTCACTGATGAAATCCTCGACTGTCTGTAAAAGGTGAGCTGTCAGAGACGAGGACTACAAACACAGGAGCATCACAAGCCGCCATTTTGTCCCCTTTGTTCTTTTCTTTGTGAACCAGTGAGTTCAAATTTATTACACACGTTTACTGTAAATATTATACAGTATGTAAAGTAGTTCAAGTTTGCACAGCCATAAACCTGCACAGCAACAAGACTGGCTCCAGAAGAAGTGAGTCAGTCTCCATAAGTCCCCATGTTAAAATGTCCAACTTCACAGCAGAAATAAACATGTTTACAGCCTGGTACAAAAAACAGTTTTGGTCTCTATAGCTAATTTCCCCGTTCATGACAACTGTACTGAGGGTGAATTTTTATACAACTCACCTGTTCAGATTATATTAGGGCTTAAAGTTATGCAGGATTAAGAGCGTGGACGCTTTGATTGACAGGTGGGTGTCTTTACAGGTGGCTTGTTTGAGCAGCCAGGCTTCATTCAGCCCGCCTTAGGTCCACTGATGATCCACGTAGATTTTAATTACCTGAGAAGGACAAAACAAAACATGCAGGCAGTGTTACATTCAAATAAATAGAATAATAGAATAATGGGACTTGTAGTCGGAGCTAATTTGTAGTCCTTGTGTCTGGTCAGGCTTCAGGCCTGTAGGCTAACAATCCAGACAAAGACAAACAACAGACAGACCGCGATGACTAAAAATGACAATATCAGCCCATCATCATGTTTTGATTTGTCTTTTTTAAGTTATATTTGCCTTAACTTTAAATTCAGTTCATGCTTTTATGCAAGCTTTGGGTCATTAAAGACCCAAATTTATTGACTGAAAAGGATTATAGGAGAAAGGACACGCTGGCATCGGGTTTGTGGAGTCCACTCCTGTCCTCGTGTTTAAAGTGGAAACACTTTAATGTGAAGTATGAGTAGGCAGGGTCTCTAAATTTAATTGGATTGTGTTTGTGTAATGAAATGAGATGAGTTATACAGAGAAATCAAACATTTGAATGTGTTTATGCTGAAGTACTGAACAATGAACTGAGGTTGTTGAATGTCTTCCTAGCTACCTGATAGGCCAGTTATCACAGTTATAATATTACATACTGTATATATGTGGCTCTAAAGCCGACCTCACTAATAAACACACATTTTGAAGAGTGTGAATCCAAACGCAGAGTACTGTACCGTCTCTGTAAACACTTAATAGCTGCGAGAAGATGAAAATAAAGCTCATACCACATGCAGCATCTCCGCCTCCTGCTGCGGTTTGATTCTCAGCTGACAGACATTCAGCATCGTACCTACTGCTTCACATCCGCCTGCACGGCTTTTTAAGTAAGCCTCGCTGTCATTGCCGCTGCATAACGAGCGCCACGCTGGCACAACCAAACGAGGTGCAGCCTGCGAGCCAGAGCCTCAGATCCTTTACTTAAAGAGTGTTTGTTCTGCAGAGTAACCCATATAACACTTTATACAACATTAAACCGATACATCAGTTTGTGAGTTACATTTTACTGTTACAGCTGTGTATGGTGGAGACAGTTTTAACTACTTTACATACAGTTTAGTCCAGTGGTTCTCAATCGAGGGGTCGAGTCCCTTCAAAGAGTCGTGGGATGATGAATGAGGAAGCAAAGAAAAAAGAATATTTCGAGTCTTTGTTGTGAAATATCTGATAATTTTACTTCTTTGGGCCTCAAACTATTGAATGAAACAATCTGAGGAGTTTGATTGTCAGCACATTGAAAGTGAAGCCATGTTACTCTGGGATCATTTATTGTGTTTACATTCACCCTTAATCGCCTTTATTGCTGCAGTTTGAGTACAAAATTAACAGATTTTGCTGTTTTGATTGCAATAAATAGATTGAAATGATGCTAAAATAACTCCACTGTAATGGCGATTAGTAAAAAGTCATGCCTACTACTTATTTTCTGAACAGTTCTGATTGATCAGGGCTACGTGCTAACTTAACAGATTTATGGGTGTCCACAAATGGCTACAGGTGGAGGCCGGCACCTCTGTGGATCGCTGGTGAAGACAGTTTGAGAAATAAAAGTGACGATAAAGTCCAGTAAATAAACTAAGTAAATAAACTCTGAGTTCTCCTCCAGCTGGTAAACGCCTCTGGATCAGATCCGATTCTGAGGTCCGATTATTTGGCAGTGAAGTTCATCAGGAGGGTTTTACGGTTCAAACTTGTGTTTCCTCGAACATAATTCCTGATTTGTAGATTTCTGAAAAAGTCGGATTGCAAACAGTCTGCCTGTTTTTCCTCAAGCCTTGATGCTAACGTTACACTGTAAACCGGTTACTTTGGAATTCACAGTAACTAACTGGCAGCTGTTGACAAGTAACTTACTGTAAATAAAATCACGGTAACTAACTGGCAGCTGTTGACAAGTAACTTACTGTAAACAAAATCACGGTAACTAACTGGCAGCTGTTGACAAGTAACTTACTGTAAACAAATTCACAGTAACTAACTGGCAGCTGTTGACAAGTAACTTACTGTAAACAAAATCATGGTAACTAACTGGCAGCTGTTGACAAGTAACTTACTGTAAATGAAATCTCAGTAACTAACTGGCAGCTGTTGACAAGTAACTAACTGGCAGCTGTTGACAAGTAACTTACTGTAAACAAATTCACGGTAACTAACTGGCAGCTGTTGACAAGTATCTTACTGTCAGCTGTTGACAAGTAACTTAATGTAAACAAAATCACAGTAACTAACTGGCAGCTGTTGACAAGTAACTCTACAGTACATCATTGGTTACTGTAATTTTCTACAGTACATCATTGTTACTGTCACAGTAACACTATAATTACTGTAGTTTTTGACTGAATACACAGTATACTACTGTGTGTACTACTATACTAGATTTCACAGCTGAAATGTACAGTGTATGTTTCGTTCCTACTCTTCACGGTGTATAACGCAGCGTTTGCTGCACATTATTATTTCAGAGTAATATTCGTCCTTGTGTCTGTGATTCATGCGCACATCACTGCAGCCTTTTAAAAGCTCTGTGTCTCTCTGCTTTCCCCTCAAGGACGGAGGGAAGAGGACAATGAGGGCCGGCGGGGTCTCCCCCCAAGCCCTGCTGTGGCTCAACCTGTTGGGCTTGATCTCTGTGGCGTCGCCCCTCAACCCGGACGACCCCAACGTGTGCAGCCACTGGGAGAGGTGAGTTTCCCCTCAAAGTTCAGCCTCTTCTCTAATATTCAAAAAGTGAAATAACACCAGCTCCGAACGCCGCAGAGGACTAATGGACTCCCCGCCACAAATCAAGACTGAAAGTTTGCCAATAATCAAAAGTAAAAAAAGGGAAAAGGTTTACTCGTGGGGACATACCGGGGCCGTAAATCCAGAGCGATGGTAATGTGACTGCTTGAGTGGTCTCCCCACTCAGTGCTACGCCGAGTAAAAGCACAATGTCATTTCTGATGAGAGCAACACGGAGTGCAGGTGCTCTGATCGATAATCTCTCAGTGTAATCAGCGGGAATTGTGGAAATGGATATTACCTCTGACGACTGTTAACGTTTTCACTCCTTGCAAAAGGTTAGCCTCAGTTCAGTAACCTTTATTCAACACACACAGTGAAAACACGCACACAAACCTCATTGTCAGAGTGTGTCAGAGTGTTTTCAGCACAGAGGAGTGTAGGAATGAAGTGTGTGTCTTTTTCAGGTTTAAAAACTAGTCTCACACTCTGTGCCTGTCCTGGGATCAATACTTCACATCCTGACGATCTGTTCTTAAAGTTATTGACTTAATAACATCAAGAGAAAAAACACATCTGCGATCTTCAGCTTTTAAGAGAAGATAAGATTATCCTTTATTGATCCCCCAGAGGGGAAATATATTGGAAACTTGCGTTCTCCTCCGCCACAATGCCACTCTGAGTTTGAAGATTTCACCAAAGCCTTGAGAGTAATTGAAAAAATCCTCGAGTTTGAAGTTGGAGCGCGACTCTCGGCTTTATTAATTTGATTTTCATGCTGTTTCTCAGTTTAATCTGTGATTGTACCGTCTTTCCCTGCAGCTATGCGGTGACTGTGCAGGAGTCCTACGCTCATCCGTTCGACCAGGTCTACTACACCCGCTGCACCGACATCCTCAACTGGTTCAAATGCACCAGGCACAGGTACGAGTCCAGGCTGCAGTGTGGAATAATGATTGACCTTCGCCTCCAACCTTATCACCTGCTTAGCTACTTCTCTTTTCACAGTTACCTTTTTTATATTGATTACTTTGTGGACACCGTGTCTTTAAATAGTGAGATTAGCCGGTCAGCTAGCTACTAAATTGAAGAAAAGCACCGCCAGGTTCACGAGGAGGGCGTTGAGCTCTACGCCGTTCTTCTCCGTTAGGTTTCATCCACATGTATATGTGGACACGTACAATTTAAACTCCTAATCCAGCAATGAAGTCGGAGTTTTTAAAGGACGGTGTATGTCAAAAAGATTATGGGTTATAAAAGACACAGACGTGATTAACAAACGATCAGAGACACAAAAATGAACAGTAAATGTTGTTAACATTACTATTAAACAAAGCTAACTGGAAAAAGTACTAAAGGTGATCGCTATGGTTGGATGTGAAGGTAACGTTACTGTAGATTTGACAGCTGCAGTACTTAAAAAGGTATACGTCACACGACGCTGGGCAAATAGAGAATTAGTTCATAAAATGTCATTTTAAAAAATGCCCGTCACATTTTCACCAATCCGCGGTGACGCCTTCAAACAGTCCACATTAAACATATTCAGTTAACTGTGATAAAAAACAGAGAGAAGCAGCAGATCCTCATTTGAAAAGCTGGAACATTTCTGTTTGATAAATATGATTATCAAGTTGTTTTTGATTAATTTTCTAATTAACAACTAAACAAAGCCTTCTCCAGATTACAGTTTGCGTTTGACGACCTCCACACCTCCGACGATGATTAAAAGATGTTTTCAGAAAACACAGAGCTGTGATGTTCACACTCTGTAACAGCGTTATAAATACTTTGGTTTGATGAACACCGGGACGGACAAACCATGTCTGCGTCTCTTTAACCTTTTACAGTCACAGCCCGTCAGAATAATCCGGTTTAACTAAACTCTACTGCCAGCTGAAGAATTACTCTGATCGTACTCAACATTTGAGTTACGGAAAGGTCATCACTGAGATACCTGTGTTTTCATTCATAAGTCCGTACTATCGAGGTTGCTGAGATATTTAAAGGTCCAGTGTGTCAGACGCTGCGGGTCCTCGTCCGCGGAGTCCGCCATGTTTCTACGGTAGCTCAGAGTGGACAAACTGAACAGGCTCGAGAGACTTTCTACAGAGTTTTGCGTTGTTTCTGTTAGCTGGTTGGAACAGGAGGGTGAGGCGAGGCGTTTGCAATCAGCTGCTACGTCGTTAGATGTCTTTAAATCCTTTAACATCCTGAGTTGAGTTTAAAGTGAACAACAGTGACACAGATCACAGAATACGTTAAAGTTAGAGACGTTTATTCCTCTGAGGGAATAAATACTGATATGATGATATTTGGTACTGTTTTAATTAGTGTGTGTGTGTCTGAACTGTCTTCTTTATTAAATAAAGCTTCTGTTTTTAAAACAAGGAATTGTTTCAGCACGAGTGCAGACTGTAAAAAGGTTTATTTTGTCTTCAGTTGTGTCCAAAAGTCTGAGACCGCTTTGAAAATCTCATTAACCTGGAAATAATCAGACGGTTTGAGGATTCAGAGCTACGTGACAGAGCTCCTAAGCAAAGAGAAGCTTAGTGAGTGTCGAATCACGGCGAGACGCAACGTTTTTTTTTTAAGGGGACAGTGCATAGAAACTCTAAAACTCTCTGCAGAAACTGGATCAGTTGTATCCAAAGCACGATCAGGCTGACCAAAAGTGACCACCCCATCAGAAGACCAATACATCAAGCTCAGTTCCCTGAGAGACAGAGAACAGGCTTCATCACAGATACAGAGATGTGTAAATAAAGAAGGCCGACAGAAAGTCCACACACTGAATAAAAACGCCCATTTCACAGTGAAGGACTGAAAAAAGTCCAACCTACCGATGAATCCAAGTGAGACATTCGTGTCTAGGGTTGCAAAATTACAAAAAAATTGGAACTTTCCATGGGAATAAACCGGGAATTTACAAAATTGAAGGTTGGCCCTTTAACAGTGAACTTAAATATAGTTGTGGAAAATATATTTTATCATAATCTTGACTGAAACAAACAGATTTCATGCAGGTACACTTGAATATCTGCTATTCCTCAATCACATGGACATAGCACACTGCTTACTGCAGGGCTATTGAGGCCACGCCCCCTACCTGCACAGGTGATTTCTGCACCTGGACCACACTTTAGAGCCCAGAGCACACAGAGACTATTGAAGACACACATTTAAGCTCGTGGACTACATAATATTGTTCAATAAAATCATTCAAACAAAATGTTTAGATTTACGTTTGGATATGATTCAGTTTGTTTAAATTACCCACAATTTACAGTTAATTCACAGAAACTTCTGTGGAGTTTCCAATTTGGAACATTTCCAAAATTCCCGCGCTTAACTTCCCATGGAAAGTTTCTGGAAAGTTTCCACCCCTTTGCAACCCAATTCATGTCAGTCACAGAAGATGAACAGGAGGGAGAACCCAAAGTCAAACATGGTGGTCTGGGTGGTGTTTCGCCTCCGACTCTGGACTTGGACACCTCCACTTTGTTCTTCAGAGACGTGCTACACCTTCTGGTTTGCATCTCTGCAGCTGATAATGAATCCAAACACACCTCAGAGCTTTACAAGAAGACCAAGAACATATACGATACTTAAAATGTAGATTCTGTAGTGAGGAAGAGGAAGACTGATTTGTTTTTCTATCGTCCACATGTTGTGAGTTTGTGGACTAAGAAGTTGAGAAGGCCACTCGACATTTATTTCAAATTTATTTTTGTTGGTTGTGCTGGATAAAAAACAACGTCCTCAGATAATTGATACAATTATTACGTTAGATCAAATATTTATATTTAAAGCTCATTGCAGGACCAATGCTACATTTACACAGATACACATAAATACAGATTAGACAGCAGGTAAACAAACATTAAACTACTTTATACAGATAAAATAAATATAAACATGTAGATCTATATATATCTAAACAACAAAACATGTGTAGATTAAATAAGAATAAAACAACACAACACTGTCGTGTGTGATAACGTGTAGTATTTTTGAATTATTTAATAAATAAATTAAAAAGAGAAGAAGACAGTTGAAGACTGAGTCCAGAAGCTCGTTGGATCCTTGTCAGATCATGATGGATCACAGAGGTCGTCAGGTTTTACATAAATCTGTGGAGTCGATGCAGCTCGAGTCGTCATTAAAACAACAAACCACAAAGATATTCTGAATGTATTTACATTTTTTAAAGATCCAGCTGAAATGTTTAAGCTCGTATTATTAGTTATAATAAAAAGAAATCGTATTATATTCGACACGAACGCAGAGCTTCTCCAACCACGTCACGTCTTCCAGCGTACATCGCCGCTGAAGCTCGGAGGCAGTCAGTCACTCGTGTCTATACTACCCAACACCGGCGCTCCGGCTCTGCCTGATGTGGTCATTTTGATGAGCGACCGTCGGCGTATCAGCTTTAATGACCACATTAAGCTTTATAGCCACCAGTTTAGCTCCTCCAGCTAAGAGATGAGTCATTGATCTTAAGCTGAAATGTCAGACAACATCAGCGTCCTTGAATGAGTGGGAGAAACTCCTTTAAACGCTTTAAGTGTCGCTCATCTTTAAGAAGGGAAGTGATGTGAGCAGATTTTTAGTACTCATTTTTAACGGAAGCGTGACGCGTGAATCAGTTTAAACTTTTTAGGAAGTGTAGCTGTTTTAATGGACGCATGAACATTTAAAAAAGAAACGTGACGTTAATCATAACCTCCCTTAAATGTTTCATTTAACAGAACCACTGTATTAAAGACTATTATCTGTGTGTGTGTGTGTGTGTGTGTGTGTGTGTTGTGTACAGGATCAGCTACAAGACGGCGTACAGACGAGGCGTGAGGACGATGTACAGGCGACGCTCGCAGTGCTGCCCGGGCTTCTATGAAAGTGGAAACCTGTGTGTCCGTAAGTACATATGTTGAGAGTTACCTGTGAACACCTGAGAAGGTCAAGCCTCTAAAACTGAACTGTATCGGTGGACAAAGGAGATTATGTAAGGGCTCTGTGGAGTTTGTGCTTCTCGCTTTGCTTGACAACATGGAGCTACAACAAGCACAACAGGAGGCAAATTACAGAACTATTAATCCACAATATTAAATCTGATCGTCATCACACACATACTGAGAAATGTCATTAATTATCTAACTGTGAACACAAGAGACACTTTATATCTGAAAGAATCTGAACTCTGAGGAGGTGAATGTTTGAAAGGTGACGGGAGATCTTACCAGAACAGCTTCAGACGTGGAGGCAGCTGAACACAACAAAAATCAAATCATCCAAAATCCAAAATTTACTTTATTTTTAGCTTTGCTTGGTAAATGTTTCGTGTTTGTCTGTAACTTTTACTGTTTGCAGCTGGAGGTGGTGTACGGTCGGTTAACAGCATTTTTAGCTGGAAATGAACAAAGTTCAATCATATAATCTGCATTTGTAAAAATGAATTTTCATAACGACACAACTGTGTGCAAATGAAAAGGCAGAGGTCACAATCCAACTCGGCCACAGAGAGAATTATTAATTTGAACTACAAACAATCTAAAAAATCCCTGTTTGGAAATAATTCAGCGGTGCCACATTTGAGCCTCATTCTGCTGGATAACTACAGCACTGATATAAGTCGAGCCTCGTATCCAGCAAACGTCGGGTCACGTGTTTTGGTTAGTAGACGTCTTATTGTCATTGGATTGCCCTCCAAAATGCACAAAATTAGATATTTCAATGGTTTGAACCAATAACTGAACGTCATTTTCGTCCAATGTTGACAACACAAGCTGGAAACAATGTTGATAACAGAACAGCTGTACTCTAAACCAAAACAATGAGCTAAAACAGGCTAAAAGCATCTGTAGAGATGCAGTCAGGTGATCATTCTCTATGGATCTGAAGTCATTGATTCATTGCTTATATAAATATATTGATTAATGCAGTTTTTAATACTGATTCATTCTTTTAGATCAACAAACAAACACCTGTGTTAGAGGTGTTCAGTTATCCTGTATATTACAATAAAATAATGCACTCCTGTGCAGCCAGCCAGAGCGGAAAAGTGTCAGTGGACGTGATATATTAGGTTGTAAACCAGAACAATTCATCTTATAGATGTCCATAAAAAGTAATAATCTAAATTTGATCAGCAGCATAAAACAAATGCATCTTATAAACACTTCATTTTATATAATCGTCTTGTTAAATGCTTGATTCTCTGCGGCTGGAAGGAGCTTTTCATAACGCTGACAGCAGCAAAGATCTGAGCTCTAAGTGTCTGTAAAGACCAAATAAATGATTTAATTCACCAAAATGTATCTTCTTTAATAAGAAGTTAACACACATGGCTCTCCCCTTATAGATGTGGAGTCAGGGTGCTCTTAAAATGCTGCGAATTCACATTTTATTTGATCAAATGGCGATAAAAACATATCCAACGCTGTTGTTTCCCATCAGCTGGATTTGAAATATTCCCACCACGGGGGAATGTGGGCTCTGCGTAACGTCTCCGCAACAAACAAAATCATTTTTCTGTCATCTGCATTGTTATTTCCAAACTTTTTTCCACTTGATACACACAAAAAGTATCCAGCCTTGTTGAAATTGCAGTGTATCTTGTGGAACAGTGATTCAATCTCAGTCGTTATCTTTTCACTTTGCCAGACGGTTATCTGTATCTGCTGCTCAGACTGTCAAAGTTAGATCAATCTGGCTCTGTTACAAAGTGGATCCATCTCTACATAAAGTTTTACCACACAGAGCTTTGAAATCAGCGTAAACAAAAGGGAAAAAGAAACAAGCTGCAGAACTAATCTGAATGTCCGATATCTCCTAAAGCAGAAAAAATCTGAGCTTCATCCTGAAGATATCTCGTTTGAATTTTAATGTTTTCGTGCGTCACTCGGCGCTGACTCAGCGCTGACTTTTATTTTAAGTACAAAACACCTTTTATATTTCTGAACAATCAAATCTTTGCAGCGTTTTTCTTCATTCACGTTATCAACAGACGTCTTCAGTTTCATTCCCTGACGAGCTGCATGGATCTGCTGCAGTTAAAAAAAAAAGTCAGTCAGTGAGATGAAACAGCAGTTATGTTAGTTTGAAGCTCTTTCTGCAGCCAAAGAGAAAAAACACAAGTCTTACCTCAAACAGAACATCAGACAATTAGACGGAGCAGCTGAGGGAACAGATGTTCACTCAAAGCCGATACGACGCATACATATTCTGATCTTAATTGTTCGAGACGCTCACGCCTCACATCCGACAAAGTCGCTCAAAGTCTTCAACACGTCGCCGTCGCTTTGACACAGCGGGGCGAAAAGTGACGATGTTTCATGATCGCACCATTCGAACACGAGAGGTTATTTACAACATTTGTTGGTATGATCAGCTGCAGGTGGACTTTAGATGTTTCAGACGACAACATCCAGGTGAATAACTAAATATATTAAATATTCAGATATCGGCTCCGTCCATACTCAGCCTGGCAGGTTCCACAATCATCAGTAATTTCTGCTCTCGAATGAATAAATCGTGCACACAGATGACTAATTCATGCTCTCAAATGACTTCATTTGCGCTCTCGAAAAAGAACAGAATGAACAGAATATAATGTTAATCAATAGTTAACATTAAACATGCTGCGGATTCAGGCAGACGACGGGCAGACAGGAGAGGAAGGTTACGGTAACGGTAGACGACATTTATGAACCACGTTACGTAGCTCCATCACTTGTATGGACAACGTGAAGCTTCATGTTTTAAATTCATGCACAACTGGAATAATTACGTCAAATAAAAGACAGAAATTAACAACCAACTGGATACCCCTCACTTCATTCTCTGCTTCCAATCATGTAGGAGAACCTACAGAAGGTGGCTGCAAAGATTAAGTCAAATAAAGAGTAAGTAAAGAGTTTACTACAGCTGTGATTTGAAGAAACTACAGTTGTTTTCGCAACGTTAAAGGTCCGGTTTGTCGGATTTAGTGACATCTAGTGGTGAAATTGCTGATTGCAACCCCTTCTTCTCGCTCTCTCCTTCCTAGCACGAAACTATGAAACCATTGGGGCTGTTTTTCCCATCTGCTACTAGCCTTATCAACAAGGCCCGGAGCCCCCCGACTCTGGCTCTCTGCCTCACCCCATCCAGATCTACATGCAGTCAGGACCACTTCATCCTGTTGTATATCTGCACATTTATAGTATTTATAGCATTCCGTGAATATAGTGTGAACTATACTGTCATATACTGTCATATACTTGCACATCAGCTTGTACTATAGCTCCTTTGTTTTTAGAAGATACTGTATATATATTTATATTGTTTATATTTTAATACTTGGTTTCTCATCTTCCTATATATTTTTTTATATTTTTCTTTTTACTTAATGTTTATTCTGCACCAATTACACTAAGTCGAATTCCTTGTAAGTGCAAACCTACTTGGCAATAAACTTGATTCTGATTCTGACAAAACACCATGAACGTACTTTCTAGTGCCAGTGTTTAGTTTGTCCGTTCTGGGCTACTGTAGATATAAAAGTCTCATTGTAAAACATAACGATTCTTATTTTCAGGTGATCATACACTAAACACCGTACACACACACACACAGTAGAAAGTACTTTCATGGTGTTTCGCAGCCACCGTAGTTTCACGCTGGGGCAGAGAGAGTGAGACAAAAGTGGTTGCAGTCAGCAACTACACCACTAGATGTCACTAAATCCGACACACCGGACCTTTAACGTTTAAATCACAGCTGTTGTGAACGTTGAGGCTCGATGCTCATAAAGGCAAGAGGAGCAGGTTTGATATTTAACTAAAATTTTCATCCCACAGTGAAAATGCTCTTGCATTTCAAACAGACAAATAAGATGGTTTGTCCTTTTTTATTTTGCCTGTAGCCGGTTTGAGTTTGTGTCTGTAAATTTGGCTTTTTATGGACGTGTCTGAACATTAATCCCATTACGCGATGAAGCGCCCAGAGCGAGCTGAACTGAACTATAGCAGCTGGATTCAACATGACGAGGGTGAATTATTGATGAGACGTGGTCATACAAAACCTTAAACACCCTGAGTACGTTATATGAATATAAATATTCTTTTTTGTAGTAACAGTGTTTCTTCTCTGTCTGTCTGCAAGTTAGATCCTGAAGCAGGAACAGCATCTTCCTGCCCGGTCTTTATCTCATACTGCTGTATCTTCGTTGATCCGGCAAAAGAAATCAATTATCCACTCTAGATGGTAAACTCTATAGGCGAGCTCTGCTTTCTCTTATTGAAGAGTGGAAGTGAATGGGTTCGCCTGCAGGGGGGTGGGAAGGCTACAGAGGAGCGTATTGTGTGCCTTCATTCAACATCTGCTTGTAAACAACTTTATTAGATTCTCTCAGGGGACCCAGACAAATACCCCTCCACTCCATTGTGTGTGACGCTGCCACACACACACACACACACACACACACGGCGTCCCGCTCCCGTTGGCTGAGCAGTTTGATCACCGGAAGCTAATTCCTCAATGTTAACAGCGAAGAGACGCCTGCCTGGTTTCGCTAACGTTAACGGCCTCGGACAGCTCCTTTGTTGTGCGATATGCGCCGCATGAGCTAATTGAAAGGTTCCCCTCCACCCGCCCCGCCATAAAGGAGGAGGAGGAGGAGGAGGAGGTGGATGGAGGAGGAGGAGGAGGCGGCTAATTTGATTAGAGGGCTTTCCTCTTTCTGTTTCCTGTCTGCACATCTTAAATAAACATGTAGCGGTGAACGTCCAGCGTTTACTCTCTGTGCTTCAGGTAACACATCTTTTGTCGAAGCTCGCTCTCCTGCAGGCGCTGGAAGTCTTTTGTTATTCTTCGTCTGTGCCTGAGGCCATTTTATCTCCTGTCAGTATAATTTCTCCCACAGTTGTCCTCCTTTTTCTCAGTTCAACTCCTCCTGTCCTCTTTTTTTCTTCTTCTTTCCTGGATCCTGAATGCAGTTTGCGTCGCCTCTCTCTGGTCGTTGAACCCGAGCAGCTTCGTCACCCATCGGCCTGCTTTGACCTTTAATCCCCCGTCCTCTCCTGCTCATCCGACCTCTGCCGCTCGTCCCACCTCACCACAGCTGATAGAAAACGCTGTTAGAATGTGATTTCCATCCATTCATCCATTTTCTTCTTCTTATTCGGGGTCGGGTCGCGGTGGCAGCAGGTTTAGCAGGACGTTCCAGGCATGCCTCTTTCCAGCAACACATCCCGAGGCGTTCCCAGGCTAGATGGACTGTGTGGTCCCTTCATCAGGTTCTGGGTCTGTGCTGTGGTGTCCTACCAGTTGGACGTGTCTAAAACACCTCTGAAGGAAGGATGCATCCTGATCAGATGCCCGAACCACCTTAGATGATCCGAGCACCTTCTGGATGTCCGAGCTATCTCTTAAGGCTGAGCCCGGTCACCCGATGGAAGAAGCTCATCACGGCCGCTTGTATGCTGCTTTATGCAGATGATGTGGTTCTCTTTGCGTCATCAGACCGTGACCTCTATCACACACTGGGGCGAGTCAGCACCTCAAAGTCTGAGGCCGTGGAATGGGGGAAAGCTTCCTCTGGGTTGGGAGTGAGTTGCCGCCCCGAGCGAAGGAGCGAAGAAAGAAAAAACATTAATTTGGTGATCCAATCATTCAAATTAGCGCTGTTTCATTCTTTCTTTATATATTATTTGTCTTTAAATGTCAGTGAAATGACTACATACTGTAGGAGGGTTTCACAGGAGTGCATTAGCTATTCGAAAATATCTGTTTTCAGATTTGCACCGGTTTAAACTGCCTCGTCTTCTGTGTCAAATTACTTTAAACTACCATTTATATTTCTTATCCAGTCTATTTAGAGGTTTAACTGCTCGGAAAATACTTAATAACATAACATTAGATGATGATAAAATATGAGCTGTGTTTGAATTTGATTTAAAGTCTGAATAAAAGCTGAGTAACTGTCCCTGGTCCAAGTCAAGCTTTTTTTAACTTTCAAACCTGGAGGAGGTCCAGATAAAAATAAAGTTGGTTTGAAGTGACGATGGTTTGATGAAGCTCCCTCGGCCCATTCTGAATGTCTCTCTGTTGTCTGCTGTCAAATCACACGAAGGTTCACGCGAGGCCAGACTTAAATATCAAGAGCATGATGTAAAAATAACATCTGTGACACATTAATCAAACTTAATCCTGCGCTGCACATCTGGGGAAGATTGATGAGAAGTTATTGAGGATGAACCACGCCAAATGTCTCTTTAGTGAACTTTTAAACCATCTACACCTCTGTGTCATATTTTGTTTACAAATTAGCATCATGAAAAGTGTTCGAACTTTAATAAAAACAACACCTGGACCACTTTAATGCTGAATCTGATAATTGAGAGTAAGTTTGAAGGGTTAGCTCCTTTTTTAAAAATCTATCCATCCTTCTATTTTTCATAACTGCTGGAAACTGGAGCCAATCCCAGCTGGCACTGGGCGAGTGGCGGGGTACGCCCGGGACAAGTCGCCAGTTCCTAAATGGATTTATGGACATTTATTCTAAATGATTGTGACACTTGGAAGAGTCGGTGCTTTTCGCAAATTGCGTCAGTTGGCTGACAGGAAATAATGAATATTACTGCAAAAAATGTGGATCTTCATATTCGTGCAGGATAATGTAATGTGTTCAGCTACAGCCCTGATTCAAAGATACTAGATACTGGACATAAATGGAAACAAGTGGCCCAAAATGAGCCTTAGAGATAGGGTGAGGAGCCCGGATGTCTGGAGGGAGCTCGGAAGGAGCCAGCTGAGGTGGTTCAGGTGTGTGATCCTCCTGGCCGCCTTTCTTTGGAGGTGATCCAACTGGGAGGAGACCTCGGGGCAGACCCAGAACCTGCTGGAGTGACTATATCTATCTCCATCTAGCCTGGGAACGCCTCGGGATCCTCCAGGAGGAGCTGGAATGCATTTGTGGGGAGAAACCTGCTGCGACCCGACCCCGGATAAGAGGAAGGAAATGGATGCATCGATGGAGGACAAATAGCGCCAAATCATAGAAGAACCTCCAGAAGTTATCTCATGACACTTTCCATATAGAGCCAGTCTAGGGTGTACTCTTTATAATATTATTTACAGAGACTTAACAATTCCCACGATGAGCATCTAACATCTATTAATGGAACATGAGTGTGTACAGATGGAGTGAAGAGCTCCGTCCATCATGGGAACTCCCCTGGCAGTTTCGGCCTATAGCAGCGTCACTAAGGGATGGTTCAGGACTCACCTGAGCCAGCTCGAACTACAAGCTCTATCAAAAAGGAGCGTCTGAAGACAACTCTTAAATGTGGTCTGCCTCCAGAACCAGAACTGTGAGCTTGATAGCTGAAGGCTCTGGCTTCTGTTCTACTTTTGCACACTATAGGAACCGAAAGGAACCGTGCACGCAGTGTTCTAGTGCGGTAATAGTGTACTAACGAGCTCTTAAAGATATGACGCCGACTGACCATGAAGAGCTTTGAAGTACAAAGAACAATTTCTTTTCCACTCCCCGTCGCTCCGGCGTGTCCCGAGCATCCCGGTCATCGTCGTACACGGAGCTCAGACTCTGGAGGAAGACGTCAGGTGTGCACTTACAGCCGGCCCCCACCGCGCTGCTCACACCTCCGCTCTCATTCCTCCTGCAGCAGCCGATCAAGAGATTCAAGGACACCGCAGACGGCTTCAGCATGCCGAGACAATAGCTGGAATTAGGTAGCGATTATTTAATTTGATATCTATTAATCTTTTTGTACCCGTTGCTGATGTAATCCTCCTTGTAGCTGCTTCTGCTCCGATCCACAGGATGAAAGGATTAGACACCCGTTTAATGATTTATCAACTCTCCTTCAGGATTACAAGAGCATGTGTCGCCAGCTCTCTTATTAAAATCTGGGCCTGTATTTGCAAGATATTTTCTGTCTCTTTCCAAAAATATGCTGGTTAGCACAAAGAAAAGTGCACTCATAGAAACTACTAATCCTGGTGGCTTTTAGCTCATTATAATGTTCAGACTGTTTTGATTGCAGGAGTGACCCCAATCCACCTCATTTCATCGCACAAAATGACTAATGATAATCCTCTAGGATTGTGGTTCTCAACCCGAGGGTTGAGACCCATCGAAAGGGTCAGAGGCGAAGCCTGAAAAAATATACTCTGCTGCAGAAAACTGGATTTTTCTCGCATTTCTTTTAATCTTTGTCTTCTTGTGAGTTAGACAGATTCATGCATGAAAAATGTGACTGGGATTCCCAAAGTCCAATAGTTGCAAACACGATAAAAGTACAATAAATAAGAAGAGTAAACTCACTGACTTCTTAAATCTAAAGCCTCGACAGAAACGCAGCAGCTCTTAAATCATCCTCTGTTCACTTTTTTCTGACAGATTGCATCTTGCAGTGAGTAACGATGCTTCTGTCTGAGCGCAAAGACGAAAGTCTTTCTGGGATTTTTCCTCTTTACTTGAAGGCTGACAGTGTAGATCGACAGGAAACACGAGGAGGCAGCGAGATGGATGGATGAACGGGTCTCGAGCCAGAATCAAACCGGTGATGTTACGATTACACGGTACTCATCTGCTCATCGTCGTCTGGTTTGTATCATTTTAACTGACAGATCTGAGAGTAATGATGTCAGTCCTGACTCACACAAACAAATCAGTTAGTACCGTAGATTATAAATGAAAAAGGACGTCTGCTGCCGAATCCAAAAAGCAAAGAGGCGAGCTGAATGAAATTTGCAACCACTTCTTGTCCTCTGGCTGCCATCAGCAGCAACTGCTTTTTTAACATGTTAGAAAATCGGGACAGAAAACAGCAAAACGTGCAGCCGAAAATAAACAATTTTTAATATTTGTTCCTTAAGTGATGTTTAAATATTTGTTTTATTTTATGTGAGCTCACCAAACCAAATCTAATTCGCATTTAAGGAACATTATGTGACTTTTCTGCCATTAAATAACATTTTAATTCAACATTTTCTCTCAATATACAACTGTAGCTGCTGTTAGCTACCATTAGCTCACTTTATCCGACTGTGAGCTCAGAGTACAGTGTTTCCACTGGGAGGTTTTCAGGCCTGAAATGCTGGTTGGAAATGCTCGCGCAGATCAATGCCGAAATAGACAAGTGGGCAACGTAACCGGCTCAGCAGAGGCAGCATGGCAGAGGAAAGAGAGCGAAGAGGACGTTGACGGAGGAAGCTAAGAAGAGAAAAGGAGAGAGTGAGCGACCTTGTTGATGTTTGGCTGTTAGCAAAGTTGTCGACTCGCTAGTTTTTGATCATAAGTAATGTAATCGGCTGAACATATTTACCACAGGAGGCAACAAATCACAACAAATACTGATTTCTATGTCGCACACATGTAATGAAGCTCATACACATTAATCCTGCATCACACACTCTCTTCCCGAAGCTAACTGTGTTTCAGTGTGACGAGGTTCAGTGCACGCACAAAGTGAATTGCTGAGTTTTGAAAGTGTGCACGGCGGATCCAGGAGTTAGACCGGCCTCAGTAAAGCTAGATTTTATGGTACTTGAGCCGCAGAGGGGTCGTCCTCTCTAAATTTATAGTGGCAGTGTGTTAACGTTTTACAGCTTTTTTCAAGCATTAGGACAGGAATCCTCCCAGCCACGTGTACTTGGCACCAGACGCTGAGTAAAGATTTATACTGGTGGAGCATAGGCTGAGGAAGAGTTGCAGCCTGTAATACTGAAAGCTTTACATTTGCTGAGAAATACAGCAGACACAGGACGGCTGTATTTCACCACAG
The DNA here is from genome assembly GCA_033000465.1 of Sciaenops ocellatus. Taxonomy (NCBI): domain Eukaryota; kingdom Metazoa; phylum Chordata; class Actinopteri; family Sciaenidae; genus Sciaenops; species Sciaenops ocellatus. The sequence continues at coordinate 31,901,987 of CP136888.1, read as the reverse complement.
GCAAACGTCTCTTAGCGTGGTGACTGTTAGTTTGTACTGGTTTTAATAAAGACAAATAAAAGATACTGTACTTTAAAAGTAACATCACATAGACATTGATATTTTTGCAGTTTATCACCCCCGCTTTCAGAGTGTAATACTACTGTGGTTGCTAACAGCCAATCATCAACAAGGTCACCAACAGCAGACATAGCAGCCAGCTAATATTACTGACTAGTCCAACAGCAGTCAGCCCAGCTCGGCGTCTGTCTTTCAGCCTTTTATTTCACCAAGCTCTCACCAACCACTAAAAGTCAGTCCCAGATTTACTCTTGTCCGGCGGCTTCTTGCTCGCTCACTCTCTCCTTTTCTCTTCTTAGCTTCCTCTGTCAACGTCCTCTTCACTCTCTTCTCCTCTGCCATTATGTCCATAGAGCCCAGTTAGATTGCCGGCTCTGGTTCTGGCACGACACTGGGCCGGAAAACCTCCTCTTCACTCCCCCGGTGCTCTGAGCTCACAGTCCGGGCAGCCTGGCTAACAAACTGAGCTAACATGAGCTAACAGCAGCTACAGTTGTCAGCAGTTTACTTCACTGTCCATCAGGAAACTCTGTAAATCACAGAGAGTTGAGGCGGAGCAGCCGGAGGACATCAGAGGGAAAACCAGAAAACATTTTCTCCATAAAATATGATCCAGTTTCACCAAAATCAGTGAAATAGTTGGTGGTGTGTGACTTAGTGCCGTAAAGCGTTACGTACTTCTCCCGACCCGGAGCCCAAAGTTACATAGTGTGAGAACAGACGTACGAATTAGTTTCTGCCTGCACAAATGTTCATGCGAGTCAAGCCGCCTGTTTCTGTTTCTGTCAGCGAGGAATCGGTGTCACAAACAGAGAACGGGAGCAGCAGCACATCATCGTATCTCTGTGATGGAGCAGCTAAAGTCTCTGAGCTGTCAGCTCGTCTTCTCCCTGCACAATCCCTACCTGATGCACGATGCAGTATTCATGCTGCGATACACAAGTGATCCTCACAAAATGAGTTGGAGGCGATGTGAGATAAAGTTCACCACAGGTGATAATAAAAGGTGTTTTCATCATGAGGCTGTGTGGGGTTTGTAGTTTTTTATCTCTTTGGAATGATTATTTTTGAGCTTTGAGGCTGTCTGTGTGTTTATGGACTAATTATGACAAAGGAAGACATATCGGTGTCCTGCATTTCTAACATAAAGGACAATTACTGCCCTTCACAGCATGCGTCAGACACTCTCTGCTGGTCTCTTGGCAACCTCACAATTATGACAGTACTCCGCAAAGTCACACCAAGAAACAGAAACTCTTCTAATCGAAGCAAAATTCCAGTTTTAATGTTTCCTGTTAAACTTCAGCAGTTATTTGAAATATTTGTGATGTTTTTTAAAAATCAGATGCATCACAGCGACAGGGTCGAGTCCAAATCTCAGCCTGGTTCTGAAACAGTTTTTCCTCCAGATGATCAGGATTCTTCATAAAAGGAGGAAATTCATCCACCTGATTTTTTTGTGTCTTTGCAATTTGAGTGTAAAAAAAAACAGAAACTCTGAGAAAAACACTCAAAATATTAAAGTCTAAAGGCAATTCAGATATTTATATAGGGCGGTCCTTAAAGGGTGGCTCGATGACACGCTGAGGCCGCCCTGAGCAGAGAGATAGAGATGAATTCATCTCAGCTCAGAGTGTTTCAAAGTTGCTTTATGATGCAATGACATCATAATTTAAAGGTTTTCTTATTAAGTCACTCTGAAGTTTTTTCTGATGGTTTAAAGTTTTACGTGTTGACGTCAGTGGGAGGTTTTCAGACTCACTTTCAGGTTTAATTGTGATTTAGAGAGAAGTGTATGTCATTAGTCTTTCCTCTCTCCTTATTGCTTACTCTGTCTTTGTTTTGTCTGCCTCTGCTTCCTCCAGTCCTCACTTATTCTTTCCTTCCTGTTCACCTCTTTACTTTCTCTCCTCCTCTTCTTCTTCGTCGTCTTCCTCGTGGCCTCCTCTGGCCTCTGAGCTAATCGCCGAACAAGATAATGACACGGCGGCCCCGTGAAAACGCTGCATCGTTTATTACGTCGTGATAGATTCTTTTGTTTGGAGCCTTCAGATAGTGTGTGACAGCTCTCAACTGTAAGGTCGTGTCACGATGAAATATTACTCCGGCCGGAGAAGCTTAAGGTGAAAATGAAGATGTCAGCCGCCTTATCTGTTTGCTGTACGGCGTAGATAACATGCCTCACACACTATCAGGAGAGCGGCTCACACCATCTCATCAAATCTGAGTTTTTAAGGTCGGTGAAATCATGAATAATAACAGCCACTCTCATCTTGTGCTCTTGATCGTCTGCGTATTACTGATATATTAATTTGAAGCGGTGACACAGCACAGCCGTGACGTGAACAGACGCTCAAGGTTGAAGATGACAAACGGCCGCTTTTTCTTCCACACACGGGGTTACGGCCCCGCTACATTATTTCTGTGACCTTTTTTTGCAAGTCTGTCGTCTGTAAAATGGATTTTTAAAAAAACCTTCAGATACATTTATACCAAAAATTCTGCAGCCACACTGTAAAAAATGTCTGTTGATTTTACGGTGAAAAACTGCCAAACAGTGACAGTAACAGACCGTAAAATATGCCATGAAATATGACTAAAACCTTTATTTAAATGGCATTTTAAGGAAATGTATGCACAATAAAGTAAAGCTGTAAACTCTTAATTCTACAGTAAAACACTGTAATGCAAAACCTTTATTTTTTTACAGCATTCATTTGTTTTTTTGACGTCAGTTATCTGGCAAAACCGCGTTTAATTTGATGGATAAAAAACGTATTTATATGGTTAAATATGGAATAAACTGCCAACCTTAAACATGAAATCAATGTCCTTAAAATAAATAGGATCAACATGAAACCTGGACGTAGACTCTCCCACGCTCTTAATCCTGCATAACTTTAAGCCTTAATATAATCTGAACAGGTGAGTTGTATAAAAATTCACCCTCAGTACAGTTGTCATGAACGGGGAAATTAGCTATAGAGACCAAAACTGTTTTTTGTACCAGGCTGTAAACATGTTTATTTCTGCTGTGAAGTTGGACATTTTAACATGGGGACTTATGGAGACTGACTCACTTCTGGAGCCAGCCTCAAGTGGACGACAAGAGGAACTGCAGTTTTTGGCACTTCCTGTGTGTTGCTGCATTGTTTCCGGCCATGATATGATGACGGGTCTTTACAGATTAGATTAGAAATGTCTCTTGTGTAACGAGCAGTTATAGTTTTTCATTCATTTCAGGACTTACTGCAGTCGAACATGTGCAGATGAAAAAGAACATCATGATCTGTTGATGGATTTGATTTATGCATATAGAAGACAAACAAATCCAGAAGACAAATCCCTGGTGTCATAGAAAACAGAAACACGATCACACATAACGTGTACAGAATCAACAATGAGCCACAAAAAACCATCCTGCAAATAAAAACTACTGAAACAAAAAATGAAAACCCCGTCTACGGTCTGTATGTTCAAAAGCATGAGTAGAACCAATAAAAGCACGAAAATAGAGGTGATAAAGAACGTGCCTGTCCCAGAGACGAGCCTGGACCTGACCTTTAAAAACTGCCTGAGTCCACAGGATGGTCTTCACATGAGCTCAGCCTGCTCCATTAAACATATGTTGAGTTTCAGCTGCTCCACCCTGAGTTGTTCTGACCTTCTTAAACACGAAAACGAATGATGTTTCTGGATGAACAGTTAAATATAATATAAGCTGAACTCTGTTGCTCTGTGCTGGCAGAGTGTCCTGAGTTTTGGTCATTTAAGCACACACAGAATATTTAAAGAAGATATTAACGTCGGTGTCGTCTTCTTTCTCCTCAGCGCTGTGTACTGAAGAATGCGCCCACGGACGCTGCGTCTCTCCCGATACCTGCCAGTGCGAGCCCGGCTGGGGAGGACTGGACTGCTCCAGCGGTGAGTCCAAAGCTGACAGCGTGAACAGATCACACAGAGCCGACGTTTGACTTCTTTTTCTCACGTTTACACGAAGTGGTGTGCAAAGATTTAGGCACTTAACTGAAGCTAACGTGAGCTCTGAATGGTCCAAACCACCAAACCACATGCTCCATGTTGATACAGTGAGGTGTGAGGAATCAGTCACATGTTTTTGAGGTGATAAATTGATGCTAACAGTCATTTCTATGAGCAGATATCTGCCTGTGAATGCAGAATCTGCAGGCGAGGGACAAGATAACTAAGCACTGACTCTACAGAGAGTTTCATTTCTGAATCTGACTGGAAGAGAACGTATAGATCTTTTCAAATATTCCTGAGACGCCTGAAGGCCGAACTAGACGTCCAAGTGTGTGAGTTGTTTTAATGCACTTAAAAATCTGCAGCTTTATTTAGTTTGTTGGTATGAAACAGTAAAAAATGTCCTGAATGCACCTTTAAACTGGAAATCTCATTTCCACTGTTCTAACGTCCTCAGCTCTTCAGACTGATGGAGTCCACTTCAGTATGAACTACAGGTGGATGTGTGTGTGTGGTTTTTCGGGTGGATTTGTGAGGCTTATTGACACTTAATGAGTCACACAGCCTCTTTAGTCCCACTTTGTTATTGGTGTGCTGCAGCCTCCCCCGGTGTTTACCTGCTTTTATTGCTGCCCAGGTGCCACGGGGACCGAGGCCGAGCCAAGACAGGGGTTAGGTAAATCTAGCAGCACTTAGGCTAAAGGGGAAGAAGAGGAGGAGGAGGAGGACGGAGTCAGTCGATCAAATCAATCCACGTCGGCTTCGCTCTGGAAGTTTGGCCCGACTTTAACTTCCTCTCCTCAGCCAGCTCGTGCATCAACTCTTATTTATTTTAGGGATAAAACTCGGCGTGCGTCGGCCTCACGGCTCGACAGGTGAATCTGGAGAATAGAAACAAACTTTCCGTTAGATTAATGGGCCGCAGTGTGAAAACATCCCGGCGGTCAGACTCGTCGTTTGCTCATTACCTGTGGAAGAATGTAATTTGCTGTAAAGACGCTGCACGGCGAGGCTGGACCGTCCCTCCCGTGGGGATACTGAGCTTATTCCTTACACCGGCTGTGTTTTATTTGACACACGCTCGCACCTGATTGGTCAGAGCGGATGAATCCCGCGGTCAGTAACAGATTTAAAGGTCCCACGTTGATTTTATTTTTGTTATTGTTTAGTTCTCTAATACATCCGGCTCAGGATGAGAGCACGATGTTTGCCTGATACACTCGGTTTAGCTGCAGCGTCTCTGCTTTGAATGAATCTGAAGGCTTAATGTCTCACAGGCGGAGCGGGCGGATTAATGGATGCTGATTGGCGGACCACACCTGGGAGGAGACTCTTGTAGTTCTCGTGTGTGATGAGTTTAGGTTGTTATTCTCGGAGGGGAGGAAGGAGATAATGTCCAGCTGTGGTTTGTTGATGAGAGATGTTCGACCCCGTGTGTTCGAGGTGGATTCTTAAAAATAAAATGCCTCTAAGCCGAACAAAATATTCAGGTTTATTAGCTCGTTATTAGTTCACAGCTGTGGACCGGAGGCGTTATGTTTTCAGGTTTTACACCCGTCCGTCCGTCCGTCTGTCCCGCTCTCGTCAAGTTCACGTGTTCTCTGTGAAGACATGCAGGTGAATTGGTGCCTCTGTATTGGTGTGAATGCTTGTCTGTGCCCTGTGATGAACCGTTGACCTGTCCAGGGTGGACCCAGCCTCTCGCCTCAGCCCTCCACGACCCTGACGGGGAGAAGCGGTCATGGAGAACAGATAAAAATGAATAAAATGAGGCGATGACGTCGAAGTCGTCTTCACTGTTCTGGTTATTATTTAACGACATAACTCAGGAGGACAGGCTGACCACGTTTCCAGTTTGTCTGGATGCTGAACCGGTGACATTAATCGTTGATGTCTGCAGATTGAACAGATCTTCTGTCTGTGTGTGTGTGTCTGTGTGTGTGTGACGTGTACACATTTTAGAAACTGTGGCTTTTTTTTTTGCAACAACAGAATTTGCAGAATTCGAGCGACCAGAAAGAGTTTTTCAAGAAGTTTTTGAAGGAAAACAGCTTCTTCGTTTTTACTCTAAATATCCTGTTAGCTTTGAAATGATGCTTTTAAAGTCTCTGTTACGACCCGACTCCAGGGGTAATTATTCAATGATTGATTTAATAACAAAAGGAGGTGAGGTGAACTATAAGAGCGAGCGGATGCTGTTAAAGAAACAAATATATCAAAAAGAGAACTCTCTACAAACTGGAGTCTATTCTATCTATATGAAACCTGAAACAAGAAAGAAAAACCTCACTACATGATCTAATTTCTACAAAAAACACACCAAGACAGCACCCCTAAAACTTGAACAAAAATCTTCCAGTGTGTGAAAAAACCTCCGTTAACTCTCACAGCAAGGTGAGCTCGACACACAAAACACAAGCCGCCCCGACTCAAGTTTAAACGAGGTCACGTCTCCTGATTGGGTGCCCAAGTGCCGCTCCAATCCGGATTCAGCGGGTCCTCCAGGAAACGGAAAACTGAAACTGGGGGGGGCCAATCAGGGGACGGCGGCCGCACACCTGGATTTACATAACCCCCCCAAAAAACACTACACAACAGCGTAACACTCATCACGTGCTGTCACGTGTGTGTTTTCTTGTGTGCAAAGGTTTCATTCATATGTAATCTTCACTCATCGTAGTTTATTAATGCAGACCTGCTGTAAACTTTCTCTTCATGGAGGTTGTGATGTTCAGAGTTGATTCAGATGTCTGCACGTTGTGGAGCTGTTTGAACTGTGTTATCCTGACAGGTGTTGTCTGTTATTCCGTCCACCCCGTATTTAGGGCTGATTAGATCGGTGAGACTGAACCGAAACAGTAAAGCTGCGCGCCGTTAAACCAAACAGAGAACAACAAAAAGAGACGTGTTCATTCTCGACCACCTGCTGTACGGACGTCGGACCGGATAAAAAACGTTTGCCGGTGAACAATCAAGGCAGCAATTAAGTTTCATCAGTTTAGTGAAACCATTTAACATGTAAATGTAAGTTCCAGAAAATGAGTCATTGCATCTTTTTTGACGCGATCACACTGCGTGGGCTCATTTCCTTTTGTAGCTTTTAGTGACTCAAACCTGAAGTTGACTCACCGAGTGAGTGAGGACACTGAGGACAAGAAGAAGAAGAAGGAGGACAGAGGATTGTGTCGTCTTCTACTGTAGCTAACCAGATTAGCTGCTGAAGCGGTGTGTGTGTGTGTGTGTGTGTGTGTGTGTGTGTGTGTGTGAGCCTCAGCCGCCTTCTCCAGTCCAGTTGAAGAACTTTGTAGCTCTGCCAGGAAATATAAGAAGAAGTGGGGTGAGGCGAAGACGAGGGAGGAAGGAAGGAGAGGATGAGACAAAAGAGGAAAGACGTAGGAAAGAAGTAGATAAGTAGAAATTATGACGGCGGTTATCATGTAAAGATGATTGTGATTATGATGAGAGACATTATCAAGAAGGAGAAGATGAAGAAAGAACAATGCAAAGAAGATCGTAATGATTTTTTTTAAAGAGTTTAAGCAGCGGAGAAGAAGAAAGATGCTAAATAGGCAATTTATGAATAATTTTGATTAACAGTGATTTCTCCTGCAGCTTCAAACTTTCAGAGGTGACAAAGTTTCTGAGTTTATTTCACTGAGAACAAATGATACCAAAGAAACATTAGAAACATCTTGTTTATGTTCACACACACTTTGAATATCGTTTATTAATAGATGTTTTAGATCTAGTAAGAAGATTTACTTCAACAGTCTCTCATTTTGAACAGGCCTGAAAGTCACCAACAAACACACACAGCGGCCTTATAGACGTGCAAACGTGCAGAGGTGGTGGAGTGATGCAGCTGGAGAGCTGAACTCAGAGAGTCCACGCTCCATACTGTGGTCCACCCTGGACTTAAACCATGCCATGACCCGAGTCAGCAGTTTTCTAAATGATTTCTGTCATCTTAAATGAATTAATTTTAGGGTTCGTCACATGAAGACAAACTTCCTTCTGTGATTTCAAACCTGTGGTTTGGTTCATTTGATGGAAAAACATCATATATTGTTTTATTTCCTCAACATGAAGTTACACAGACTGACGGTGACCTGCTTCATCAGGAAATTAATCTGTCTGATGTACATTTACGCTCTTTGACAAACAAACGATTATGATTAACGTGAATGATGCTGAATAATTAGAAACATTATTAGCAGCCTATTGTTTGACTGTATGTTTTGAATGATGACTAACAGAGACAGGAAGAAAAGGAGGCGTCGTGTACAGTAATGATTGGAGTTGATTGTAGGTTGTCCTCTGAACAGATTTCATGATCAGCAGTTTGATGTATTAATCTTTGAATTGATGTTAAAATCAAATATCTGAGATCATAAAATGCTGTTTTTTATAGTTTGTAGTTCACCTGGAAACAGACCAGAACCAGACTTTTCAAGCAGACTTGGACCGGTTGTTAAATATTGAATCAAGTCGGCAAGTCTGTCAAAAATTGGACCTCGACCTGCCCAATATGTTCAAAGTTAAAGAGACACCGGACCTCAAACCTGTTTGATACAGTGAAGACTCATTTAAACACCTTGGTTTAAAGCAGCAGCTATTTTTTATATCACAAACAATTAAAGACTCATTAAAGACGACAGCAGTCTAAATATTTCTGTTCACGGCGTGTTTGGAGGTATTTCTTTTGCCTTTTATCTCGTTTCATTCGGCGGAGCGAGCGATGCCTCCATAACTGAGTCTGCAGCCAAACAACCTCCACACGCCTGATATCATGTCCTCTTTGAAAACAGCCGTGTTGTGTCTGTGATAGAGGTGACGGTGTAATCACAACAACCGACTGCAAGAAGTGACCCCCGGAGCACGAAGGGGGGATTATGGGTAGCTGACCCTCACCGCTTTCTGTCCACGCTCGGAGGAGTCGCTGCATAAAAACCTGGAATTGTGCAACAATTAGGTTCCTTTGTAAAAAAAAAACCAAAAAAAAGCTCTCAGTCTTCTGCCCGCGTTTCACTCGGCCCATAAGTGATCAATTCGACAAAGGGTCTCCATTTGTTGTCATGGTAACGGATGGATGTCCTAGCACATTACATTACCGAACCTTTCACTGATGAGCTACTTCTGAGACTACTTTTGTTGTTTGTGTCTCTTGTAATGGATGAACGTCGACGGAGGGAAACTTTTCTAATCGTATGCACAGACTGATGTCACATGTTTCAGTACTTCTGTTCTGTGTTAAAGCTGGGAACCTGCACATCAAATTAAAAATAGCAAAGGTGGTAGAGAAACAGCTAAACCTGTGGGAACATGCATCATCTTTTTTTTTAAGTTCCTATAAATATGATAATGTGTCAAGGTCGAGTTGGTGTGGCGTAGATTGCTGAGACGACACCGCGGCTGTCAATGGCCAGCGTGGGCGCTCGCTCACGACTGTGTGCCCAGACGTGCCATTTATCAGAGCTGGACGCACGCACACACATGTGCACACACATCCACAACACACACACCGGCCTCACAAACAAGCTGAAGAGCAGGTGGGCACACACACACACACACTCACACTCTCAGAGTTGCCTACAGAGATGTATTCGCCTCTTTTTCGCTCGCTCTAAGTCCCCACAAGAGCCGAGTTTCACACGATTCTTCTCGCTGGCATCCGTGTTCGAGAAAGCCTGTCAAGGTGTGCAACAACATAATGCAGCCTGCGCCTCCCTTCAGCTGTTGTTTTCTCTCTTTTTGCTCCTCTGTTCGTCTCTTGTGTGCCTCCTGCTTATCTCCCAGCGCCACTCTTCAGCTCCACTGTACAAAATCCATACAGATCCATCGCAGTGCAACTCTGCCTCAGCTTCTGCTTTTGATTTGTGTTTTTGTTCCCTGACACTGAGCCGCTCCATGCAGGGCCTTTTTTTTTTAGGTTATTCTTCATGATAGTTTACATGTTATTTATGTATTTTAATCGGTGCAATAGACTGATTATCTCGTTATCATGACACCTGTCAGTTGGTGGATTTTTTGGGGCAGCAAGTGAACATTTTGTCCTTGACGTTGACGTGTTTAGAAGCAGGAAAAACTCCAAAACTGCAGCTCATGTGGGGTCAACATCAACATTATACAACAAGTAGGTGTGCACCTCGTTAATACAGGTGTGTGCCTCGTTAATACAGGTGTGCGCCTCGTTAATACAGGTGTGCGCCTCGTTAATACAGGTGTGCGCCTCGTTAATACAGCTGTGCGCCTCATTAATACAGGTGTGCGCCTCGTTAATACAGGTGTGCGCCTCATTAATACAGCTGTGCGCCTCATTAATACAAGTGTGTGGCTCGTTAATACAGGTGTGCGCCTCCTTAATACAGGTGTGCGCCTCGTTAATACAAGTGTGTGGCTCGTTAATACAGGTGTGCGCCTCCTTAATACAGGTGTGCGCCTCGTTAATACAGGTGTGTGCCTCGTTAATACAGGTGTGTGCCTCGTTAATACAGGTGTGTGGCTCGTTAATACAGGTGTGCGCCTCGTTAATACAGGTGTGTGGCTCGTTAATACAGGTGTGCGCCTCCTTAATACAGGTGTGCGCCTCGTTAATACAGGTGTGCGCCTTGTTAATACAGGTGCGTACCTAGTTATCTCCATAGAAACGGAGATCAGAATGGAAACGGCAAGCAAAGAAATGTTTATTTTGAGAGCAAATTGCCCCAGAACATCAATATCTTTTGATTATATAAGTTGGTATAATCGCAATAGTACACTCAATATTACGGTCGTGCCAATAATGACGTTAAAGCACATTGGAGGCCGTATACTGAAGAACTGTGGTGAACAGCTGGCAGACAAAATGTCTCTACATCTCCACATTGTTCCTCATCTTTGATAGACTCTATTATTATTGAAACAAAGCTCCAGAGTCTCTCAGCGACTTCAGGCCCGTGGCGCTCACGTACGTCATTTTGAAGTCGTTTGAGAAGATCGTGAAGGTTGAACTTCTGAGCGCTTGTTGGCTGCTTTTCCTTCACTCTGCGGTCCAACTCATCCCAAACCATCTCGACTGGGTTTAGGTCGGGTGGTTGTGGACGTCAGGTCATCTGATGCGGCACTCCATCCCTCTTCTTCTTGGTCAAACAGTCCTTACAGAGTCTGGAGGTGTGTTTGGGGTCGTTGTCCCGTTGAAAATCAAATGATGGTTTCACTAATCTCAAACTAGCTTGGATGTCATGTCGATGTGGTAGCTTAAATTTTGAATACATCACCAACAGTGTCACCAGCAAAACAACACCATCACACCTCCTCTTTAATGCTTCATGGTGGGAACCACACATGTAGATACCAACCACAAATCTCAGATTTGGACTCATCAGACCAAAATACAGATTTCCACTGGCCTAACGTTCCTAACATTCCTTGAGTTCTCTCCCTCAGTATTGATTTCTTTGCAGTGATTCGACCATGAAGGCCTGATTGATTCACACAGCCTCCAAAGTAAAACATATTTTACAAATACAATAATATCTCGTCATGGTGTGTTTATATGTTTGAGTGGGGAACAATGAATAGATTCAATTTCCAGATCGTCCGACAGACACAGATCACAGCGGTTGTATTCTTGGCACATGAAGCTCTAAAGGTCAAAGTCAAAGACAGACTAAACAAATATTCTCTGGTTCCTAAAATATTTATGAACTTCTTCTAGACGTGAACTGACCGACTCTTTCTGGTCATCTTGTTTCTCACAGTAATTTTAGTTTTAATGCAGAACATCTCTCTGCAGGCACACATCACACAGATGTATCTCTGGTGTCTGGAGCATTGTGAACTGAACTGCACTTTGACTCCCGTCACATGTGACTGAGTTATTAAATTACTACCTACAGTAACAACAAGATGTAAGATGAGAATTACTGCTGTGATGTTAATAGACTCAGCAGTGCTGCTCCTGAAAAGGTTGATCTAATTATCATCATCACAAAGATCAACAACAAGCTTCGACAGGCTCCATCAGCTGATATTAAAGGTTAAAGTCCGTAGAATAAAAACAACGTCGCCCACGAAGCTCAGTGTGGTTGGTAGCTGTGGTCGGCGCCATCTCAGCAGTCCTGCCTCCGTCGCCTCCGAGCTGGGTGGAGCCAAAACTGTTTTTTGTACCAGGCTGTAAACATGTTTATTTCTGCTGTGAAGTTGGACATTTTAACATGGGGACTTATGGAGACTGACTCACTTCTGGAGCCAGCCTCGAGTGGACGAGAAGAGGAACTGCAGTTTTTGGTACTTAAGTTTGTTGATATTCTATATTTTAAACCTGATGTATCTTATTCAAACGTCTGTTTGGTCTCGAGCTCCACAGGCAGAGCAGGAGAGTCGAAGCATTGAGACATGAATAACAAGATAACTGGATTTGTTGACGATAAGAAAAAAATACAGAATAATTCCAGGTTTATCCTTAAATTCTGAATTCAATAAGAGGTAATGATTTCATTCTAAAATAACCATACAGATTTTCATTAATTTCCTCTTCTACGGTCAGAAATACATAAAAAGGACCCCAGCAAGAGCTTAATCATCGACATCAGAAACATTTACGCAGCGGGGAAAGGTTCCCCGGCTGCTTCAGCTGCTTGTGGAAAACACTTGAACTCGAGATGTAGCAGCTAAATAACTTCTCAGAGGAAATAAGCAGCAGGTACGTAAGGTTAAATTCTTTGTAAGAAGTCAGGAGTAAGACGAGGAGACGGACGTGACATGTTTTTCGAAGAGATGAGTTTTCAATCCCCAGCCGGTACGTCGGCGGAGACTCTGCAGTCCTGAACGGGATGGGAAGGTCATCCCTCCGTTGGGAGACAAGAGGGAACAAAGTCGAGGCCGCCTGGAGGCAATTCACCCTAGGAAAGGAGGAACTAAGCTCCCGGTAGGAGCTGATAGGCTGCTGTAGACTCAGAGAAGACAAAAACCTCTGGGAGCAGTGAGCAGTATGGCCTTTCATGAAGATTACTTCAACTGCAATTAGACACCGGGGCTCGCTCACCTTGTTATTTAGTGTTTTTATCTGAGAGGTCGCCAAGTTCAAGTTCTCCAGCAGAAGACTCACCGCTGTGTTCATGTGCTGTTGTAACTTCACACAGTTTATACGAGATTTAGAACAATAATTTAACAGGAAAAACTACTTCCTGTGTAAAGATGTGCATGTCAGTGTACGGGAGTCCCTCTGTGTCGAAGTTTTGTCTTTGAGGAGAGCGACTGAAACGTCTTTTTTCTCATCTATGATGGCGAGTTAAAGGTTTATTTCCACCAAGCAGAGTTGGTGATTGTTGGAACAGTGGAAAGCCGATGAAAGACAGCTTTGTGACTTCTTAAAGGTCCAGTGTGTAGAGTTTAGTTGCATCTGGTTGGACTAATCGCTGCATTGCAATCTCCTCACATCACCCTCACCTTCCTAGTGTAAAGGAGAAACAACACTTTAAGGACCCTGTTTAGAGTCAGTATTTAGTTTGTCTGTTCTGGACTACTGTATAAATAAGGTGTTTCAACATGGCGGCCTCCAAGAAAGAGGACCCGCTCCCACTGTAGATATAAAAGGATAATTTTTAAGTAACAAACATAAAAAGATTCTTATTTTCAGGTGATCATACATGCATGAAAACATAGTTATGAATGTTATATTCCATGTTTGCCTTATTCTGAAATTAAAGTCCCCAAATCTTACACACTGCACCTTTAAAATAAATAAATAAATACGATTTTGTCCAGTTTGAATGACGTTACGATGATCTACAAGGTAAAATTACTGTTTTTGTCTGGACTTGATCTAGCTGCACCAGGAGTTGTCGTTGGGAACTGTTTGGAAAAGGACAGGAACTTTCAAAAAATGAATGCAAAGTGGACAAAAAAAAAAAAAAAACACAAAAAGTCCAAGGCACTCTCTTTAAACAATTAAAATGCCTCTTTATTGTCACAGCATGGTCAACGGACACAGTATAAAACATGGATGTAGTCCCATAGTGACACAAAGGACCTTACTCTTTATCTCAGCAGGGATCCGTCCCAATCTGAGCCTGTCAGTGACAGAAACAAGAACTTTTAGTGGACGTACTTTGATGGGTGCGTTTGTCCCCAAGGATTAGCTACATTGCCGCCATATTTTGCCTGGTTGTGCTGTTTAATTTCAGATCTAACTGTGTATGAGGGGTTTATTTCAACCAACCCATCGTAAGTGATTTTTGGAAAGAAGTAAGACGTTTTGGTGAGTTTTATTTTGTTTCTATCAGTTTTAAAGTGTGTTTAGGATTATTTATGTAGTAAAATTATTGGTTTTGTCAATGGAGTCTGGTGTTGAGAAGCACTGTCCATGATGCTGGTGTTTTAGTGCAACATCTGGGCACCTTTATTTAAATCTGAACAGTGTTAAACTCAAAATGCACAGAGTTGAACTGAACACTGCTGTTAGGAAACAGTGGTGGAGTTAATTATGGAGTGTTTGGAGTTTTTACCTGCCTGCCTGTCTTCAAGGCGCTTTTGTCCTGTCGCTGCTTCTGTACAAGAACAACACAGCCGATCATTAAGAGCTGAGTCTGTACAAACAAATGTAGTGCATTGTTCCAGTGTTTCGCCATTAATCCTCCACCACGGTCGGCGAAGTTGCAGGTCCAAAATGTTTTTTTTCCCTGAAGTCCTTTCGAGTTTCATGCTTTGAAACAAGAGGTGAAAATGCAGACGGCAAAGACAATCAGCCAAACAAGCGATGCTCTTATCCAGTATTGTCTGTCTCATCTTTAGCTCTGCTCTTCTCTGATTTCTTATTGTTTTCTATAATTGCCATGTTGCCATAATTACCCCGTGTTTTGGCCACTAGCTTCCCCTCGATAGTTACTCACAGCTCAGCAGTGGCCACGTCACAGTGAAAGACAGAAAACATCCATTCAAAGACAAATGTTTCATGTCACATGCACGGACTGATCATGTGTAAATGCAGCTCAGCTCATCCACAGGTGTAACAGTCTGGTGGTCTTCTGTCCTGTGTGATTCAGCGTTGCCTGACCTTTGAAAATATCTTCCCACTGTTTCATTCATTTCTCACCATTGTGTGACTTAAAGCTGAATTTACAGAGTGTGTGGCACATTACCTCCATTCATTTGGCCACTCTCAATCCCATAATCCAGTGCAGCTTCAGGCTGAGAGGTTAATGAGACATCCCAGACGGGATGTCTCAGAGGAAGTGAAAAATTCAGCCATGCTTTAAAAGGGATTAACCTCTGAGAACCATGAAGCGTTTATGTCTTTTGTTTCAAACGTGCCACCCTGATTAGTTTACCGAGCTGAAATGAGTCTTCCAGTTTCACACTGGTCGTAAACGATAGTTCAAGTTCAAGTGTGGTTGTATAAGATACTCATTTACCACTGTGGAAAACATGTTCAGCTGTACTCGAGTATTTGTTCTGATTACATTACTTCTGATTAAAAACTAGCGAGGACAACTTTGCTAACAGCCAATCATCAACAAGGTCACCAACAGCAGACATAGCAGCCAGCTAATATTACTGACTAGTCCAACAGCAGTCAGCCCAGCTCGGCGTCTGTCTTTCAGCCTTTTATTTCACCAAGCTCTCACCAACCACTAAAAGTCAGTCCCAGATTTACTCTTGTCCGGCGGCTTCTTGCTCGCTCACTCTCTCCTTTTCTCTTCTTAGCTTCCTCCGTCAGCGTCCTCTTCACTCTCTTCTCCTCTGCCATTATGTCCATTACATTACCCGTTACTCTTGGCTAGTGTAGTTGTCTAGTTTTGGGTTAGGTTTATATCAATCATGTCCCAGTTATGTTGCCCACTTGCCCAGCTCCAGTTCTGGCACGACACTAGCCAGTTGAGTAAATGTACTTTGTTACAAACACGTAATGAGCTCATATGAAGTAACAGCAGGTACTTTTATCCCAGAGACCTCCTCTATGCATTGCCTTGATCTGGAGCTCGCCATACGTTCAGTCTTATTCTTTATAATTATACATTTCTATGATCCTCTCTATCCCTGCGTCTCCTCAGCCGTAGCACTCTTTTACCTCTCCATGGAAACTCACTGCATCATTCCTGCAAAGCTGCACTTAATGACTTGCTGAACTCAGCCTGTTGGGTAATGAAACATACACATTGTCATAAAAAGCCGGCCGGTCCTCTCCTGAATGAGGTTCAGAGCCAGACAAAGCTCAGAGGATGGACTGGCTAATGGCTACTGACCCCCACAGTATCACCCCCTCCAACACGGGCAACAGGTATTAGCTGCCTAATGAACTTGACGCTAATGAAGAGCACTGGGAGTTCAGAGTCATCTACTGCCAGGCCGAGTGGTGAGTTAGACTGTTGTACACGATGATGCTGCAGTGATGGAACAAAACAAACAGAAGAACAGCGAGACTGAACAGCTGTAAACTGTATGCACACAAATTACTCAGTAAATTGATCAGAGCCAACACTCTTTATTTTAGCCTCTTAAAGGGACAGTTTGTGTATTTTAAAAGTGTGGTTGCATGAGGTCAGTGTGTTACCTACAATAGACGGCGGCCATCGCAGCCCCAGTTTGGAGAAGCAGAAAAACCAAGTGGTAAACACGGAAGTGCCAAAAACTGCAGTTCCTCTTGTCGTCCACTTGAGGCTGGCTCCAGAAGTGAGTCAGTCTCCATAAGTCCCCATGTTAAAATGTCCAACTTCACAGCAGAAATAAACATGTTTACAGCCTGGTACAAAAAACAGTTTTGGTGTCTATAGCTAATTTCCCCGTTCATGACAACTGTACTGAGGGTGAATTTTTATACAACTCACCTGTTCAGATTATATTAAGGCTTAAAGTTATGCAGGATTAAGAGCGTGGACGCTTTGATTGACAGGTGGGTGAAACTTATTACTGCCTGATAAATTCTTTATGCTGTCAGTGAGAAAAATGTATTTTAGCCACATGAGCAAGGCCCACCTAAATAAAAAATCAATATCCGTTTAAGTGTACGCTAGAATAAAGCCACACTGTGTAACTTTTCTACCATAAAATAGCACATTTTTGATGCTACACTGACTTGTAATCAGGTCACAGAGAGTTGAGACGGAGCAGCCGGAGGACATCAGAGGGAAAACCAGAAAACATTTTCTCTATAAAATATGATCCAGTTTCACCAAAATCAGTGAAATAGTTGGTGGTGTGTGACTTAGTGCCGTAAAGCATTACGTACTTCTCCCGACCCGGAGCCCAAAGTTACATAGTGTGAGAACAGATGTATTTTAGGGTAGAAAAGTTCCATAACGGGGCTTTAACGGCTGCCACCTGGTTGGACTTCCATTGAAATCAATGCAATGAGGTGGAAACATTACCGCTTTTGTCCACAGGGGCCGCCAGAAACAACAAAAAGAAGCTGCTTCAAATAAAATACCTCCGCCTCTGTTTGTTTGCATATATTGTGCAGTCAGTATCACACACTTCTCTTCTAGTTTCACTCACACATTAGAGAAAGAGTGTGTGTGTGTGTGTGTGTGTGTGTGTGTGTGTGTGTGTGTGTTTGCCTAGGCTGAACCTCCCCTGGATTTTTATCCTGGCATTTCATTTAGGTGCTCAGTGATAATACACAAAGTCTAAAGAGTGGTGTGTGGGGGGACGCTGATTGTCCTGCTTGACACGAACACAGATTTATACACACACCTACGCACAACGCTGACGAGCGGACTTGCCCCACTGCCAAGTCCAATTAACAGCTACAGCCGCATCAGCATGCCCCTTGTGTTTGGTCAAAATTAACTTACCAACAAACTTTTTAATCAAATTTCACCACAACCCCTGAGGGGTGATTGGCTCTGTTTGGAGCTGCGATGTCCGCCTCTTACAAGCTGGAAGCTGGAAGCTATGAAGCATGTTTTGTTTTTGTTTTTTTCGTTCTTTCTGTGAGCGTCAAGAAAAATGATCCTTCAGCATTTCCTGCGGTTTGTTAAATTACAGCGAGCAACACAATCAAAGCTGCAGTCTGTCCACTGAAAAGCAAAATGTTCAAATGTCAGTGAGTTCCCTTTGTGTTTAGAAATTTTACAGACATTTAAAAAGTCAGATACTCTTGCTGTTCGTAGTATTCTAATATCAAAGCAGCCCATTCCAGCAAAAGGTTACATGACAATGGCACCATGCATCAAAAGCGTTTGACGAGCGTCTGAAAGGCTTCGGAGCTTTTCTGTCTGTCTCTTGTTATATTTTCTAAGATGCACTGTTCAAAATACCAACGGCTCGTATCTCATCGCTGTTATGGCTGGTGTCCCAGTTAAGACTCCGATATCTACTTATGAAACTACTTTATAAATGTCAGTGGGACTCCTCACTCCTCATATCTGTGAGTAACGCTTCAGTTTGATGTTAACTTCCTGCCGGCAGAGAGCTCATATGGATGTTTAAAGTTATCATGACTCAAAATATCATGATATTTCTGAGAACGGGGTTTTAACTGAGCGGGCAAACAAGTGGCAAGCGCAACAGTGCATATTTTAAAGGTCTAGTGTGTAGGATTGCATGAAGGAAAAACTGTTTACCGGTTGTAAACATAGCGGTTCAACATGGTGGACAGATAGGCAGATAGGTAGTGACTTATCGTGGTTATTTATTGCCGTTTGCAGTAGCCAATAGCAAATGTGCGTTATACTCCCACTGCTATGCATTGCAGCTAGCGCCATGGACACAACCTCTGAACCAGCGGTGTCCAGTCTAACAGGGAGGTGGTTTTCTTGCCGGGTTTGGCTCCTGGCATGCCGGGGGGGCTGACTCAGTTCAATTAGCTCACTCATAGACTGGATCAAACAGTAGCACTCCGCTCCGGCAGGCGTCAGAAGAGAGAAAGCATTTGTTTGGATGTTAAAATTAGTGCACACCGTACCCCGAGTACAGGATGACATCATCAACAGGTTTTTCTGGTTTATCAGGAAATGACAAACTCTAAAATACCATGAAGAACACCTGAAAACACTGAAGACACTTTGTGTCAGTGTTGGACAGACACTGGAGGACAGAGGACAGATGGGACACAAACACAAACATTAACTCTGACTTCGTGGAAACTTTAATTTGTTAATTCACATTCAGCAGTCACGGAGCGACATCATTCATTTGGACTCACCTGATGAATGAATGGACGTCTCTTTTAGCTGTTTTCGGTCTCCAGCAGCAGCTCCTGAGGGAAATGTCACACAAAGCATTTTACTGTGAAAAGGCTAAAGATGTAATGATCTTTGCTTTGTTCCAACGACGTGATTTGTTTGCAAACCATAAAAAAAAAAAAGAAACAAAGCAGAAATGAACTGCTTTCTACAGACTCTGCAGCTGGGGACAACACAACACCTGTGTCAGTGCCAATGACGGAATAAATGGATTCATTAGAGTGTTTTCCTGGAAAAAGAAACAAAAACGCACAAGTGGTTTGAAGGGAAACACAAGCCTGTGTTCAACAAAGACTTTACAGAGATATAAAGGCTTTTCATGCCGGGCGAACAAAGGAACGAGCAAGTGACACAAAACACTGAGACAGTGAATAACAATAAGTGATTGAGAGCTCATTAGAAGATGAACGCTGTGTCAAGATGATATTTACTGACATTCATAGTAATATTTACATGACAGCACACAGTATATATAAATAATACAAGCCAACCTTTTTATATGTCACGAGTCATTTACATCATGAATTTAAGACATTCAAACATAAATACTGTACATACATTAAACATTGACTTAAACTGCATGTATAGGGATACTAGTTTAGTATAGTAGTCCATGATTCAGTGACACCTGTCGAGTGTGTTTTCATAATACAGGTCTCAGATACTGAGAAATACGTCTACGTCTCTAGCTGCGTTAACACACACGTTGTCGAACACGGCCACAGACTGTATAAAACATGAACGTAGTCTCTGTGAAGTCACCCACAGGTTTCTGAAGCTCAGTGTGGTGACTCTGGTCGTCTCCATCTTGGCAGTCCTGCCTCTGCCGGTGCAGCCGAGGCGGGCTTATGTATAAAAATTCACCCTCAGTACAGTTGTCATGAACGGGGAAATTAGCTATAGAGACCAAAACTGTTTTTTGTACCAGGCTGTAAACATGTTTATTTCTGCTGTGAAGTTGGACATTTTAACATGGGGACTTATGGAGACTGACTCACTTCTGGAGCCAGCCTCAAGTGGACGTTTGAGGAACTGCAGTTTTTGGCACATCCATAAAGTTTAAAGTCAGTATCTGGATTTTTTTCCATCTGTGAAACTGCCTGAATCCAAACATCTGGACTGGAAAGTCCAAACGTTCAGTTCATGCAGTCTACAAGGAGCATCAAGCGGACTTTCTGCAGACTTCCAGAGAGTCTTTATAGGTTTTTTTTCAATTGCTGATGTGCAACAATTACATTTTATAAACATTACTTCAATCATTTTTGGACAGAAATGATATTGAACCACATTTCGACACATAATAACAACTGCTGCTTCGAACGTTTCCACAACAACAAGTGAAACACGCTTGAGGCTCGTCTATCAGCAGATTATAGCCTCGCACACTTGACATGATAACAGTGAGCACGTCACAAGTCTGCAGGTCCATCATCCGTCCTGAACTCATCACGCGGCAAAGTACAAAGAGGAGCTACGCCGGCTCTCAACAAACTGAAGCTAAATCAACGAATGCTACGTCTCTTTTCCGTCTCTCTCTTGCAAAAAATTAAAAATGATCCACTGACGCAAGAAATAAACGTTCAATGTGAAGAAATCTTCCAGCAGCTCTAATTTAACCCACTCACCAGTAACATTAACTATTATTGCTGGTTAGTTAGTTTAGTTATCATTTTATGGTTTCTTTTCACAGATTTGATTCAAAGTCCTTCATATTTTCATTTCATAATCATGGTTGGCATTTTTTATCAACAGTCAATTACATTCTGTAACCACCTCTCGAGACGGTGAGTGTATATTTTTAGACTTCGTGTCAGAAATCGAGCCTCGGATGTGAGCCCGATATTGAAGTGTATCATTTTTATACTTCAGCTGCTCTGTTAACAGATTTGGGGAATATAAACTCCATCAGCAAACAAATTTCAGGCTGCTGTTTTTCCCGTCAAATCCTTGGAGTCGTCCTCTTCCTCCATCAATCTTATGTGTCTGAGCGTGAGAGGGGAAATGGACTGGCACCTCACCTCGGAAACCTTTTGATTACCTATTTTCCATCTAATGCCACGTGAGCCCACGCTGCCCAAACCTCCTGACAGACATCCCATTAAGGAATATAACGACCTCTCTCTCTCTCTTTATGCACTCTGATTAATTTCCAAACTAACTTGTTTATCGCCCGCCTTTCCACTGACCGGCAGAATGGATCCTTTTCCTCCCCACACGGCTGACTTCGCTTTGACTTTGAAAATGGTCCAGGAATTATTCATCAGCCGCCTTTTCCTCCCTCCACTTTACATTTGCTCAGAGAAGAGGAGCACAATCGCAGCCTCCACGGGTCTCTTTATTTCCTCATCCACTCCTCTCGCTCTCTCTCTCAGTCATTTTGCACTTCAAGCCGTCTTGACCTTTCTCAAAGGGGGTCTCGCAGTGCAGAGGAAGGGGAGGTGTGACCTCCGAGTGAGAGTGAAGGTTGGTCTGTTGATTCCTTAAGGATCCCCTAAAGCCAGTTTGCACTCGACTATGACACGCAGACAGTATGAACATGCTCTGGGTCCAGGATAAGATGATACTTCACTGATGCCTTCATGGACAAACTGACATCCAGCATAAATACCAAGAGGAGACAGTGAAAAAACAACGAAGAGGAATATAAAATAAATATTATATATCATATAATTATATTATTATTAAATTATATAACAGCTGTGTGTGTGTGTGTGTGTGTGTGTGTGTGTGCTTGTCTATGTCAATAACAGTCAGGCTTGAGGTTGCCAAGCAACCAGGGTCAGCTGCAGGCGACCAATCAGAGCAGAGCAGTTAATTAATTGCTGAGAGAGAGAGAGAGAGAGAACAACTCCTGAAAATACCTCTTAAACAAGAAGGCTTTCTGGGAAAACCGTAGGTCATATCACTGAACCGGCTTCGCTGTGAGCATCCTGAGCTCTTCCTGAACGTCCACATATATATTTTATGTGGCTAAAGTTAAAAAATGTGATCTTTAGAGCGATGCAAAGAAACTGGTTTGTCTGCTTTCCGCAAGAAATGTCCTCTCTTTTTTAACCTGGCGGCCTATGGGGCCGTTGGTGGGTGTTGCTGATGCTCCAGAGGTCACACAGCCAACACTATAAGTCTGACAGCTTCAGCAGTAATATCACTGCGACCGCCTCGAATTTCCCAACGTTTCTATGTTTAAATTATTTCTGTAGAGTGAAACTTGCGGCCAAGAGAGCCGTTTACAAATTTATTTTTCGACAGTTTTTTCTCTCCCTCTCCACTCTAGTGATGATGTCACCCACTCTAGCTCTGGAACATTCTACCAATACACACCCATTGTAAATGTTGGCGTGTTTTTTTGGCGATTTTTGGCAAAACCGTTTGGCGGAACGCTTAGAAAAGTCACAGCACACATCGCCCGGCCGAGCCGGTCGTTTTGATACCTTTTTTGTGTATGTGCGACCAAAACTGCGGGAGGAGTAGCTATGTGAAAGGCCCCTGCTCATTCACAGTATGTAACTAGTGGACAGTTGTGTTAAACCTGCGTTCTTTCTAATGGCCAGCAGGGGGCAGCTCCACTGGCTGCAACAATAAGGCCTGATTGTATAGAGTCTTATGGAGAAATAAACCAACTTCTCAGTTGTTTTATGACCTCAGTAAACAATCTCCTCGTGGGTTTATGGTCTTAATCTCTAGTTTCAAGTCTTCTTTCACACGGCATGATGTTCATTTAGTAAATTATGTTCCCATTTTGAGTGAAATAGGCGATAAAGCAGGGTATGTTTCAGGGTGATTGACAAGTCATTCACAGCTTGACATACCGGAGCTCGACAAACTCAGATCAAACTGTCAAACTAGGCAGTGCTGATCAAATATGAGTGCAGGTTCTGTTACTGCATCGATTATTTCTCTCCTCAAATGTTTCACAAACAGATTTTAGTTTCTGTTCAGCTGGAATAAATTTGTGAGCAGGCAGGACCAAATTTTTACAGAGTACGTCACCCACCAACTCCACGCATCCTCATCAGTTCATCGTCATTTTGTAGGAGCTAACCATTCATACACATTCACACACCACTTCGACATGCAGACTGGAGGAGCCGGGGATCGACAACCCGCTCTACCTCCACAGTTGCACCAATCATCCATAACGCCAAACTAGAGGCTTCAAAACGGATGCACAAAAACGAATGGGTGTCGTGATGGTGGTTTAAACTTGTGCCAAACCCACTGATGATTATTGCTACTCTTTTAGTGTCTTTAAGCTCTTTGTTTTGGTTTTCCAGCCCTCAGATGTACTGTTTTGAGTCTTGCTGCTCTCTGGTTGGTGAACATAGCCGAGCATTTAGAAGCTAAAGAGCCAGATACTTCCCTCAGGAGTTGGTCGAGAGCCAAATATACTCATATTCTGTGCTAACAGTAACGTTGCTCTGTTAGCTGCGAAGATGTTTTCTAACCTCAAGTCAACTTTATAATGTGATGACACTCCAGTGTTGTGTTTACAGCTTCTTGCTGCCTCCAAGGGGCCAAAAGAAATCAATGGATGCATATTAAACTTATTTGTTTTCACTTAGTTTGATCACAGTCACCTCGTCGATGTCCGGCAGAGAGACTAGGAATGACGGTCGACCTCCGACCTGGCGCCAAATGGAGCCATCAGCTGTCTGATGTGCAACCTCTCACCTCTTTATATTTGTCGGTGGGTCGGTGGGAGGACAGCCACCTGCCGGGAGCCATTAGACCTGAACTCAATTTTATACCTCAAGTTTGCATAAAAGGAGATCATTAAAATGCAATTACCACACAAGATAACCGCACAAGCTGGACTACGGTTGAACGAGTCCAACGCGCACAAAGTGATCAAATGAAAGGTTGCCACATCTCATGCATCACTCCACAGCAAAGTTGTTGACGACCGCTAATGACAGCAATTATTTAGTCTTAGAAAACAAAATAGAAAAAGTGCAGAGAAGTCAGTAAAGACTCTGGGAATTACTGCAGGTCTGATATGTGTTGCCAGAGGTCTTAAAATGACTGTTTCCAGCATCGATTAGCACAGTGTTGACTTTCTCAGCTTATTATCTGGACGTGAAAATGGCCTCATTAAAAGGAAAATCTGTAAAAACTCGATCACCTCGGCGCAGACTTGCACAAACAGCCATCGACTCAGGCGGTGTCACAGTAAACTGACACTTTATTCCAGGCCTGTGAGCGGTAAACTGTGTCATCCATCTGGCCTGTCCTCCATCACGGCCTTCCCTCCGTCATCGACCCGCGTCCCGTACAGCCTGAACCACGCTGCCACTAATTACAATTATTAATTGAAAATAGGAAATCAATATTTCTGAATTAAACGCAAGCGTGCGCGCTCGTATGTGGGTCAGCCGTCTCCTAATAACTCAGCTCTGCTTGACATAGTTATCTACTGACAGTTTCAAAGTATGAAAACTCGGCTCGAACATCCAGAGTTTGCGTTATCGGCGACTTTCATCACTTTTGTTTTTGGAGGTGAAAGAGGCTTACTACAGAGGAAAAACACACCCACCCCTGCTGCTTCTTTTATAAAGTATTGTTTACTCATTTGTCAAGGGAGCGCACAGTGGCTGCCTGACAGCGTGCTGATGAAAATACTTTTACTCATGCAAGCAGTGTGGCCTTGAATAAAGTGGTGGTGCATTGCCGGGCAATACCCGGGTGCTGCTGGAAATATAAATGTACTGTACTTCTTCTGCTCCACGACTGTATACTTTCCAGAGGCTCAGCTCGTCCCCGCTGTTGACCTTTCTCAATGAGCCGGAGTTAAAAAAGCCGCCTGTGTGTGATTTGCTGTGCCTCCGAGTCATCATTTGCAATATTTTCATAATAAATAAAACACACACCCTCCGATATAATAATGAGCCAAGCAGCAGATTGTTTTAAAGCCCTTACTTTGCTGTTCAGCTGTGAGCTCTCTCTCTCTCTCTCTCTCTCTTTCTTTCTTCTGCTGCTGCATGGGAAGTTATCGTCTTTCTGTTTATGGAAGCAATAACACTAATTTGTTTGGAATAAATATAAGACATTAGTATTTAATAATAGATTATATTGAGCCAGTGCCCTGCGGTAAATGCAAAACACCCAAAAACAGCGACTGCTTATCACCAAAGGTGTCGTCAAAGTCATGAAGAACAGATTTTCTCTGCCTGTTCCATACGTTTTTTGACAACGATACCATTGAATTAAAAATGAATTAAGCTAGAGGCTGTGTGTGTGTGTGTGTGTGTGTGTGTGCTGACTGGATAGTTCATTGGCTTTTAGCCCAACAGACGCTTTGAGTGTAGCTGAGAAGGCGTTCATTGGCTGACAGGCGGCATCGATCGTCCGGCGTCTTGACAGGGAGAAATCTCGAAGGCGAGCTCGATGACGGATACGGAACGACTTTATAATCATTTATTCATCCGTGCAACGAGACATTTAGTGGCTCTCAGTTCAGAGAACACGGCGGCCTTTCGTCTCTGTCTGCAGTGATGCATGAAGCTCGACGTGATAATATGACTTCATATTTTTATCTGTGTGTTTGTGGTTGAACGTTTTTGTTGGTGGTGTTTTATAGGAGAGATGAATAAAAATGAGAGTAACTGAATCAAAGAGGAGATAAAATAGTGTGTCTGGCTCTGTCTCAGTTACCATGGTAACTAGTTACTAGTTACACTGGCTCAGTAAGTTACCTCTTACCAGTGGGCAAGCATGCGATGCGTTCAGTGTGCGTCATGGCCGCTGGAGCCAGTCGCAGCCGTTGTAGTCAATGTTTCAAACCCCGCCCTGAAGCAGCTCTCTGATTGGCTCAGCCGAGAACACGCAGCTGTTCTGCAGCCGGCGTCAATCTGCACAGAGCAGCTCGAGCTAAACAGGAAGTCAGCACACAGAAAAAACAGAATAGAGGATCCAGCTGATTTTCAAAATAAAACACCGTGTGCAATCTTCTGATCATCAAAACAGCCAAAACAGAAACAACAACAACAAAAACTGTGACGCATATTTTCATATTTAGAAGCACATAAACCAGAAAAATGACCAAATCTGAGCAAGTTAACAAAGTCTGGAGGGAAAAACACTTCCGGTGGAGTTTGAACTTGGTATGTGCCTGGTGGGTTCTGATGTTAACCCGTTTCCTGGGCGTTAAACTTTCACCTCTTAAGCACGTGTTGACTATAATAATCCACCTGTTTCATTGTCAGCATCTGTTTCCCATTAATGCACTCTTGTTTTTTCTGAATTTGCAAAGTGTTTGTAGTTTGTTTGACACGTCTGGGCCACCGTACTTTTAGCAGCGTGATCTTTTATTACTTGTCAGTGTTTCTATTTGATTATTAATAAATACTCACAGGTTTCCCAAATCGTGATAAACAGTCGAGTCTGCAATGAAATTGTTCTTGACAAAAAGGTGCAACTGTGCCTGCCTTAAATTATGTTTAAACATTCTTAATCAGCATAATAAAGACACTTTTTAATGGATATTTACATTTAACATTTAATTTGCTGCCTCCTGCTTCAAACACAAAGAACATGAGGAGGAATTTGTGTCTCTGTCTGTCTCTAAATGGTTAAATATTAAATAGTTCCCTGTATTTTTATTACAGATGTGCAGAACAGCAGTTATACTTTAAATCTGAGTCATATAATGTGACAGCTTTTACCTTAATATCTTAATAAATGCATGCAGCAGCTGTCCTCGGACAGTCTTAGCCCACCGCTGCCTCCACAGGCACGTCCACGTGCTTGTAATCTAGTCCCTTCGTTTTCCACATCCTCTCCCTGTGCGTGTCCCCAATTTGTCCAGGTGGACACCAATAAACTCCAATAAACCCGCGCTGTAGCTCAGGAGGTGATCAGCGGGGCAGAACCAAGACAAATGAGTGCGGTCGCTGCTCCATAGATCAACAGATGGTCCGGCAGCAGCTGGAGAGCTGCTGTGTTTTCAGCCACTCAGCACTACTCGCCGCCACCCCCACCGCCCGCCGCCCGCCTCACTCATTGGCGAGGTATTCCCCCTCGTTCACGTCCCATCAGGCCGCTCATCCATCACCGCCTCACCGCGGCGCGAGCTTCCTCTTCAGTATTTTCTCATCATATCAGGGACGATGTGACGAAGTCCTCGTGTGACAGACTCAGACAGAGTTCAGTGTTTCAGACTCAGAGACTCCTCTTCATCACTGAGTGACATGTTTTATGTAAATTTCAAAATATATTCAATGTGTAACAATAACAGGACAGAACTGATAAACTGAACAATGAACAGTGAACACGATAACTGCAGGAAGTTTGAGTCAAACGAGCGATTTGGATTCATAGTCACAGATTTCCTGTGAACATTTCATCAGAGATGAGTTATCTTGATATTTTTAGGAACTTTTGATACAATTCTCTGTTTCTATTTTCTTATTTTTAACAATTATAAAATACATTAATCTTCTTTTCTTACAGATTCTCGTTGTTCTAGGTCACAATAGGCAGACCACGGTCCGGTTATTTATCTGATTTATTATTTATTATTGTTGTATGTAGCTCTCCAGAGTGTCACTGAAAATAAATATTGTTGACATGACGTTGAATTATAGCTAAAATCTTAAATAATGAAGTAAAAATAACAATTTAATTAAATTTTCTTCATAAATAAATGAAATACAGGCTGACTATCTTTTAAAAAAGAAACTTTTCTCCCTCTTTTTAAAATCAAGAAGGCCTCATGACCCCCGGAGACTAAATGAAGTATATGATATTTGTGTTTGTAGAGTTAGAAGTCCTGTGCTGCGTCTCAGTTCTCATACTTGATATTTTGAGTCCATAAGTGCGTTCACACTGTCTGTAATGAGTGTGGAACGCTGGACGCTTCTCGTCTTCAGTGGTCGCCATTTTGTCTACGTAGCGGAAGGGGAGGGACGAACAGCTTAGTGAAAATGGAGGTCAGCGAAGCTGCTGGAGCTGAAGAGGTTGTGGTGAACACCGCAGTATACAAATATAATATATTGTACGTATGTTTGTGCAGTTATTCAGCAGGGCAGTGTTGAAATCTTCTTCTTCTCCACTGAATTTACAATACCTGTGTTTACTGTATGTGCGTTTATGCATTCGCTCACACACACACACCTTATAAACCCGACCTCCGTGTCACATTTCAGCCTCCTCGGGTGAATACCGTGTCCGTCAGAGTGAATTCTTGTGGACAGACAGCTGCTGGTCTCTGCTAACGAACAGCCAAACTTCGTGTGGTCGGCCTCTGGACGTCAACAATCAATGTTCTCCTCTGAGTATTGTGTTTTTACTTGTCCACCAATTGAATTCTGATTCAATCAGCTGGAAAATAAAGCCCGGACACAAAAGCAGCTAATTCAATTACACATGTTTTTTTACTGCTCTTGTAAATGGACACTTGTGAATGCAGAGCTTCGTGCAGGTTTTTTCCTTCACACAGTTAATCACTGTAACCTTGCGGCTGACCCTGTGACTGCATTGACTGGTGAACATAAGCAGGTTTGATTAATGAAAAACACTCATCATGCAGATGTCAGAGGGCCGGAGAGGAAAGAGATGTTTTCAATATTAATTTAATGCTGGAGAGGTTTTTTTGTGTTTCCTCGTCCTGGTTAGAAAAAGCTGATTAGTTCTCTACTTTGTGTTTGTGAGAGAAGATCAAAATGAAAAACGGTGCAGCAGCTCAGGAATGTTATGAACACGGGACAGAAACTGAACACCAACACAGTTTTTATTATAGAGAAGGGTGAGTGGATGAGTGATGGTGAAGGTCAGGAGGGGGAGGGAATGAGGCAGAGTTTGTTGGAAACTTTCCATGGGAATTAACGGGAATTTATGGGAATAATCCAGGAATTTACTAAATTGAAGGTTCATCCTTTAAACAGTGAACTTAAATATGGTTGTGGAAAATATATTTCAGCATCATCTTGACTAAAACAACCAGATTTCATGCAGGTACACTTGAATATCTGCTATTCCTCCATCACATGCTCATAGCACACTGCTTACTGCAGGGCTGTTGAGGCCACGCCCCCTACCTGCACAGGTGATTTCTGTACCTGGACCACACTTTAGAGCCCAGAGCACACAGAGACTATTGAAGACACACATTTGAGCTGGTGGACTACATAATATTGTTCAATAAATGGAGTTTCCGATTTGGAATATTTCCAGTATTCCCAAGCTTAACTTCCCGTGGAAAGTTTCCAGAAAGTTGCCGGAAATTTACCAGAAACTGTCAGCCCCTTTGCAACCCTACTCCTGGCTAATTTAAATCAGCAAAGACGTGAAGTTTGGGTGGAGCTGAGGTGGGCTGAATGACACCTGGTTGCTCAAACAGGCCACCTGTACCATCACCCACCTGTCAATCAAAGCGTCCACGCTCTTAATCCTGCATAACTTTAAGCCTTAATATAATCTGAACAGGTGAGTTGTATAAAAATTCACCCTCAGTACAGTTGTCATGAACGGGGAAATTAGCTATAGAGACCAAAACTGTTTTTTGTACCAGGCTGTAAACATGTTTATTTCTGCTGTGAAGTTGGACATTTTAACATGGGGACTTATGGAGACTGACTCACTTCTGGAGCCAGCCTCAAGTGGACAACAAGAGGAACTGCAGTTTTTGGCTTCACTTCACAGCTACAGAGGTTGATGTTTGGCGATGAGCTGATGGCAGAGAGGCGTACAGGGCGAGTAGAGCAAGTAATCTGATTGGTTTACAGTTTTTATGGGATTGGATCAAATCTTGAAAATGTGTTGTTGTTGAGTCAAAAATCAGATTAAATCACGTTACACAGTTTTGGTTTTGGATCAAACCATCTTGATGAGTTGTTCAAAAGGACTGGGATTATCAGGAAACCAGCAGATCAACCAGCATCATAACAGAAGTTATCTTTTCACTTTTCATATAGAGCAGGTCCAGACTGTACTTTATATTATTATTTACAGAGACCAACAACAAAATATAATAAAAGTTTCACATTTGTATCATCATCAGTGTACATTTATTTATATTTTGCACTTGCTTTGTTTCACTGTTAAATACACGTAGACATTAAGACACATGAAGACTTTCAGTACAGTAAAGTAAAAACAAAACAAAGTGACGCTGGTCACTCCACCTGTTGTTCTTTGTTGTGAATTGTCGTCACATTTGAAAATATTGTATCTCGATCAGGGTGAAAGTTCAAATGGATTATCTGATTGTGGATTTGGGATTTCCAAATCTGTATCATTCTGGATCCAGATAAAGTTTTTGGTTTGAGGAGAACGAAGAAGAGAGCCCACGACGCAGAGACAGAAACACCGGGGAACACGACGAGTCTCCTGGAGGCCGCGCAGTCATCAGCTGGTTGTATCTGTACAGCAGTGTGGCTGCACGGCTGGACCACACTCAGTTTATTTACTAGATGAATGGAAACTCACGCTGCTCACTTAAATGATCACGGCCCTCGGATGCATATTGAAATGTTTTTTTTTTCGCTCAGACCACAAAGCACTTTAGTGAAAGCAAAATAACTCAACCAACCAACTTCCACCTGATAGTGACTAATGAACGATTATTACATTTGCATAACTTTTGCCTGTGTCATGAAAGAGCGGTACAGTGAGACCCTGAAGCTTTTTCTTTTTACGAATGACTGCAAAGACAAGAGAGAGCAGCATTTAAAGTAGGCGCAGCAGACAATTTAATGACGACATCAATCATGCATGCATGCTTTCTGTGTGTAGACACTACCTAAAGCACTTCACAGACCTATATAATACACAACAATAGTACAATCGGAGCTCATATCATGTACTTCAACTTTGAATTTGGTTTGAAAATGTAGATACGGCTCTAATAACGTAATGTATCATAATCTTATTATGCTGAATGCATAAAGAAGTCGTCGTGTGACACAGTGTTACAGTAGCAGTGTTCACATAAATAAATGGGCTGCACCGTCTACAAATATACTGCAACATTACATGTAATGGATTCATATTGAGACTCATGAGGGTGTTATCATTATCAGTGCTTCACGCTCCCGCAGGTTTGAACGTATTTTAAGATTTAGATCCAACAGCCGAGTGACGAACTGCCGCAAAGCACCGAACTGACTCACAGTCGGTTTAATCTGTACCAGGCTGTAAACATGTTTATTTCTGCTGTGAAGTTGGACATTTTAACATGGGGACTTATGGAGACTGACTCACTTCTGGAGCCAGCCTCAAGTGGACGACAAGAGGAACTGCAGTTTTTGGTACTTCCGCATTGGCTTCATTTACCAGCCACAGAGGTTGCTGCTTGGTTGTTAGCTTGTTTTAGTTTGGTGTTATCTTGATTTAGCCTGTTGTTAGCTTGTTTTAGCTTCATGTTAGCTTGTTTTAGCTCGTTGTTAGCTAAGTACAGTTGTCATGAACGGGGAAATTAGCTATAGAGACCAAAACTGTTTTTTGTACCAGGCTGTAAACATGTTTATTTCTGCTGTGAAGTTGGACATTTTAACATGGGGACTTATGGAGACTGACTCACTTCTGGAGCCAGCCTCAAGTGGACGTTTGAGGAACTGCAGTTTTTTGGTACTTCCTGTGCTGGCTTCACTTCACAGACATGGGGGTTGCCACCTGGTGTAGCCGTGTTGTGCTGGTGTGCTTGTGTTTCTGTACTTGTAGGGGAAGGAAACAAGGAAAGATTTTAATTTTTAAACTCATGCACGCCTGGAAGTCCATTTTTGTGTCCAAGTGTGCAACACGTGCTTGTGAATGTTGGATTTTCGGCTTCAGAGAGT
Source organism: Sciaenops ocellatus (assembly GCA_033000465.1). NCBI lineage: Eukaryota > Metazoa > Chordata > Actinopteri > Sciaenidae > Sciaenops > Sciaenops ocellatus. The sequence continues at coordinate 31,870,006 of CP136888.1, read as the reverse complement.
TACAGCGGACATCGAAAATGTGTCAGGAGAGGAGGGCGTTTCAGACTTTGTTTGGAGCGTACTGATGCTTTTACAGTCTGACTAACCATAAAACCTTTCAGACTGTGGTGCCTGAACCTGAATGGGTCATTTTTAGCGAAGTTGAAGGTACACGAGCGATCGTTATGTGACTGGCACTTCTTGTGTTGGCTTCCTTTTTCAGCCACAAAGGTCGATGCTCGGTGTTGTCCAAAGACACTAACTGTGTACCGCACCTCTCACCCAATGTCAGCTGAGGATAAGCTGTTAAAAAAAATGAATGAATGAAACAGTACTTCTACTTGAGTGCAGCTTTTTTGGGTGAATTCAATAGAAGATGTCTCACTGTTTATAACAAAGGGTGTTATAAATATTCCCACTTCTCCAGGCAGGACCAAACACTGAACAGTGTGATGTTAATGGGGTAGGTTGATTGGGTCCAGTGTTCCACTTCTGTAAAGGGAGAAATAAAGGAACCTCATAATGATAGAGATTCTTGTCCTTCTGCGTGGGAGGCTCGTCTATGGATCTTCCAATTAGCTGCTGCATTAAAAAAAGAAGTTTTCAAACATCAATATTTCAGCATGTTCTGTATGTGTGAAGAGTAAAGGCAGTAATGGATTTTATATTTGGAAGCTTCTAATTATACAGCTCCACCAGCCGTCCTGCTGTGCAGCTGATACTTTTAGTTGAGTTAGGCTGTCATTTATTGAGTTTCTGCCATGAACATAATAAAAAAAAACAATTCTCCATCTCCTTAAATAATCACTAACCTGCCCACCTCTGCGTCTGCTTTGAGTAGTGCCTCATATAAACATTTAGCTCACCTTCTAACGTGCAACCATCCAGTAACACCAACATTCATTTTATTTTATTGTACCACCGTATCTGCTGAACCTGTCAAGCTGTCTTCAGGTTTCAAAATTAGTTCTAACATCTTTATTTTAAAAAGGACAAAACCAATGTGACGTTCGATATCAACAACTTCACCAGTCAGGGGTTCAAAATGTTCCATTTCATTACGCTTATCTCGGGTTGGGTCGGTTCAGCAGGGCGTTCCTGACGTCCCTCTACCCAGCAACACATTGCAGCTCAGATCCCAGGCTAGATGGGCTATGTTCGTCCCTCCAGCAGGTTCTGGGCCTGCCCTGAGATCTCCTACCAGTCGGACGTGCCCGGAAGACCTCCAAAGGAAGGCGCCCAGGAGGCATCCTAATGAAGGAGCCAGCAGCTCTACTCCGAGCTCCCTCCAGATGTCCAATCTCCTAGCTCCATCTCTAAGGCTGACCCCATCCACCTGACGGAGGAACCTCATTTCGGCCACTTGTATCCGTGATCTCATTCTTTTGGTCACTACCCAAAGCTCATGACCAGAGGTGAGGGTTGGAACATAGAGGGACTGGAAAATCAAGAGCTTTGCCTTCAAGCTCAGCTCCCTCTGAACCACAACAGTCCTGCAGTGCTGCCGTCGCCACAACAACCCGCCAGACCATCTCACGCTCCATTTTCCCATCACTCGTGAACTAGACCCCGAGATACTTGAATTCCTTCGCTTGGGGCAGAAACTCACTCCCAGCCCGGTGGGTTGGGTGACGTAGTTTTAATTCTCAGTGGAATCAGCGTTTAGCTATGAAACCCTCGAAGGGCTGAGCTGAAAATATCTGACGTCATGTTGGCAACGGGCAATAATGACTAGCAACTGAAATGACCCGTTGCTTCTCAGTGGGATCGGCAGTGGTTGACCTGCCCAAGTCATCTCGTCATCGTCGGCATTAGCGAGAGCGTTCCTGCTGCCAAATCCAGCACATTTAGTTTGGCAATGTTCAGTTATAATTTGTTAATTGCCACCCATTTAGTAATGATACGCAACTCAACAGCTCTGCCAGTGCTGGTTGGTTAATAACCAATTGGCAAATACTTTGTGCTGTAAATGAGAATGACCGTTTATGAACACAGAGTAGTCGTGGCACTATTCTGAGGGCATATTTGAGGACAGCTTCTGCAGAATTGAGGTGGCATCATGTCATGACAAGTGTATTGATAAATCCTCCATTTGCCTTGGCCAAGCTTCAATAAACCTTTCAGCATAAGACATCTTGGACTCCTGTGCACTTTCTCTGCACTGACTGAACTGACCACTGATGAATAAAACTCTCCACATCAATACTTAATACAAACTCTTGGTGTAAATCTTCTCACCCAACGCCGGACAAGAAAGCAAATAAGCAAAATCCTCAAACGTTTCCTTCAATGAAGAATTAATATGTTTTTCACGGCACCCTCTGGAAGACTTTTGGACCAAAGTATCCTGGATTAAAGAGAAGATGCCACAGAAATAGAGTTAAGGATGAACTCTAGGTGTGTTTCTCCATCAGACACGAGAGAGAAAAGAGCCGAGCTCAGATTTTATTAGCGGCTAAGAGTGACTCCGCCATAGACAAACCTAGAAATACTCCTTAAAGAGTAAGCCCTTGCCAAAGTATATCACGCAGCTCTTAATTTAGTGCAGAAAGTTCTGCTTAGTGCCAGCGAGCTACTCTTGATCAAAGTCATTAGTCACTTGATTTGGACTCTTTGCTGCTGAATAATTGAGGCTGTGAGAGGATAAAGGATTTGACTATGCCGGCTCACTAGTTAAGAGAAATAAAGAGAGAACTCCCTTCTTTGAGAGAGAGAGACTGAAGGAGGAGAGAGATGGAGGAGGAACTGAGAGGCAGATGCATAGAAAACAGAAGGAAGGAGAGTAAATTAGAGAGAGATTGAGAGGGAGGGAGTGTGAGTCTGATTTGTGCTTTGTCTGTTCAAAGCTCTGTCCACCACGGCACTGATGAAACATTTAACACTTTAAAACCCACCCACGTCTGAGGAGGAAAGTTCCTCAAAGTCCAGACTTTTTGGAACATTTCACTGAAATTTTCAGGGTTTTTTTTTCTTTTAACTTGAGAATATTTATTAATTTCTGTGGCAGTCTCTTGAATCCAGACGTCAGGTTGTTGTCAAAAGTTAGTTCTTGATTAGAGGAATAGTTTGAAATGTTCTCATCGGGTGTCAGGTGAGACAGTTTACGGCTTGTTTGGCTCTGTCCGAAGTAAACACAAAGTCTGCCTTACCTATTACAGTTACATAAGTCCGTCCAGTAACCAGCTGACACGTGTTAACTCCCCTGTAAACAGCTTGGACCAGTTTCAACCCGTTTCCATTCTTTATGCTAAGCTAAGCTGATCATCTCTTGGCTCTAGCTTCATATTTAGACACAGGTTGTCTTAAGTATGGTTGGTACGTTGGTATCGATCTTCTCATCTAAGTGAACAAGCGTTTGTCAAAAATGTCCAACTATTCCTTTTTAAAGCAAAATAAAATTTACAAATAAAATCTGAACTGCCAAGACGGCGACGAAATTAACAACTGTAAACCCTGTAAATCAGGGGTGGGGAACCTGTTCCACAAAGAGCCGGTGTGGCTGCAGGTTTTCTTTCCAACCAAGCAGCAGCACACCAGACTTGACTCATTTAATCAACTGATCTCAGTCTTCAGAGAGTTGACTGGTCAAACTGTGTGCTCTTGGTTTGTTGGAACAAAAACCTGCAGCCACACCGGCCCTTTGTGGAACAGGTTCCCCACCCCTGCTGTAAATCATTTAAAGGACAAACCCTCCATAAAAAACAATGTAACAGTTTGTCGTTCTGCCCTCTAGTGGCCAAACATTACTTTAAAAAGCTTTAAAAATGTGTCACCTAGCAATAAACCTTGTATCTGCGTGGACATTTTGTTGTTAAATTGTGTATATTGAATTACTACTCTTGGACAGCATGACGTCTAAGCTAAGCTAAAGTGTTTCGGTGAACTGAATCAAGAGTTAAAGACGACCTTTAGCGTTAGTCCTTCAAAATAAAAGTGTGGGGTTCATCTAACCCCCAAAACCCCACCGGGTACGTCTCCGTAATGTCGCGGCTACGACGCTGTTTTGTTCCGTCCTGCATCGACTTCAAACTCCACCGGGAGCGTTTCAGAAGCGTTTCTCCCTCCAGACTTTGTTTACTTGCTCAGATTTGGTCATTTTCCTGGTTTATGTTCTTCTAAATATGCTTCTACATGTGGAAATATGCTTTGCGTAGTTCACTTGTTTCTCTTTTGTCTGTTACAGCTGCCATTTTGCACCAACAGACACACGAAATAGACAAAAAGACTTCCTTAACCACTGGCTGGTAACGTTACTGAAGTCTAACATCACGTCGGGTCTGTTCGGTGTGTTCTCTCGGCACTCTGGGTACTTGTGCAGAGTGCAGTTCACGCTGCGATCATATATCAGAAAGATAACAGCGCGTTGATTTATGTTATCTGAGATGATGTAATATACAATAAAATGTTCCATCTTTTTTTTACTTGTTTTCATTTAAAGTCTGCGTGTCCTGATTTATACGAGCAGTTCATCCACTTACAGACCTTCCAGTGATTTATTCTCTGATCCCGACAATCTGTTGAATCCACTCATCACTGTGAACAAAGGAAGGAGACGCATTAAAGGAAGGATTTCTTCTTTAACAGTCCCTCTATGTGCTTATAAGGGGCTAAAAAGCGCCTGGTCGTATGTGGATTTAATTTTTGTAAATGAGGCTCCATTAGAATAAAGCGCACAGGAAGCCCTAATCCATCGTCCCGTGGTAATTCCACTTTATTCAGCAGAATACTGTGGATGCAGCGGCTGAGTGAATTAAAATGCTAAATGCTGAATTTTCTGCTGTTTCAGCCTGACGGGAAAAACCGCGGCGCCGTACGGAGGAGAACTGCCCGGGTCCCTGCATCCATCACGCTGCACGTCACCGCTGCAGGCTGACGTTTGTGGCATTTTCCTCTGAGCTGTTATCAAGTCACGTCAGGATAAATGTGGAGCAATGTGTGAGTGTTAATGCACTCCTGAGAGCCGGACTCAGTCAGGTGTGTCCTGCCGTAAAGCACGAAGTTTGAACCGACTCGTACGACGTGTCGTCGGACCACAAATCTCATCAGATATCACCTGATGGAGCCTCTCGGGTCAACGGACAATGTTTCAAGTCAGGCACTTCTGTTAGTACACTGCCATGTAGTATACTATGTACTTTATGGTGAAGTGCACTAAGATAGATAATAGATCATTTATTGATCTCGAGGGAAATTCAAGTATCCAGTAGCAGCAGCCATACGTTCAAATTAACCTGAGATAAATGTAAATTTAAATTCAAACCTGTGCTAAAATATTAAACATTTGCAGAGAAGTTAGACTTTTGCACGGAAATTAAAAATGTGCAGAGAAATTAAATATATAACATGTTCAGAAGTTAACCTGTGCTAACATCTGTACAAATAGAAAACTATATAAAAGGTAGAAAGTAAAAGTGGAAATAAAAATGTTTTCTAAAAATATGAAACAGAGATAAAGAACTACGTGCATTTAAATTAGGCTGCAGTCTCATTGTGAACTTCCCAGCATTTCAAAGCTGCTTCTTCTTCACTGAGTTGCAACCATGTGGAGCAATAACACCAACATTTGACTGCCAAAATATAAATATAAAACTTATGTACAACGTCAGCTTCAGCAATTTCCTCTGCAACCATTTTTTTCTCAATGCCAATGGTTGCTTTCCTCCTGCAACGTACCCAAAGTGGCGACAGCTGAGGACGAGAAGTCTCCAGCGTCCGACACTCAACTTTTTTAGGGTTAAGAGTGAAACCATCCGGATACTCGCAGTACACCGACAATGTGAACACACTTATGGACTCAAAATAGCAAGCGTGAAGATGGATGTACACGAGTTGAGATACAGCAGATATCCAGAAAACTGATAACTGATATCCAGGCTAAGACTTCTTCTCTGTCCACCTGTTGTCGTCTTGATCTTGCTCTCCGGCTGCCGCTTTGTTCTTTTCATCCCATGGCGTGACGTTTCTGCTCTGCCTGCCTGAGATTGTCATGGTGTGTGTGTGTGTGTGTGTGTGTGTCCCGCTGCTTCACAGTGTGTGTTTAGACACGGCTCGGTGAATCACCGCGTGATTGTCCGCTCGATCTCGAGTGTTTCCTCACAACAAACCAGCGTACAAACAGACAATAACAGAGACCTGCTGCTTTTATTAGCCACTCACACTTTAATTTATCGTTTTCTGCTTTGTTTTATTTAAGTTTCGTCAGTTACTTAACGACATTTTGATTTATTTTATTGTGTTTTAGTCATTTGGGTTTGAAATTGGTTTGTGAACTGTTCATATACAACATATACAGATTAATAAGAATATTCTTGTAGGAGTGATTACAGCTGTTTTAGTCCAGGAGGTCCAGTTCATCAAGCGGCTCGTTTATTTTATTATAATTGCATTCTCATTTTTACTTTTGTGTTTTCACTTGGTTTGAGCACAGTGTGTGTGTGTGTGTAAAATAAATGATATATTTATCTGTCTCTGATTTAACCGTGTGGAGCTGCCTGTGCTCGTGGGAATCCTCTGGACTGAAAGGTTGAATTTAATCTTTGGGTCAAAATCCCAAGGACGTCCTGTCGAATATTTATCAGTAATAACATTTATCTGAGCCCTCTCTTGCCCTGTTGCACTGATTAAAGGCTAAATTAATGTCAGATCTTTTGTTCTTCACGTGGATCGACATAACTCACACAAACACTTCCTGTGCCAAAATCTGAGTCCCTCGCCTCCAGATTCTGCATTTATATGCAGATATCTGTTTATAGAGATTAATGGGACCGCGTCAGGAGGCAGAACTGTTCCAAACAGCCACAACACGAAGACGGGGTGAAAAGCCTGCAGGCACCGAGGAGGAGGAGGGCACATGGGAGGAAACACACATTTTAAGTGGACACTGCTAAGGATTCATCGTACTGCACTTTGAAATAAAATTAAAATATTGTGGGGGATCCATAAACTCCATTATAATGCATTTTGTCTTTGCACGTTTGCAGCTGATACATAAGTCGTATGGGTCCTTTGGGTGTGACACAGGAGGGCGTGTAGCCTTTAGACAGCATGCGGAATGGATGTATCCGTGACGTCTAAAAAACAAAAGTTGTTGGTGGACCTGACGCGGGCTGAATGAAGCCTGGTTGCTCAAACAAGCCATCTGTAACAGCACCTACCTGTCAATCAAAGCGTCCACGCTCTTAATCCTGCATAACTTTAAGCCTTAATATAATCTGAACAGGTGAGTTGTATAAAAATTCACCCTCAGTACAGTTGTCATGAACGGGGAAATTAGCTATAGAGACCAAAACTGTTTTTTGTACCAGGCTGTAAACATGTTTATTTCTGCTGTGAAGTTGGACATTTTAACATGGGGACTTATGGAGACTGACTCACTTCTGGGGCCAGCCTCAAGTGGACGAGAAGAGGAACTGCAGTTTTTAGGACTTTAAGAGTAGATTTTTAAAGCAGCTACAATAAACTTCAATCTTCATGTTGATTCAGACGTCTGTGGACAAAAGCTTCATGTGTCCACCGCTTTGTTTTCTTCATTTTAAAGAGAATCAGCCGATCTTCTCGCTGATGGTCCAGTTTGTTTGTACTTTTCTCAGCATACAATAACTTTTAAAAAATAAAATGTGCTTTAGTGAAACTTTCCATCATCAGCTCGGCATCAGTGACAGATTTTTGCTGCAGCTGCACGAGGATTTTGGATTACTCGTCTCCGACACATCAGATTAACTAAAACTCCTCCTAAACCGTTTTTCTGCTCCTCTGGGTTCATATTTTAAATTCACTGTATAAATACAGTCGACTCTGTTGGTATGAAGAGATCATGGGCCAGCTGGATCGGTAAACATCACCGTGCTGGATGGAGTTTGCTTTACGGGAACTTTTCAGCCTCTCACCGACATTTAAGGCCGCTGTCACGTCTGGTCCCCTTGGGGAGGCGTTCAAGGTGCCTCAGTGGAGGTTAAACTGTGTTCTGACTCCTTACTAACATTTTCTACTCGTCTCGTCCTCTGTCCAGGCTGTGAGAGCGACTTCTGGGGTCCTCACTGCAGTAACCGGTGTCAGTGCCGTAACGGGGCCAAGTGCAACCCGATAACCGGAGCCTGCGTCTGCACCGACGGGTACCAGGGCTGGCGCTGCGAGGAGCCCTGCGACCCGAGCTTCTACGGCAAGGACTGCCTGCTCGAGTGCCAGTGCCTCAACGGCGCCACCTGCCACCATCAGACCGGCGAGTGCCTCTGTGCGCCCGGATACACTGGGGCCTTGTGAGTACTTCATCCTGCTGCCTGAGGATCAGTGTCAACTTTAAAGTTAGAACTACATTAAATAATAATTCATCTGTGTAATACATTATTAAGGTCCATCTAATGTGCTTTATGATTCACAGTATAACACTTAACTCTACATTAATAAGCTTCATTACATGAAGTGGAAGGGTGAATTTATTTTATGTAAATCATCGTCACACAACCTGATCATACTTAACAGTTACCTAATGTTTCTGTAGCGTTGACAGAACGTTCAAAAATGTGACACCAAGCTCCCTGTAAGAAATATGACATCTGAAAAATTCCTTACGTGTCCGTAAAAACACAAGGACGTCATATGTCGACAGTCTGACTGTCAATTCGGTCGCCGCAGCAATATGCGGCCGTTCTAGTCAGTGTTTCAAACCTCCACCGGCTCCGCCGCGGTCCAGTTCAGAAGCGTCCCAGAAGCGGGCCACCGCTCGGCTGTTCTATTTTTGACAGACGCCACGAGCAGCCCGCGTCAATTTACACAGAGCACCTCGAGCTGACAGGAAGTCAGACACAGAAACTGCATAGAGAATCCTGTGGATTTTCAAAATAAAACACCTCCGTGCAAACTGCCGGTCGTAAAAACAGACAAAAGAGAAACAAATGAAGTACGTAGCATATTTCCACATGTAGAAGCATATTTAGAAGAATATAAACCAGGAAAATGACCAAATCTGAGCAAGTAAACAAAGTCTGGAGGGATAAACGCTTCTGAAACGCTCCCGGTGGGTTTGAAGTCGATGCAGGATGGAACAAAACGTGACGGAGACGTGCCCGGTGGGGTTTAGGGGTTAGATGAGCGTTATTTTAGTGTTAGATGAACGTTTTTTAGTGTGTAGTAATGAGGTGAACTGCTTCAAACATGTAGGTTTCTCTCTAAAATAAGAGCTGCTTGGTGAATCAGATTCATTCTGAATTAAACTCAGACTGTTAATTCAGTTTTTTCAGCTGTTACCAGAGTAACTACCTGTTTCTCCTTCCTGCACACCTACCTTCTGATAGAGAGACTGATATTTCCACCAAAGCGACTTTTCAAGTTTCAGATGCGTTAGTGATGAACTAAAACCAACAACATGCTGGAAACATGTTTGGTTCCAGTTTGTTTGGTTCCAGTTTGTTCCAGTTTGTTCCAGTTTGTTTTGTTCCAGTTTGTTTGGTTCCAGTTTGTTTCCAACGTCACTCTGCAGAAAAAAGATCTCACTTACCTTCAGACAAAGACACCATTAGTGATCAGAGCCTCTCCTGAGCTACTTCACTTCACCGTCTGATGGAACATTAAGATGGAACAAACTGCTGTACCTTACATTCGTCATACAAACATCCGGTAACCGACCTGGCTGAAAAAAACAATGCGTTTAGTGCAGGAATCTTCAATCTTTTTCAGCCCAATGACCCCTCGGACGAGACACTAACAGAACAGAGACCCCCACGTGTGTCACATTTGAAGCCTGGCCTATAATAACTTTTATATTTACTTTATTCATATTTTATTTCACCTTATTAATCTGTTTATATGCTGGGTTATTAGCCTGTATGTGTTCATGATTGAGAAAAAAGTTCATGCATAATTATTATTGGTTATGAAATGCCAAGAGCTGTGTGTCTTTGGACATTGTTTCATGCAACTGGAGTCCAAATGCCTCTTTGCTGTTTGTAGTTTCTTAATCATCTGCAGCCTCACAGTCGACATTCATTTGGTGAAAATTGTCAATTATTATGACAAAAAATGGCGGACCCCCTGCAGTACCTCTGCAGACCCCCTAGGGGACGTGGACCCCCGGTCGAAGACCCCTGGTTTCGTGTTCTGATATTGAAACAGCACTAGAAATGAACATAATTCTAATATAGTAATATTAGTAATAGTGCATAAAAATCCAGCAGAAGTTCATAAAGAATTTTCATTTTTACTTGTTAGCGTTATTATAGAAACCATAGTAACTATTTTTATCACTAACATGAACATATTTCATATTTTGTGTGATAATTATGTGAAAATAAAAGAGGACAGTGAAGAAGTCAGTAAAAGTTGAGTGTTAGTCGTGATCGCAGCATTTGTACGGAGACATCTGAACCATGAAGAAAAACTGTGAATGAATAAAGAGGAATTATCTTAGAAAGAAGGAAATGATGGACATGTTTTGTTGTTATGTTTTACATCATACAGTATATATTTAGTATATATTTATATCTACATCAAGCATCAAAACCTGTTTCTGATTCTCTTATTTTGACAGTCCACACTCAAACATTACAGATTTATCATCGATCAGGTGCTTCACTCTGAAATGTCTCATCATATCTCTGCATAAACACCTTCCTTCCTTCCTCCCTTCATGTGTCTCCTTCCTTCCTTCCTCCCTTCATGTGTCTCCTTCCTTCCTTCCTTCATGTGTGTCCTCCCTCCAGCTGTGAGGAGCCGTGTCCTCCCGGTAAACATGGCTCCCTGTGTGAGCAGAGATGTCCCTGTCAGAACGGAGGAACGTGTCATCACGTCACCGGAGAGTGCTCGTGTCCCGCCGGCTGGGTGGTACGACCTGCTGCACACACACACACACACACACACAACCTTTTAAACTGTGTGTGTGCGTGTGTGTGTGTAAACATGGCGGTCATGTGATCTTCCTCCTCAGGGTCCGGTGTGTGCACAGCCGTGTCCGTTCGGGTCGTTCGGCATCAACTGCTCTCAGGAGTGCACGTGTCGTAACGGAGGCCTGTGCGACCACATCAGCGGGCAGTGTCAGTGCACCGCCGGCTACATCGGAGAGAGGTACGGAGCCAAAGTTTGAACTTTACCGGACACGTACCGGAGAGAGTAGCATGTTTCAGCTGCGTGTGTGTGACAAACCGTACATACAGAAGGAAACTAATATCATCATACATGACCTCAGTACGTAAAATCCTGAAACATTCAGACTTTCTGCTTCAGACTGGAGGCAAATATTTAAATTTTACTTCACTACTTTTGTTTTAAAGTTTCTTTTAGTTACTAGTTACTTTGTAGATTCAGATTACTAACACAAAATATAATAAACACATAAATTAGGATGTATTATTTCAGATTAAACTGCCCAGCAGTATATAAAGTCATTAAAGTAAGGGTCATTCAGCTTAACGAGTACTTTTACTCTGATGCTGATACTTTTAAGATGTTTTACTTTAAAGGTCCAGTGTGTCAGATTTAGGAGGCTTTTTTTACACAAAGTAATATCCATAAATTTTTTTTGTTACCTTAGAATGAGACCTTTATATCTACAGACGTTTCACGGCCCGTCAGAGTTTCACTTTCATGCTAGGAAGAAAGGAAGGAAGGAAGGAAGGAAGGAAGGAAAGGGGTGAGACTAGGGGGCTGAAATCTATTCATAATCTCACCACTAGATGTCACTAAGTCCCCCACACTGGTCCAGGTGAGTTCAGGAAACAGACGCCTTCAGACAGAGTACGAACAGACCAAGACACAAAGGCAACAGGAAGTCGACACAGGTGAAACAAAGAACAGGCGGGAAAACAAAGACAGGAAGTAGAAACAGAAGACACACACACACACAGGGCAGAACGACAAAATAAAACAGGAAGCACAAAACAAACAAAGGGGGAGTGTTTCTCCCGAGAATCCAACCAAATCCATTAAGAATATCTCATTGAAATGTTGTTGGTTTATGTAATTCATACAGGAAGCATCAGTGTGAAACTGAGACTGTTCAACACGTCTTGTAGCAAGAAAGAGAAAGTACAGCGGCCAAGACACCAAGAAAAAGGTCAATCTAGAACCATGTCAGAGACACAAGAGACAAGAAAGAAACTGCATCAACAGTCTGCAGGTGTCCATATTCAACACAGCTGAATATATATCAGGTTTCTTTCTGTCTTTCGTTACGTCATCGTCCTATGGTTGGAGATTCAGTCTTGTACCAGTTCCTTGTTACTGTCTTCTTAGTTTCAGTCAGTATCTGTCCCTTCCAGTTACATTTCCAAGGTTCATAGTCTTGTTTTCATTTGGTGTTTCATACCTCAATATATCTTTAATTAGAAGGAGCTCAGCTTGGGGCACATCCAGACGTGGCTGTTCTGTAGCACTCTGTCTACTTTTTATCTCAGTGTGACGAAGAAACGGGTCAGATTAGCAGAGCGTGCAGGGTGTGACGTCCCGACTCTCTCTCCCATCTAGCCTTCATGTCATCACCCATATTTAGTTTGTCCATCCTCAGCTACTGTAGAAACATGCCGGTTCAACGTGGTGGACTATAAAGGTCTCATTCTAAGGTAACGAGTCTTATTTACAGGTGATTAAACACTAATTAAAACAGAGTTATTACGAGTATGAAGGCGTCATGTTCAGCGTCACATGTTGATGTTCTCCCCTCCTCTTCGCTCCATCACACTAATGTTCAGATTTCTTCTCTCGTTTGTCCGTCCCTCATCACAAAGTGGAGATTATAACGACGAAGCGTCTGAAATTGTTTTCTCCTTCATTCCTTCCACAATCTTCAACACTGTCTGTTAGCTGAGGAAGACTTTCTCCACCTCCCCCTCCATCAGCTCTGCCTCTCTCTCTCTCTCTGTCCATCTCTGTCTCTCGTTCCCTCCATCCTTCCTTCCAATTGAGCCAAATTACCTCCATTCATTTAGGCTCCAGACAGGTGAATTAGCCTACACGGAATAATTCCTAGATTGAGTTCTCCTCCACCGCCGTCCACGTTCTAATGGAATTAGCCGAGATAAGAGTCCTGAGGAAGTCTGCATGATTTAAACGTGACACAAAACAGAAATCCTCGCTGAGCCATTTTAATTGAGTGATTTGTCTATTTCTTAATGGTTTCACGGGACGTGCTGAGAATGATGCAGAGACGTCGGGCTAACTTTAACTTAGCTTCAACAATGTTCAGCAGCGCTCATTATAAAGACCGCTCGGGGTCTCGGCGAAATGTGCAGCCTGTTGGCCTCATCATGGTGTGAGTGTGTGAGTGCGTGATGGTGGAGCACGTCATGTGTGACTGTCGGATGATGTGACTCAGTTTTTATTGTCGGGTAGCAGCAGAAGAATCGCTCGTCGCTCTTTGAATCGTAACCTGGACCTTATGTTGCCATGTTTTTGTGTCAAAGTGACTAACCGGGACGACCCGTTCTGATTTGGTCCGGTACTGAACGAGAACGCTGCAGCAGCAGGCGTCAAAACAGGCTGCAAAGTAAATCTGTGCAGGCGGTTCCATGCTGTCAAATAACGTCCATTAAAAGTGTTTGTTTGACCGGCTCAGACTGTTACTGTAAGTGTGAAAACGAGAGCTAACATGAGCTAACAGCAGCTAACAAACTGAGCTGACAGCAGCTAACAGACTGAGCTGACAGCAGCTAACAGACTGAGCTGACAGCAGCTAACAAACTGAGCTAACAGCAGCTAACAAACTGAGCTGACAGCAGCTAACAGACTGAGCTAACAGCAGCTAACAGACTGAGCTAACAGCAGCTAACAAACTGAGCTGACAGCAGCTAACAAACTGAGCTGACAGCAGCTAACAGACTGAGCTAACAGCAGCTAACAGACTGAGCTAACATTAGCTAAGAGCAGCTAACAGACTGAGCTGACAGCAGCTAACAGACTGAGCTAACAGCAGCTAACAGACTGAGCTAACATTAGCTAACAGCAGCTAACAACTGAGCTAACAGCAGCTAACAAACTGAGCTAACAGCAGCTAACAAACTGAGCTAACATGAGCTAACAGCAGCTAACAAGTGAGCTAACGTTAGCTAACAGCAGCTAACAGATTGAGCTAACAGCAGCTAACAGACTAAGCTAACGTTAGCTAACAGCAGCTAACAAACTGAGCTGACGTTAGCTAACAGCAGCTAACAGACTGAGCTAACAGCAGCTAACAGACTGAGCTAACATGAGCTAACAGCAGCTAACAGACTGAGCTAACAGCAGCTAACAAACTGAGCTGACAGCAGCTAACAAACTGAGCTGACAGCAGCTAACAGACTGAGCTAACAGCAGCTAACAAACTGAGCTGACAGCAGCTAACAGACTGAGCTAACAGCAGCTAACAAACTGAGCTGACAGCAGCTAACAAACTGAGCTGACAGCAGCTAACAGACTGAGCTAACAGCAGCTAACAAACTGAGCTGACAGCAGCTAACAGACTGAGCTAACAGCAGCTAACAAACTGAGCTAACATGAGCTAACAGCAGCTAACAGACTGAGCTAACATTAGCTAACAGCAGCTACAGCTGTCAGCAGTTTACTTCACTGTCCATCAGGAAACTCTGTAAATCACAGAGAGTTGAGGCGGAGCAGCCGGAGGACATCAGAGGGAAAACCAGAAAACATTTTCTCCATAAAATATGATCCAGTTTCACCAAAATCAGTGAAATAGTTGGTAGTGTGTGACTTAGTGCCGTAAAGCGTTACGTACTTCTCCCGACCCGGAGCCCAAAGTTACATAGTGTGAGAACAGACGTACGAATGACAGAGACACCATTCACCTGATCACAGGTCAGTGTAGATCAACAGTTAACAGATGTTAGTTTATCAGAGGAAAGTTACGTGTTGTTGGAGGTTTTGAATGCAGACCATCATCTTTTGTTTTCCTGACAGACCTTCAACATTCAAACATTATAGTATTTAAACACACGGGTTGATTTGTGAATCTAAAAGTTGAAATCTAAAGTTTGTAGCCGGATTCAAAATGGACCACGTTCACACAGCGCTTTTATCCAAAGCACTTCCTGTCATTCACCCATTCAGTCACCACCTGATCATTAGTGGATGACCCGCTCTACCTGCTGAGCCACAGCTGCCATTATTATTCCAAAGAATTTGACAGGAACATTTCTCAATTAGACACATTTTCCTCAGCTGAAAGGTTTGAAATGAGGCAGATATAATCACAGACCATGTCAGCGCTCAGCGAGAAGTGCTCTCTAAGAATACATGCATAGAAATCATGGAGAAAACACGCTTTACATAAAACCAGGAGGTCTGATGTAGTTTACATCTGAGACACACTTACAGAGTCCAGAACCCTGAAGAACCGACCTGAACCAGAGAGACACGACCCAGAAGAGACGGGAGACAGCGAGACCTGAAGATAATGAGACCAACACACCGACACTGACAGCAGCATGTTCGTCATTTTTCACAGTTCACCGGCTCAAAAACACATTTCACTCTGACGTCTGATGATCATGACGTAGTGATTCAACATCAGTTCAGCTGTTTTTTTCTTTGTCTCATGTGAACTGAACATATCTGAGCTTTGGACTGTCAGAAGAGACAGACAGGTCTGAAGACGTCTCCTTCAGCTTTTGGAAACATTGATGGACTTCTTGAACGTTCAGCACAGCGGAGTCATAGTGACACAGTGGAATATCACACGGCGATAACAACAACAAAAAAGATTCTTACAAACAACATTAAAAATAATAAGAGACAAAATAAAATAATAAATAAAAACAGTGCAGACAGCAGATCCTCTCCTTTGACCTTTAACTGTTATTCTTGGTCTGTTCCAGAATATATTAGATATTTAAGGTCACACATAAACAAGAAATGGAGTCCATATATAGAGCAGTAAGTCAAATATTCCATAGGTAAAAGCTCAGATATTACTTGCCGATCTAAAAGTGAAGGTGGTCTATTTAAATCCATTTTAACAACATAGACACCACTGATCCTCCTACCGCTGTCCTGTCATCACTCTCCAGCACTCACACTTAGCCTCATGTGACTCCAACGACCGTCGACCACACCTGAGCTCAGGTGACCTGAACGACTGTCATTCACACCTGAGCTCAGGTGATCATCAATGACTCTGACGACAGCCATCACTGCACCAATGAGCACTAACGAACCAAGTGGAACAACGGGCGGATCTACGAGCTTTCCTAGTTTAAACTCTCATCAGTCAGTCAGACACATTGGATCCAACTCCTCGTTAAACAGCAGATCTAATGTCAAAGCTGCGTCTACCCACAGATTCAGTCCGTGCTGTAAGTTCCACAGAGCTGATTTCTCTGAGTCAGCTGACACATGAAGGCGGCGCAGTGACTTAAAGTGTGATTCCTCTGCTCTGCTACATATGAATATGTCTGTATGTTAGCATGCTTCCATTAATCTATCTCTGTTAACTCATCACTCACTGGTTACAGTCGCAGACCTGAGGCACACTGAACATGTTTCGGACGTGTCGTCCCGTCACTCTTCTGTTAGAAAGAAACTTTCCAGACATCGACTCATTTAGAAAAGTTCAATTTAAAAAAAACATTTATTCAATGAAAGCTGTAGAAAGTCATCTGCATTCAAACTGAATGTTTTATCTTCAAACTTTAATTCATTTTCATTAACCGGAGCTGAAAGTCGTCAACGTCACGTACTCGCGAAAATATAACTGATTGTAGCAGGTGAAAGTCAGGAGGGAGGCTGGACGTACCTGAAAACACGTTTACCTCT
>CP136888.1:31620796-31848296 GCA_033000465.1 Sciaenops ocellatus | reverse complement strand
AAATCTAGCAAGAGCGGGCACAGTTTTCTAATCTTTTACATGAAAACACTCTTCAAACAAAGAAATTATGTCTCTGCAGCGCTCGGTGAAACAGCGGCTCGTGGAGTCTTTCATCCAGAAGTTTACTATCTTTGTGTTGAATGTTGTTTTCTTCGCGGCCAACACGTGAAGCGGAGGTTTTTGCAGCCGCAGGTGCAGAAGACGCTCTGCAGCGCGCTGAGGTTAATTTATCAGGTGCTGTTGACTGTGCAGGTTTAGTCTTAGAGTTACGTGGCTTCTAATGAAAGGCTACCGCAGGTGCAAACCACATGATATAGGTCAACCTAAAGGAGAGCGACGGTGTGGAGGTGTCAGGAGAGTATTGTGTATGTAAGCAGGAATAAGAGTGAATCCAACACAGCTCTAAACCTAAATCAAGCTAACAACAAGCTAAAATAAGCTAACAATGAGCTAAAACAAGTTAACAACGAGCTAAAACAAGCTAGCAACAAGCTAAAACAAGCTAACAATGAGCTAAAATGAGCTAACAACAAGCTAAAACAAGCTAACAATGAGCTAAAATAAGCTAACAACGAGCTAAAACAAGCTAACAACGAGCTAAAACAAGTTAACAACCAAGCAGCAACCTCTGTGGCTGGTAAATGAAACCTATGCGAAAGTGCCACAAACTGTAGTTCCTCTTGTCGTCCACTTGAGGCTGGCTCCAGAAGTGAGTCAGTCTCCATAAGTCCCCATGTTAAAATGTCCAACTTCACAGCAGAAATAAACATGTTTACAGCCTGGTACAAAAAACAGTTTTGGTCTCTATAGCTAATTTCCCCATTCACGACAACTGTACTGAGCTAACAATGAGCTAAAATAAGCTAACAATGAGCTAAAACAAGTTAACAACGAGCTAAAACAAGCTAACAACAAGCTAAAACAAGCTAACAACCAAGCAGCAACCTCTGTGGCTGGTAAGTGAAACATATGCAAAAGTGCCAAAAACTGCAGTTCCTCTTGTCGTCCACTTGAGGCTGGCTCCAGAAGTGAGTCAGTCTCCATAAGTCCCCATGTTAGAATGTCCAACTTCACAGCAGAAATAAACATGTTTACAGTCTTGGAGGAAGCAGGAGAGCTTCACGACGGCTCCTCAGAAACTTGTTGACGTCATTGTCCAGCTTTTATACAGTCGTTGGTCACTTTGTGTTTGTTTTTAGGGCTTTGAATTAGCATGCACATCAAACCGGACTCCTCTTTTGTAACATCCTCCGAGGAGTTTGTTTCAGTCCACTATGTTTGTCTCATAGTTAGTTAGTTAGCTGCAGTCGTCCAAATGAGGAAGGATGGCATCCCCCTTGTTAGCAAACTGCCTCACATAGATCCCCCCTCATTAACCTACCATCCCCTCAGGAGGAGCACAGAGAGGCTGCAGGGGCAGCAGAGGGGTTGTTTAGTTGAATATGTTAGTCTAGTCTGTCGGACTCATTGATCTTTGATCAGACTGAGGTTTGTCTGGAATCCATGGCCCCCGAACACGGCTCTGAAATATCAGTAAATCCATGCATGTCTGCCGTGATGTTGAAGCAGCAGACAGATGTTGACGGGGTAATATTTAGTTTGTCTGCATGAAAATATTGTATATTTCCTCCCGTGGGAATAAACCTAACGCTAATTTTAATGAATCCGTTCATTGAAGTCGGACTTTGAGCACATTAAGTTAAAAGTAGAATCAGGATTGAAGATAAATGTTAGATTTTGTGGAGGGAGGCGAGAAATTCAGGCGTGGTGAGTGTTAATGATGAGTGTGTGTGTGTGCTGCAGTATCTGCTGAGGCCCGACACCCCTGATGTGTTGACTGATCTTGCAGAGACGGAGCGGAGAGCCGGGATGAGACACCAAGGCGCAGAGAGATGACAGGGACTTTGATAATTGGACTGAGAACATGACGAGCGCTGTGGATGAGCGTCCGTTCGGTTTACAGCAGCTGAATTCAGAAACACGCGGCTCTCTGTGGAGTGTTATCGATTTAAACTGAATTTATGCCGCGCTAGTAACTCGCAGTTTGGTGCTCCTGTGTGTCGCCGTGTAGACAAGAAACCGGCTTTAAAGAGAATTTGTATGTGGTATCGTCACCGCTTTGGACAGATCGATCGATATCTGTAAACATGAGCAACACGACTGATCTGTCATATCATGAGGAACTCAGTGAAGAGGGAAGAATAACAGACTTTGTGTTATTCACAGACTCTACATGAGAGAATGTTAAAGTTGTGACAGTAAATATAATCCTTTTGTGTGATTGTTAGCTGCTGTTAGCTCATGTCAGCTCAGTTTGTTGGCTATTGTTAGCTAATGTCAGCTCAGTTTGTTGGCTAATGCTAGCTCAGTTTGTTAGCTGCTGTTAGCTAATGTCAGCTCAGTTTGTTGACTAATGTTAGCTCAGTTTGTTAGCTGCTGTTAGCTCATGTAAGCTCAGTTTGTTGGCTATTGTTAGCTAATGTCAGCTCAGTTTGTTGGCTAATGCTAGCTCAGTTTGTTAGCTGCTGTTAGCTCATGTAAGCTCAGTTTGTTGGCTATTGTTAGCTCAATTTGTTAGCGAATGTCAGCTCAGTTTGTTGACTAATGTTAGCTCAGTTTGTTAGCTGCTGTTAGCAAATGTCAGCTCAGTTTGTTAGCTGCTGTTGACTAATGTTAGCTCAGTTTGTTAGCTGCTGTTAGCTAATGTCAGCTCAGTTTGTTGACTAATGTTAGCTCAGTTTGTTAGCTGCTGTTAGCTAATGTCAGCTCAGTTTGTTGACTAATGTTAGCTCAGTTTGTTAGCTGCTGTTAGCTAATGTCAGCTCAGTTTGTTGACTAATGTTAGCTCAATTTGTTAGCTGCTGTTAGCAAATGTCAGCTCAGTTTGTTAGCCGCTGTTGACTAATGTTAGCTCAGTTTGTTAGCTGCTGTTAGCAAATGTCAGCTCAGTTTGTTAGCCGCTGTTGACTAATGTTAGCTCAGTTTGTTAGCTGCTGTTAGCAAATGTCAGCTCAGTTTGTTAGCCGCTGTTGACTAATGTTAGCTCAGTTTGTTAGCTGCTGTTAGCTAATGTCAGCTCAGTTTGTTGACTAATGTTAGCTCAGTTTGTTAGCTGCTGTTAGCGAATGTCAGCTCAGTTTGTTGACTAATGTTAGCTCAGTTTGTTAGCTGCTGTTAGCGAATGTCAGCTCAGTTTGTTGACTAATGTTAGCTCAGTTTGTTAGCTGCTGTTAGCTAATGTCAGCTCAGTTTGTTGACTAATGTTAGCTCAGTTTGTTAGCTGGGCTGCCCGGACTGTGAGCTCAGAGCTCTGGGGGAGTGTTTGTACCACAGGAGGTTTGGACCACCAGGAGGAAGAAGAAGAAGAAGAAGAAGAAGAAGAAGAAGAGGTTTACAGTAATATTAACGAGGAGTAGAGCCGGTGTCGCGCCAGAACCGGAGCTGGACAATATGTGAGTTAGTATCATGGTTCAGCAGCCTCTATGGACATAATGGCAGAGGAGAAGAGAGTGAAGAGGACGTTGACGGAGGAAGCTAAGAAGAGAAAAGGAGAGAGTGAGCGAGCAAGAAGCCGCTGGACAAGAGTAAATCTGGGACTGACTTTTAGTGGTTGGTGAGAGCTTGGTGAAATAAAAGGCTGAAAGACAGACGCCGAGCTGGGCTGACTGCTGTTGGACTAGTCAGTAATATTAGCTGGCTGCTACGTCTGCTGTTGGTGACCTTGTTGATGATTGGCTCCTCCACTCGTCCACAGGTGGAGGCAACAGCCGGCTAAAGGTTGGAGAGATTAAAGATGGAGGATGCAGTTTAAAAATGTTGTATGATAGAAATCCATTCAGCATGTTTGTTGGACCTCGAGGTTTCATTTGTTGAGTAAATATGAAGAAGAAAAAACAAGATTATCTGTGCACCTGTGGTTCAGGTGAGGGCCGTTTCTCAAACTGAGGCGAAGGCCCCTCTGTGGGGACATTGTTGTAGCAGGGGGGGTCTTTATTTGTGACGCACATGCAACGTAACCTTCCTGCTTAAAACTCGTGTGCTGGTCAGATGTGTAGAGACGCTCTCCGTCTGTTAATAGCGTGTTTAACGTCGCGTAAATGTAGCGTCAGGCTGTCTTTAATGTTTTAATGTTGCAGTCGATAGAAAAATGATCTTTTTATTTGTTTGTTAAGTCTCATTTGCATATTTTCTGGAGCCCGCTGCAATATCAGTCTGCAGCTGCTGCACTAAATCATTGTTAGTGATCATAAAAATTTGGTTTGGAGGTTTGAACTTTTCTCAGCTTTTGAAAAAGTTTGTCCAAGAAAGAGTGCAGCTACAGTACGACCAGCGAACTGTGGCAAAGGTTCAAATCAGGCGGCTAAAGCGAAAAGAAAAGATGAAATTTTATCAAATCATAACAGACGTTATCTCGTGACACTTTCAGGACCCGACATGTGCAAGAAAACATCCAACAGCATGTGAAGTTTATGACGTGTTGGAGTCAGTCGAGAGTCAAACTGACGTTGTATTTAATATCGTCCTTTCATGATTAATTAGTGAGATCTGTTCTTTCAGCAGACATTTAAAACAACATTAATAGAAATGGATTTATTAAACTCCTGTTACTGACCGTGTGGTCTGACTGTAGCTCAGTCTGCTCGTCCTTTTTCTTCATTTGTTGCAGATAAAATGTGTCTGAGCTCGTTTGAATCATGGACGTCCTCGTTAACCAAACGAGTCCCAGAGACGTCCGATAAACTTCCACACAGACGATGCACAGCGAGCAGAGTAACTCTGATTCTGATCATGTGGAGGCAGTTTGGAGTGTTTTTATCAAAGCAGGTGTTGTGATGAACATGAAAGTGCAAACAGCATCCATGATCCAGTTTACTGACAGCCTGACACTGCAGAGCTGTATGAGCTGTTATGAAGCTCAGTGTGCTACAATGTTTCCAGTCCTGCCTCCCTGCTAATCTAAAGACGAGAAGGAGCTGAGGAGGGCTGAATGAAGCCTGGTTACACCTGTGACCACACCCACCTGCCAATCAAAGCGCCCCCGCTCTTAATCCTGCATAACTTTAAGCCTTAATATAATCTGAACAGGTGAGTTGTATAAAAATTCACCCTCAGTACAGTTGTCATGAACGGGGAAATTAGCTATAGAGACCAAAACTGTTTTTTGTACCAGGCTGTAAACATGTTTATTTCTGCTGTGAAGTTGGACATTTTAACATGGGGACTTATGGAGACTGACTCACTTCTGGAGCCAGCCTCAAGTGGACGTTTGAGGAACTGCAGTTCAGGTCGGGCGAGTACAGAGTAGGCTGTGTGTGGTGAAGATTATCTGGTGGAGTCTGGATGGTTGATCGTTGGAGAGGCGGTGGTGGTGGTGGCGAGGAGAAGCACCACCCTAACACGAGGACATGGACCTCCTGCTGCACGCTGTCACACACATTCACACCTGGAAGCTGGAAACTGCGAGGAGGTCATCAACCTAACGACCTGCCGGCCTCCAATCAGTGACGAGCCTTTAATTAATCCTGAGTTATCTTCTCGTCTCGTAATCTGTGAACGCGGAGAGAAGAAGACGACTCACCACTTTATTTACTTATTAGAGAAAAGACAGATGAAGCTGCACACGCGTGATAAATGTCAGGATCGATCCACATGTTTATTATTCCACACACACACACACACACACACACGTTATTTATGAACAAAAGTTTTTTTTAAAGTTCTCAAACTTTTTAATAAGGCTCCTCTCTCTCTGAATATTAGATTAATAGAGATTTAAAGGTTGGAAGCAGGCAGCTTTAATTAGCACACTTTATATGTTGAAGGTCCTGATCAATGCCACAGCGTGCCGGAGCTCCAGGTTTGTGTCGCAGCATGCTAACGGCGCACAGTGAGGTTCAGACCGTCCCGTTAACGCCGAGCCCGGCCTGACCGTGTCCCTCTGTTGATTGGACGAGAGCCGACATCATGTTTCTCTGCGGGAACGCCGTCAGCCATGATCACCTCTCTCTCCTCCGTAATGCATGCGTTTGTTTTCTGCACCTCCGCCATCATCAAACTGAATGCAGCCACGGCCTCATAATGAATTTAAAGATGAAGCTCCGAGCGTGGCTTGTTTCCCTGCAGCTGAGCAGCAGGACGGGAGAACTGCTGTCAGTCAAGACGTTCCTAAAACACGTGCACGCAGCCGGGACGCAACCGAGCCGGACACCTCACGAGGGAACCGCAGACGTCATTAAACAGAAAACATACAAAAAAAAGATTTATTTATTTATTTAGACTGACAGGTGTGGAGTCACACAATGGAAGTCACATCTATAACATATGAAGCAGTGTATTGTGGGATTGAGCCCAGCTCGGCGTCTGTCTTTCAGCCTTTTATTTCACCAAGCTCTCACCAACCACTAAAAGTCAGTCCCAGATTTACTCTTGTCCGGCGGCTTCTTGCTCGCTCACTCTCTCCTTTTCTCTTCTTAGCTTCCTCCGTCAGCGTCCTCTTCACTCTCTTCTCCTCTGCCATTATGTCCATAGAAGTTACATTTCCCAGCTCCTGTTCTGGCACGACACAGACTCCACTCCCCGTCAATAGTCTGAGCTCACAGTCACGGCAGCCCGGCTAACAAACTGAGCTAACATTAGCTAACAGCAGCTAACAAACTGAGCTAACATTAGCTAACAGCAGCTAACAAACTGAGCTAACATTAGCTAACAGCAGCTAATAAACTGAGCTAACATGAGCTAACAGCAGCTAACAAACTGAGTTAACATTAGCTAACAGCAGCTAACAAACTGAGCTAACATGAGCTAACAGCAGCTAACAAACTGAGCTAACATTAGCTAACAGCAGCTAATAAACTGAGCTAACATGAGCTAACAGCAGCTAACAAACTGAGTTAACATTAGCTAACAGCAGCTAACAAACTGAGCTAACGTTAGCTAACAGCAGCTATCAAACTGAGCTAACATTAGCTAACAGCAGCTAACAAACTGAGCTAACGTTAGCTAACAGCAGTTAACAAACTGAGCTAACATTAGTTAACAGCAGCTACAGTCGTCAGCAGTTTACTTCACTGTCCATCAGGAAACTCTGTAAATCACAGAGAGTTGAGGCGGAGCTCTCTCTTCTCCTCTGCCATTATGTCCGTAGAGGCTGCTGAGCCCGGTTACATTGTCCGCTTGCTCAGCTCCTGTTCTGGCACGACACTGACTCCACTCCCCGTTAGCATTCCACCCTGTAAACCTCTTCATCTTCTTCTTCTTCTTCTTCTTCTTCTTCTTCCCGGTGGTCCAAAACTCCTGTGGTACAAACACTAACACTCCCCCGGTGCTCTGAGCTCACAGTCCGGGCAGCCCAGCTAACAAACTGAGCTAACATTAGCTAACAGCAGCTACAGTTGGCAGCAGTTTACCTCACTGTCCATGAGTATATCTTGTGTTCAGGTCTTCACTGTAAGGTAAACACCGTCATGAGTCTCTCCGTCTGTGTTTTGTGTCCAGGGTGACGACTGCTCCATCAGCTGCCCGGCCGGCCTCTACGGGATCAACTGCACCTCGTCGTGTTCCTGCCACAACGAGATCTCGTGCTCGCACATCGACGGCTCCTGTTTCTGCAGAGAAGGTTTCTGTTCCTCCGTCACACGTAGAGATCCTTCATTTATGATTATCAGTGGAGTTCACCTGTCAGGAGAACCTCCAGGCAGTAACATCTACAGTGACGTGATGATGTCCACAATAAGAAACAAAGCTTGAACACGATAAGTCATCTGTAGCATTTACACCCTTTACAGTAACAATAAAACTGTCAGATTAGTTGGACTTTACAGAGTTTACTGACGTAGAAGACAAAGAAACAGAAAATATTCACACACGAGGAGCTGAATCAGACTCAAATCGATGAAACAATGATCCAAAAAGTTGGTGATTCATTTAGTAGTTGGCAGATAATCGATGAATGGACCATTTGTTGCACATTAAAGTGCCTCAGAGCTGCAGAGGAAACACAGAACCAGAAATTAAAAAAAAAAGAATAAAAAGAACAGCATCAAAACATCCGAGTGGAAACATAAAAAGGTTTTTCTGGGTGAGTTTCAAACAGTCGTGGTCGCGTGGCGTCCTCTCAGAGATGTTTTTTTTTTTTTTTTTTTGGTTTGTCGCTGTCAGAGTTTTCTGAATTACACGCCGGAGGCCGACAGTTACGTCTTTCATACTCCGCTTCTTGTAATGACGGTCCAAAACGATACGGCAGCGTTCTCAGAGCCGGCCAATCACCAACCAGCAATCCTGTGAACTGTAAAGAAACCAGACAGGAAACTCAACCTGCCTCGCCGCACGTCTTCTTCTTCTTCTCTGGTCCCTGAATGTGTTGACACAAACACATCAGATCGACTCTGTTATACCTGTAAACTTCCAACAGTGATTTAAACATCTTTTATTGATTTGTTCTCCAAACACACTTTAAGTGTTTCACAGGTTTATTCTGGTGATTTCCACTTTGAAACTTTGATGTCTGAAATGAGTTCAGCTCCACGTTCACGTTCACTTCAGAACATTTCAAACCTTCACTACAGCAGCATCAGTGCACTCTTCTTTATTCTTCCCGTCAGAGCTGAAACGAGTCAATTCATCGATTATTTGATGGACAGGAAAATAATCAACTATTGTTTATTATATACTATAGTCATTTTTCAGGATGTGATTACCAACGTCCTCTTCGCTCTCTTCTCCTCTGCCATTATGTCCATAGAGGCTGCTGAGCCCGTTTTCACTGCCTGCTCGCCCAGCTCCGGTTCTGGCACGACACAGACTCTTCTTCCCGTCAGCATTCTGAGCTCACAATCCGGGCAGTCTGGTTAATGAACTGAGCTAATATTAGCTAACAGCAGCTATCAAACTGTGCTAATATTAGCTAACAGCAGCTACAGTTGGCAGCAGTTTACTTCTTCCCAGTGATCTAAAACATCTATAGTACAAACACTAACACTCCCCCAGTGCTCTGAGTGCACAGTCCCAGCAGCCCGGCTATCAAACTGAGCTAACAGCAGCTAACAAACTGAGCTAACATGAGCTAACAGCAGCTACAGCTGTCAGCAGTTTACTTCACTGTCCATCAGGAAACTCTGTAAATCACAGAGAGTTGAGGCGGAGCAGCCGGAGGACATCAGAGGGAAAACCAGAAAACATTTTCTCCATAAAATATGATCCAGTTTCACCAAAATCAGTGAAATAGTTGGTGGTGTGTGACTTAGTGCCGTAAAGCGTTACGTACTTCTCCCGACCCGGAGCCCAAAGTTACATAGTGTGAGAACAGACGTACGGATGAACCTGATTACAGGTCAGGGTAAAAAGTACCTACATTAACGATCTCCAGAACTTTTTCTTGTTTCGTACTTTGTTCTCCGCTTCGCCTCCTTAATATCTCTCAATATCAGCATGTTTAAATATTAATGCACCACTGAACCTCGTGGGGGATCGTGGGTAATTAAAGTGGAGAGACATCTGAGGCAGAGCGCAGGGCCAGAGGCCCGAGAGCTCCGGCTGGAACAAGTGGGCGTCTGTCGTCACCCTCCAGACCTGATCTTATTTTTCTTTCAGAGCTGCTGAGGGGAAAGTTGAGGACGTTACACAAACATCTGATCATTTCCTGCATTTAAAGAGGGCGCGAGGTCCGGCTGAGACATGACGCTTCATCACGTCCTCTATCTGCTCGTGTTGCTGCAGTTTATTTAATTGAACATTCTTCAGGAATCAGCATTTCAGCACATGTTGCCTTCCAGTGATCACTGAAATGAGATAAATGCTGTATAGGACAGTATTTTTGGGGACGTTATTATGATTTTATTAGAGAGCAGACAGTGGAGAAATGAAACTGAGGGAAAGAGTTCGAGTTCGGTTGGGTTTAGGCGTGAGGAGGGCTGAGATCGGTCAGTGAGGTGAGGAGGGCAAGAAGAATGTCAGCCAATCACAGGCAGGGTGGGGCGGGCCTTCACTTGAACAGAGCGGCGGTTCATGAAGCTACAGGATGCTTCTCAGGTGCACACCAACTCCAGTAAGTGGTTAAATGAGTCGGCCTCGTCCTGATGGTCTCTGTCTCCGTCCAGGTTGGCAGGGTGTGGACTGCTCCGTCCCCTGCTCCAGCGGTACATGGGGTCTGAGCTGCAATCAGACGTGTCAGTGTGCCAACGAGGCAGCCTGCGACCCCGTCAACGGGACCTGCACCTGCTCCCCGGGCTGGAGGGACGAGTACTGCGACGTACCGTGTCCGGTGAGCAACACACAACACAGCTTCTTTTTAATGAGACGCACAGTGTGTAGTTTAGTGCTGAAGTGTGTTTGTCTGGCGCGTTGTCAGGAGGGATCGTACGGGCTGGACTGCAGAGAGAGATGTGACTGCGTCAACGCTGATGGCTGCGATCCAGTGAGCGGCTTCTGTCGCTGTCTCGCAGGTTGGACAGGTGAGTTCTGCAGCTGCAGTTTTATTGATGTTTTTTACAGACAAGCTGTGACAAAGTTGAAGCTTCTGGCAACGGAAATGACCAAAAGATACTGTTTAAACAGTTAAAAGAGGGTTTAAAACAATCAACAGACCGGACCATGAGTCCAGAATCGAGGCGCCGCCACCAAAAACGCCCCGTGCAAAGCTTTTTTTTCTTTGAACAGCCAACATGCCGTTGTGGAACAATCTGAGGGTTCTGTTGGGTCTAGTGGAGGCGAGACGTTGAGAGATTTCTAGACAACTAGAGCGATGCAAGCAACGTGAACAGGAAGCCAGTGTAGGGACGTCAGAACCGGTCTTACACGGTCTAATCTCTTGGAGCTGGCACCTCCAGCTCAATGCCTCAGGGTGGGAACCACACATGCAGCCAGGAAAACATCGACTTCTCCTTTTGTCTTTCCGTTGACGTTGTAGCATCCTGACATTGTTAATATTTGGTATTTACCTAGAGGGAGCTCAAGGTGTGTGTTACCTGACAGGAAAGGTATATGCGAGGCCCCCTGGTGGCGTCTTTGTGCTTTGTCCGTGCTACCTGAAATGTTTGAGCGAAGCCACAAAGAAATCTTCCACTGCGTCCTCCTTTGACACATGCTGATTCACAGTGTTATAACCATTGTGTGTTGTAACCATTGACTGACCTCAATATTGGTGTTAAAGGAATAAATATGTAACATTTCTGCATTAAAATGTCTAAAACCGCCCGACCTGTGGTGTTACAACTTCATGTGATGATGCACGCACACTTTTAGATGATAAACAGACTTTACTTAACGTGCAGCAGCATCTTACAGGTAACAGCACGCATCATAATAAAAATAAAGGTGTGGTTACACCTCTTTGTCTTCCTTTTAACACAGTGACAGTTTCAGTCTGGTGTGTATTTTGTTGAGTTGTGTCTAAATTATCCTGGAAGTTTCCAACAGTGTTGAAACCTGGAGAATCGGTGCACTTCCTTCATGTCCTTCTGGATAAATACAGATCAGAACATTTCTGTCTGACTCACATCAGTAACGTACAGCCTCGAATACAGAGTCTGCTTCATGTTCACGATGGTGTAGACTGCTCTGTAGTCATGAGCCACATTCAGCCTCTGAATGGAGGACACAGAGGTGGAGGTGCAGGTGGAGCAGGAAAATACCAGAACAGACACTCAGAGGGAAAGAGAGTCTGAACAGAAGAGGGAGGCGACACCGTGACAACAAATCAATGTCGCACACAAAAAATTCAAAGCTGTAATTTTAACACTGATGAAGATTCAGGCTCGGACGAGTTTGACAGCTGAGCGCTCGTCAATAATTCAGCTTCACAAGAGTTCCC
This sequence comes from Sciaenops ocellatus, assembly GCA_033000465.1. NCBI lineage: Eukaryota > Metazoa > Chordata > Actinopteri > Sciaenidae > Sciaenops > Sciaenops ocellatus. The sequence continues at coordinate 31,836,490 of CP136888.1, read as the reverse complement.
CGTGGACAAAGCAGCTTTCAGGTGAGGCTTGGCTTCACTCTCAGACTCGTCGGCTCTTTATTGCAGACTTTACAGTGACTTTACAGTTGTTTGAACCTTTGTGTACTTCAGAGCAGACTGCAACAAAGCCGACAAGGTCAACAACAGCAGACAGAGCAGCCAGCTAATATTACTGACTAGTCCAACAGCAGTCAGCCGTTCAGTCCTCTTCACTCTCTTCTCCTCTGCCATTATGTCCATAGAGGCTGCTGAGCCTGGTTACATTGTCCGCTTGCTCAGCTCCTGTTCTAGCACGACACTCCCTGTTAGCATTCCCTCTGTAAACCTCCTCTTCTTCCTGTTGGTCCAAATCCCCTGTGGTGCAAACACTAACACTTCCGCGGTGCTCTGAGCTCACAGTCCGGGCAGCCCGGCTAACAAACTGAGCTAACGTTAGCTAACAGTAGCTACAGTTGTCAGCAGTTTACTTCACTGTCCGTCAGGAAACTCAACTCTGTGATGAACTGACAGAACGTCTTCGATCAAAGCTTCGACTAAAAGGTTGAAGCAGTAAAGAAACACGAGTCTTCAACAGTTACAGCTAAGGTTGACCGTGAATGATAATTAGAGTGAAATAAAAATACCGTGCATCAGCTGAAGCTCTGTGCAGCTCTGTGACTCTGTTGAAGACGTGTCCTGTGATGCATTGTGTTCCCAGTGGGTGAAAAACTCCAGTAAGATCTGAGGTAACTTTAAACACACAGAACGGTAAGTTCACATTGTGCAGCGCTGAGGCTGCAGGTACCATACACGACGTCCGGTCTCATGAATGAGTTTGAAGGTTTATCACACATCTAAACACTGAGAGTGTGTGTGTGTGTGTGTGTGTGTGTGTGTGTGTTTGTGTGTGTGTGTGTGTGTGTGGGTGAATGGGACGAGTGTTGTAAAAGCTTTGAGTGGTCGGCAGAGCAGAAAATAAATACGTCCATTTAACATTTACTGCACAGCAGTTTGTGATACTATGAGACGTTTTATAAGTCTGAAGTTATCGTAACATTCTTTTATTCTCTGTTGTGAAGTAAACAGAGAGTGCAAAGTATTCTGCACATTTGATTGGTCAGTACAGTCAACAATGTAACTTTTTCTGCATTTTGCAGTGAATTTTCTGCGTCTGAACTGCTGATTTCAGTCTGAACGCTGTCATATGTTTGTAAATCAAAGTTAAACTAGACTGGGAGAGTCGAATAAGAGAGTCTGAAGTGACATTACATAGAAACTGTAGTAATTGTAGAGTGCAATATGATAAATAGGGACAGCTGTATTTGTATTAGCTTCACCTGCCATTGCATCTGGCGGCTTCTTGCTCGCTCACTCTCTCCTTTTCTCTTCTTAGCTTCCTCCGTCAACGTCCTCTTCACTCTCTTCTCCTCTGCCATTATACAGGCGCACTGTGTTGCATGTGCGCCGCAGTCGCCGCAGCGATACGCGGCCGTTCTAGTCAATGTTTCAAACTCCACCGGCTCCGCCGCGGTCCGGTTCAGAAGCGTCCCAGAAGCGGGCCTCTGCTCGTCTCCGTGTTCAATACGCAGCTGTTTTTATTTTTGACGGATGCCACGAGCAGCCCGCGTCACTTTAACACAGAGCACCTCGAGCTGACAGGAAGCCAGACACAGAAACAGCATAGAGAATCCGGTGGATTTTCAAAATAAAACACCTCCGTGCAAACTGCTGGTCGTAAAAACAGACAAAAGAGAAACAAATGAACTACGTAGCATATTTCCACATGTAGAAGCATATTTAGAAGAACATAAACCAGGAAAATGACCAAAAAGTAAACAAAGTCTGGAGGGAGAAACGCTTCTGAAACGCTCCCGGTGGAGTTTGAAGTCGATGCAGGACGGAACAAAACAGCATCGCAGCCACAAGGTGACGGCGACAAGTCCGGTGGGGTGTCGGGGTTACATTGCCCACCTTGCCTAGCTCCAGCGCCAACACTGGTTCCGCTTCCTGTCAGCATTCCCCCTTCCCGGTCGTCCAAAACGCCTGTGGTACAAACACTAAAGAAAAACATCAAACTGAGCTAACAGCAGCTACAAGTGGCAGCAGATTACTTCACTGTCCATCAGGAAAGTCTGTAAATCACAGCGCCCTCCTGCAGCCTGTTTTGGAGGTGATTTCCTCGGTGACGTTTGCTCGTGTACACACTTCCTTTCTCTCGTCTAAAAATTGCTTTGTGGGACGACGATGGTTTGTAACGACATTGTTTGAGTCGAACTGGACGGGCACCGGATGAACCTCCACTCAGGCCAATGGTGACAGACTTCTCAGAGTGCTAACGAGAGTGTAATTAATCAGTGTATCTGCTGTGTTCTTCCTCACTCAAACACTGCGAACATAATCTGTCCGGTGAGGTAATCAGTGTGTAGTATGGAATTGGGACACAGCGTGTGGTAATGAAGAGGAATCAGCTGTACGTGTGTGAGTGCTGCGAGCGTCACGTGAGCTGAACTGGCTCACAGTCGTCCTTTTATTTGTGTCCAATCACATTTTCACGTTTTCTCTCAGCGCCATCGCTCCCGCCTGGTAAAATGAGGCGTTCAGAGCGGAGCCACGCTCGGCCTTCCTCCTCCTCCACCTCCTCCACCTCCCTTTGTTTTATCTTCACAGCCTAACGAATAGAGTTTTCACCCACTTTGTGGCTCAGAGGTAGTTTATTAATTGAGTTATAATGGCCGCCTGCGCCCCGCTCTCATATTCTCTCATATTCTATGTCAAAGGAAGTCGCTAATGAGCTGCAGATATACCACGCTGCAGACAGGAGGAGGGAGATGTACTGTGTTTGCACACACACTATTCTTACCGTGTCCGTTTGTCTGCCTGTTTCTATATTTAGATGTGTGTGTGTGTGTATGTGTAACTAAGAATTAATGTAACGTGAGTCTCTCGGGCTGCTGCAGCCTCCAGACTGTCCCCTGTGAACACCGAGGGCTCTGATCTGTTCTGTTCTGCAAGCCAGCACACACACACACACACACACACACACACATTTATGCAAGACTGATGAAAGAAGGAGACACTTCAGCGAATGATTAAAGGGCAAAAAGTCTGAGGCTGAATTTGGGAAATTTAAGTTTTTTCCTGAAATATTTGTTCATACAAACTGACGTTTACTGAAAGAACATGCAAACAGCTCGCTGGGTACAAGATGTGCAGAGATACTGACAGACTGACAGACTCACATGATACTTTGCATGTTTTTATGATTTGTCACCTCCAGCTCAGCATCTGTCTTTCAGCCTTTTATTTCACCAAACTCTCACCAACCACTAAAAGTCAGTCCCAGATTTACTCTTGTCCGGCGGCTTCTTGCTCGCTCACTCTCTCCTTTTCTCTTCGTAGCTTCCTCCGTCAGCGTCCTCTTCACTCTCTCCTCCTCTGCCATTATGTCCATAGAGGCTGCTGAGCCCGGTTACACTCGCCCAGCTCAGGTTCTGGCACGACACCAACTCCGGTGGTCCCAAACTCCTGTGGTACAAACACTAACACTGCCCTGGTGCTCTGTGACTGTGTGCCGTGAAGCATTATGTCATTAATGACCGGGCCAGGTGTGGCTCAGGTGTTAGAGGAGGTTGTCTGGTAATTGGAAGGTTGCTGGTTTGATTCCCGGCTCCCCGTCCAGTCACAGTGCTCTTGAGCTAAAGATATTGGACCCCGATAAAAAAGTTATTTAAATATTTTACTTTGCATTTTACTTTTTTTTCTTTGCGAGCTGCTGCTACCAGTCATTTGACCTTTATTTTTACAGTGTAGACTAAAATGTGAGTGTGTGTGTGTGTGTGTGTGTGTGTGTTTTGTGCAGGTGTCCACTGTGACAGTGTGTGTGAGGACGGACGCTGGGGACCGAACTGCTCCTACAGCTGCACCTGTGAGAACGGAGGCTCCTGCTCCCCTGAGGACGGCTCCTGTTTGTGCGCTCCGGGCTACCGAGGCACCAACTGCAGGCGAAGTACAGACACACACACACACACACACACACACACACACACACACGCTGTATTTGTGTTATTGAAGCTGCAGCACGGCGGTAGAAGAACTCAAATACAATGAAAAACAAAAATGAAATTATCTGTAAAAGTTCTGCTGTGAAAAGTTTTTTAAGGTGGAATTCAAACGTTCTCGAGCATCAGAAGTCAAACTGTTTGTTCCTCGTGTTCGTGCATCATTTTTTAGGCTCTTTAGCGCCCCCTGTAGGTCAGTGGACCGATGTGAAACACTTGGCAGGAAGGTGTAGAAGAAGGAGCGATGCGTAAAGCGTGACTCCGTCGTGGACAGACACTCTGCAGCGTGCAGTTCAAGGGGCGGTTTGTAGGATCGCGAGGCGTCCAGCGACGAGGCTGCGGATTAAAGCTGAACACCCCTCACCTCACCCTCTATATGGAGGCATCTCGAGCATGAGGACCTGCAGCGTCTGCAGATATAAATACATATATATACATGTGACCATCCTGGCTGTTGTTGCTGTCTTATCTCTCAGCTTATAGATGCACATTATGAATATTAATTAGTAAAAACTGTTCGTACAGTTTCTAAGTGGTTGAGTTGCAGTTATTGTAGCTGTTATTGAAGAGTCAGTTGCTCGGTCGCACTCCACAACATCAGTAATCAGGCCTTACCTGACTCAGCATGCTCCCGACCTCCTGACACAAGCTGTGGTCATCTCTAACGTCCTCCTTTCAGATGATCCGCCTGCTCTTCAACATGTCACCCTGCTGCTCATGGAGCTCCTCTGTCTACCTGCAGCAGCCCACATTAAATTCAAATCTCTAACGCTGACTACAAAGTAGTCTCCGGTTCTTGAGCGTCTTCATACAGACATATGTTACCTCCTCCGATGAACGACGCCTGGCTCTGCCACCCGTACGCTCAGGACAATCCAAACTTTTCTCGTCTGTTGTTCCCCGTTGGTGGAACGTCCTACCAGTTCCTACCAGATCAGGGGCGTCCCTCTCTACCTTCACAAACCTCCTGAAGACCTCCAGCTCTTCAGAGAGGACCTCCTCTACAGCTGGACCTTGGTTCTTTGCTTCCAGCTCTGATAATCAGACTGCAGTCCGCTGTAAGAAGCTTCACTGTAAATAGATTGTTGTGTTCAGTCTGAGGCTGCTTGTTGATGCTCGCACTGTGAATTCGAGTGTTGATGCGTGTATATAACGCACAGCTTTCCTCTGCCTCCTCCTGCATCACGGTGATAAATTTAAGGGCTCTCGGTTCACAGTTTAGCCAATTATCTTAATTAGGAAAATCCTGTAGCGTGAGCGGGGCGGTAGACCGGTCTGCACCGGCTTGTCTCACCACTTAGAGCAACATCAATTAAAACAAATTAAAGACCTCAGGAAGACGTATGAGGCAGGAAGACAGGGCGAATACAGCCAACAGGTTAGAGACCACACACACACACACACAGATATAGGTGTGGTGGATATATTAGCTTATGGAGTTTAAAGACGTAGCTCAAATTGCGACTAAATGGACCATGAAGTCCATTATTAAAATGATCAGAGAACTAATCAAAGTTTCCGACCCCACACACACACACACACACACACACACACACACACACAGTTCACACACATCCTCCTAACAGCAGTGTGTGTGTGTGTGTGTGTGTTTTCTCTGCAGCATGTCCGCCCGGTTTCTACGGCCATCGCTGCAGCCAGTCGTGTCCTCATTGTATCCACAGTGACGGGGCGTGCCACCACATCAGCGGCCATTGTGAATGTCTGTCGGGCTTCTTCGGCTCGCTCTGTAATCAAGGTGGGTCGTGGTTTTCTTCTCAGTGTGCTCGCCGTCTGTTGAGAACAAACAGCTGGGTTTATTTTCCACAGGCTGCAGTAAGAAGTTTTGCCTTCAGGATGTCGTTTGATGGAGGAATTCAGCTGCAGGAGACTGGTTTTAACGTGCAGGGCCGTTTCTTGCTATATGCGGACTGTATGGATGCATGGGGGCCCTGCAGCCACCAGGGGGAGAAGGGGTTGCAGTGTTAACAGAGTTGACATAAAAATAGGGGCCCCCCAAACAGCTAGAAACGGCCCTGCTAACGTGGTTATTTAGTGTTGAACTTTGGAGACCTGTGAGAGACCGAGTGTGCAGAAAAATGGTCACATGAAGGCAGCAGAGGTCGACACATCCTGCGTTTAGTCTCCAGTTTGAGTCTGACACTGAAAAATTCTTAAATTCAAATGAGCGTGGAACATCTCAGACTCCGAGGGCCTGAAACTTAAATTGTTCAGGAGCCTCCACCTGCGATTGTTCTGTTCCGACCCGCCTTCCTCTGCCTCTGTCCAAGTCTCACTCCTCATGCCTCAATCTAACCAGCCCGCCCAGCGATGGCAGCAGACGAGCCAACATGGATGAAGACACGTCGCCTCCAGCTGAACCTCTCAAACCGACTACTACGAGGAGTGATGATGGATGACCAGCTGACCTTCTCTGATCGGTTCTGCAGCCTCCTCATACAGACATATGTTGCCTCCTCCGATGAACAACACCTGGCTCTGCCACCCGTACGCTCAGGACAATCCAGACTTTTCTCGTCTGTTGTTCCCCGTTGGTGGAACGTCCTACCAGTTCCTACCAGATCAGGGGCGTCCCTCTCTACCTTCACAAACCTCCTGAAGACCTCCAGCTCTTCAGAGAGGACCTCCTCTACAACACTACCAACAACTGGACATGATACATCTGTCCTCTAGACTGTTCTCTGTTTGAATACGTCCAGAGCGTTCAGACTGTGCAGGAATCTGATTCCAAACCACCTCCAAACGTGTCTTAGATCTGTTTTCTTGCCGTCCAGACTTTCTAAACTTAGTCTGGATCTGTTAAAAGTGTGTTTGCTCGTCCTCGGAGCTGCGGTGTCTCTCTAGTTCACCTCTTCCACCCGTCGAATTACGACATGAAATGCCACAAAATGCTCTGACTGACACTGAAAGCACCATTTTTTGAATCAAATGTTTAAGAAAAAAAGTGTGTGTGGCCGGACGAGTTTGACAGCAACAGAAGACAGATGACACTTTTCTCTCCCTCCGAACTGACACAGATTGTGACCAACGTATTTTTAGACCCGTCTGACACGGTGTGACATGAACGAGCCTGCGAGGTCGCCGTTTCCTGTTTTCGTACCGAGAGCTAATATCAGGTTTTTCTCCCAGAAAGTTGGTGCAGACTCTCGTCTCATTTTTGATGCTCGCAACACGACTGTGTTCTCGCGTTAACCACGGCCTGCCTCTTGACTTCGTCATTTACAGTTTTGTTGTGAAACTCTCGATTCCTGCAGGTTAAAACTGAAGCTGTGCACACAAAGCAGAGGCCACGGATCTCTGCATTTCATTTGAAACTGCAGGCAGTGAAAGAGGAAACCTTGAGCTCTTCATTTCATCTGAATACTCGTTTTGTCGGCTCCTCCTGCACGTCATTATTCCGGCGTGCTTTAGCTCTGCAGGTTAAACAGGTGTTAGTTCTCTCATGAAGGCCCAAGGTTCATCGCCAAGCCGAATCTTAAATAGACGGTGTGAGACTGCGCCGTGAAATATTCATCATCATTAAACATGGAGATCAGTTGTGCGCCCCTCCTCGTCCCACATTAGCCATTCTGCTGGCCGCTGCATGTTCGAGCAGACCCGTAGATAACCGGGCCGAGCCGTGATGAGTCAAGACGTCCAGCACGGAGCGGGAAGAGCCGGCCACGCTCCGTCCCTGTTCTCTCCATGTTTGATGGCCTTTTGTACAAGCTAATGATGTTATTGACTGGTGGAAGGATCTGCAGCTCACTGTGTGTGTGTGTGTGTGTGTGTGTGTGTGAGTTAACCGTTAACTGAGACAAAAAAGGTTTTTCAGCACTTTAATGAAGAAATCACGTATTCTTTTTTTTCAAGTGAAGGCTGTGAAAGATTTACACAGCACAAACGTCCCCTGAGGAAGGAGGCCGAAGCCACCGTGCATGATCTATAAATCTCCTCGTAGAGACACGCTCACCGCCTGAACAACCAAAACAAATCAGGATCCTTCAAGTAAAGGACTCTTCACCTGGAAATGAATGAAACACCTTCAGCTCTGTTTCATCAGGTTTCCTTTAAGCATTTAGCTCAAGGCTAACCTGTATTGCTAAAGTTTAGCGGTCATGCTAAGACCTAAGAGGCCAGAGGCTATTTGAAGAGCCCTGATTTAGCATGTTAGCATGCCTGAACCATAGACTTTATAAATCATGGACGCAGTCTCTGTACAGTCGTTCTGAGGAGCCGGTGTGAAGCTCTGGTCGTCTTCATCTTGGTCATCCTGCATGGGCGGGCTGAATGAAACGTTGTTGTTAGCTTGTTTTAGCTCGTTGTTAACTTGTTTTACTTTGCTATTAGCTTGTTGTTAGCTTCTTTTAGCTCATTGTTAACTTGTTGTAGCTCTTTGTTAGCTTGTTTTAGCTTGTTGTTAACTTGTTTTAGCTCATTGTTAGCTTGTTTTAGCTTGTTGTTAGCTTGTTTTAGCTTGTTGTTAGCTAAGTACAGTTGTCATGAACGGGGAAATCAGCTATAGAGACCAAAACTGTTTTTTGTACCAGGCTGTAAACATGTTTATTTCTGCTGTGAAGTTGGACATTTTAACATGGGGACTTATGGAGACTGACTCACTTCTGGAGCCAGCCTCAAGTGGACGTTTGAGGAACTGCAGTTTTTGGCTTTGCACAGTTGTTGCTTGATAATTTTAGAGGCATCCTGTCTTGAATTAAACTTGTTTGTGTAAAAACATTTTGGGGAATTCATCCCGTCATGAACGTCTTTATCCCTTCAACAGTTATCTCAGTTTTTTTTTTTTTTACTTTGGAAGTGTTGCAAAACAAATTAATTAAGAAAAGTTAACAGCAGATCATCAGGGAGCTAACGAACAGTCCCTCTCCTGCTAATTATTTCTGTTGAACTCATTCATCTCCTGTTCGTACGGACGGTGTTTCACTTTGATCCCAACTTAACAGACACTAGTCAGAGGTTGGTAAGTGTTACATAAGAAGTGGACTTCATTAAAGCGTTCATAATGATCTTTATTGCGCTCATATTCACAGCTAAGAACCCCCTTCTGGGTTTTATTCTTCCAGTGGAACAATGCAAACAGCTCGCTAATGGCGACTATAAGCACAGACGGGCAGAACCTATTAATGGAGACAATACATTTTATGCAACAGGTGGACGATGTAGTGAAATGCAAATCAGTGCAGGAGAGTAATGTAAAAGTAATAATGAATATCTACGTATCTCATGAATATTTAATGTATTTATTTTACCCTGCTCAAACATTAACATTAGGAAGCAGCAGCACACGTTGTGATACAGCTACAGATACTTTAAGTACACACTGTGTCTTGTGTTGTGTCGTAATTATGCAAACGCTCATTAAACCTTTTTTTAAGGCGTTAAGGTCGAGTTAAATGTCAGCTCGTAATATTATATACTAACTTTTACTCTTTAAAATGTCACATGACGCTTTGACGGTTTTTTGTCCCGTCCGGGGAAAAACACTGCAGAGCTTCAGTTCATGAAGTTTTATAAGTTACTTTTGACTCTTTTAAAGGTGCTACAAGGAGTTTTAACTGGTTATGAAACAGTCTCAGGTTAATGCTGAAGCTTCTATATAATCAACATAAACAAACAAGATCATCAGCGAGATGATTGGCTGTTTATATGTAGTTATTCTTAAAGTATCTGGTCAGTTTCCCCTCGAAATTAATGAAATGAGGCGGTGAACGCAGTACCACACCTGTCCACAGGGGGCGCCACATTGAAACAGGAAACTGAGTGTTGTTTACGTCCTTATTTTTACGTGTTACCTGTAAAAAAGGTGGACGTTGAATGACATTTACAGTAGCCAATAGCTTTCAATTGAGCACTAACTCTATTATCAGGTAGCTATGTTAGCCTTTTCCCATAACTCAACTTGTGTTAGCAATTAGCTACATTAGCACTAGCTCCCAACCAACTGGATCCTCAGTGTTAGCTGTGTTAGCTTTATTATATTATCTTTGGCTCTATTGCTACGTAGCAATCTTTCCATCGAGTAATGGTAGCTAATGTTAGCAGTGAGCTAACTTGGAGGAAAAAAAATAATCTAATTCAGTTCATAACATTAGCTTATGTTAGCTTTACATCCGAGCTAACTAAAATAGCTAATGTTAGCAGTGAGCTACATTAACTATATCGCAAAACTGACTAATTCTACAACATTAGCTTATGTTATCAGTTAGCTACGTTAGCCTTTTCCCAAAACTTAACTCATGTTAGCAGTTAGCTACATTAGCACTAGCTCCCAACCAACTGGATCCTCAGTGCTAGCTGTGTTAGCTTTATTATATTAGCTTTGGCTCTCCTGCTACTTATCAATGCTTCCATCACAAAGTCTGTAAATCACCTCGGCAGTGTAACGTTAGTCTCTGTTGGTCTCAGAGACTGTGCTCCAGCCCGGTCCGGTCCAGCTGCTGAGCCCGGTTCTGTTAGCATGCTAACGGCAGATTCAGTTAGCGGCAGTTAATTAGCAGTTAGCTACTTTAGCAAGTGGTTAGGCTAAAGCTGTCTTTCCATCATAACTGTAAAATACCTGAAAACACTGAAAACACTTCGTGTCAGTGCTGGACAGACACTGGAGGACAGAGGGCAGATAATAATTTAGACGTCTTGTGAACTTTAATTGAATAAACTTATAAATTACAGTTCAAACTGAATACTGTATTAAACACAGTTTGTCCTCTCGTGTTAATTGGAAATACTCCATGAACCCCAGAGCACATTAATATATTATCAGACTACCACAGTATCTGTGTTTCCATATTTTATCAGTGTAACTACATTTAGTGAAGAAAAAGTAGAAATATTACGTCCTTAAGCAACACCATGTGCATTTCCCTAAAATGATTAACGGGAAAACAAAGTGTGGACAAAGATTCCTGCAGCTTCGTTTGTAGCTGACAAAGTTTGAGTTTTTTTTCTGCCTCTCGTTTTATCACATTACAGACGATCAGCAGAGATTATTCAGAGTGTAATGTGTTTTTCATCAGTATAATAATAATAATAATAATAATAATAATAATGGTGGTTAGTAATACACTTGACTGTTAATCACTTTTAATTTTACATAAATCATATTTTCTTAAATAGATCACAGTTATTAATCTGTTTTATTCTTCTTTATTCTTTTATCTTAAATTATTTATTAATAAAAAATAATAGAATTTAAACTCTTTTAGTGTCCCTAAAACACTTTACCAACAGATCTGTTTATTAATTACTGATACTAAGAACGAGCTTCTGCCGTGTCTAATACTTCAATCAAAGTCATAAAAGAATTAAAAATACATAACGTGAACAAACACAGAGGATAAAAAGTATCAGAGAAGATGATCAAGGCTCAAAAGCTCAGCGGTAAATCACAAAGAAACCTTTGATAAAAGATCTACAGAGCTGGACTCTGACTGTATAAAGGATGGGCCGCGTATCCGTGACGTCACCCACAGGTTTCTGAAGAGTTCAGTGTGGCACCGCCATGTTGGCGGTCCTACATCTAATCTAAAAATCAGCTGACCTGAGGCGGGCTGAATGAAGCCCGGCTGCTCAAACAAACCACCTGTAACGACACCCACCTGTCAATCAAAGCGTCCACGCTCTTAATCCTGCATAACTTTAAGCCTTAATATAATCTGAACAGGTGAGTTGTATAAAAATTCACCCTCAGTACAGTTGTCATGAACGGGGAAATTAGCTATAGAGACCAAAACTGTTTTTGTACCAGGCTGTAAACATGTTTATTTCTGCTGTGAAGTTGGACATTTTAACATGGGGACTTATGGAGACTGACTCACTTCTGGAGCCAGCCTCAAGTGGACGACAAGAGGAACTGCAGATCTGCTGGGTACAGATCTAATAATTAAATATTCACGGGGTGTTATATAAGCAATAAAACGATGATGATTTTAATTAAAGTTTAAAGAAAAAGATCAACCAACAAATATTAAAACTATTAACTCACATACTGTACAGACAGAAATAATAATCACAGCATTAAAATAAACGCTCTAAAGTTTCCACACACACACGTCAGGAAGTAATCAGATTACATCTGTAGAGTAATGATTGCCTGTGTTGCCTAATGCTGTGTGAGCTGAAGCCGTGTACAGTGTGTTACATCATGACACGAGTCACCACATACAGGCCAGAGTTCATCTGTTCACCGCTGCACGTGGACACTAATTAGTTTAAATGATGCAGTAATTAACATCCAGTAACTCTGTGTGTGTGTGTGTGTGTGTGTGTGTGTGTGAGAGTGTGTGTGTGTCTGTGTGTGTGTGTGTGTGTGTGTGTGTGTGTGTGTGTGTGTGTGTGTGTGAGAAGCATTAACTTCTCTCTAAAAACTACTAAATGAAATGACGTTCGTGGCCCTCAGAGGTTGAATCCTTGTGACTTTGGTGATCTGTCTTTGTGGTTTTATTGTTCTGAGGCGTTCATGTCCCCCTGAAGATGAACCGTGATAATCGTCTGACTCTTCATCTGGTGCCATCAGTGTTTTACTTGTCCAATACTGTCAGACGAGTTCAGAAAATGACGTGACTAACTCTGAAACACTCTGAGCTGAGATGAATTCATCTTTATCTCTCTGCTCAGGGTGGCCTCAGCGTGTCATCGAGCCACCCTTTAAGGACCGCCCACAAAAATCCTGGACTGAAAACTGGTGAAAAACTGTTTGAACCTCTAACTCCACATTTCAGTAATATATCGATCAAAGTCTTTTCACATGTTTTCAGCAACTATTGTCCAACATATTTAACGTGTTTGGAAAGAGATCTTTACACGGACTTTAATAAACTTAATTTAACGAGTACAGTTATTTCTTTCTGAGGGAGTTGGTGCTTCGTCACGATGTTAATGCATCATATTTAATAGTGTTTCTTCACTGTGTGTGTGTGTGTGTGTGTGTGTCCACAGTGTGTCCCAGTGGAAAGTTCGGTAAAGCCTGTTCCTCGGCCTGTTTGTGCACCAACAACAGCACCTGTAACCCGATCGACGGCTCGTGTCAGTGCTACCCGGGATGGATCGGCGAGGACTGCTCCAAACGTAAGACGACACGGATCGCCTCATCAGCTTTAACTCTAACTCAGTTCATTTCCTGTGCGTTCTTGTTGATCGCTCGTTGTGTTTGAGTTGATCGTTAACCAATCAGAGACGAGCGACTTAAAGGCAATTACTCCATCGGCTGCACGATCGCTCCATCACTCGTGGAGCTAATGAAGGCGCAGACCGTCCTGATCACGTCCGGTCCTCAGGCTGCTGTCTGAAGAGTGTGTGTGTGTTCATCTTTCTCTTTGTCTAACTGTGTGTGTGTGTGTGTGTTAATTGGTGTTATTGGCAGCCTGTCCTCAGGGCTCGTGGGGCCCAGACTGCATCCACACATGTAACTGTCACAACGGAGCCCAGTGCAGCGCCACGGACGGAGAGTGTGACTGCAGCCCCGGATGGACGGGACTCTACTGTACTCAGCGTATGTCACACACACACACACACACACACACACACACACACACACACACTGATCTAATAAGTGCTGAACTCTCTGGTTGGCAGAGAGAGTTGGAGTCTTTGAATCTCATACCTGCACCTCCATCTGGTGGTGGATAAAAAATACTGCACGCCTGAACACATGCATTCCTTTATGTCCTTAAAACCTTCCTCCCTTCCTTCCCTACCTCCTTCTTTCCTTCACGGCATATAAATTGAGTCATAGACGGGTTAATCACTTCCTGTATCTGTGTCACATGGGTCTAGAAGACCAGCAGCAGGTCCTGAGTCTGTCGAGGTGAACAGAAGATGTTGTCTGTGATCTCCTCAGCTGATATTAAACCATCTTGTCTCTCGGTCCAGTAGATCCTTCCTGTCATCCTCATTGAAATGAGCGGAGGAGGTGTGAAAGTCTGAGTCCTGATGAGACACCGAACGTCTCGTTTGGGTCTCAAGTTGAAACTTTGTGAGCTCCTGGAATAAAAACATTGAATCGATGACAGTTAGAGTCAAAGTCTGCATGTTTCTCCTCCACATACGTACGTATGTTTCTGTGTTTGTTGTTCCTTGATAAACACAGACTGTGGAGCGTCTTCAGGTATCTGAGAAGTTGTTTAAATCTTCTGGGTTCGGTTCAATCTGCAGAGATGATCCACGTCGACTTCCACTGCGGCAGATTAGCCAATCCCAGAAAAGCTGCTTCGACCAAACTCGCCTCCAGATTCATGGATCATCTCTCTGAAAAATGCCTCTGTGTATGGAGGTTTTAGACGCACCGTTCTGTCACGGAAAGAAGGTTCTGGGTTCAATCCCGACAGTCTGTGTGGAGTTTGTATGTTCTCTCCGGCTTCCTCCCACCTCCCTGTCCATGGCGTACCTCCGCTGATGTGACCCTGATGAAGATAAGCAGTTATGGAGAATGAATGAAGTGTTTTTGTTCTTCAGGCTGTCCGACGGGTTTCTACGGCTCGCAGTGTGCCGAGGTGTGCCGCTGTCAGAACGGGGCGGACTGCGATCACATCAGCGGACAGTGCTCCTGCAGGACGGGCTTCATCGGACAGAGCTGCGAGCTCAGTGAGTGTCTGCACGTCTGTGCGTCGGCCTTTGGACATAACTCTAGATAAGATCAGATAAATATATAAATGTGTCGACAGTCAGAGGTTTGCACGACTGTTTATGAAGTTTTATCTAATGTACGAGCCCATAATGACTTCTTTATGGTAATATTAAAGTTTCATTATATTAATTATAATATAATAATTAGCTGGATTAACCAAAAACAGACTTTTTATCCAACTATTTTTATAATTAATTCCCAACATACATGAGTTTATAAACTACATCGCCCCAACGATTATTTACATTAAAGATTCATCTGTCAGTCATTGTCTGGATTAATTGGAGAGTTTTTGGTCCATAAAATGTCACAAAATGTTGAAAAATGTTTGAAGGTTTCGTCCTCAAATGTGTCCAAACACCCAAACATGTTCAGTTCACTGTCACGGAGGACGAAAGAAACCAGAAAATATTCACACGAGGAGCTGACTGAGAAGACTGAGAAGCTTCACGGACTTTTTAAAGTTACAGATAAAGTGAAAACAATAAATAAAAACAAAAGTTTTCATCATCAGGATGTTCCTCTTGCACACACTGACGTCGTTTCATGAGTTTTTGGTCACATTTGAACATAATATTGTTATATTATAGTATCTGTGTGTGTTGACCCTCGGCTGTCTCGCCTGTCCTCGTCCAGAGTGTCCCGCGGGGACGTTCGGTTACGGCTGTCAGCAGCTGTGCGAGTGCATGAACAACGCCACCTGTGACTACGTGACGGGAACCTGCTACTGCAGCATCGGATTCAAAGGCATCCGCTGTGACCAGGGTGAGAACGGACGACGACGATGATGAAGAGGCTGCTGTCTGCTGGTTCAGACAAACGAAACACACACACACACACATATATATATAGATTAAAAAAGACGACTGCAGAAATGTTTCTATAAGATGAAGAACAAACAGTTCTCTGATGAGCTGAATTTTTATTTTATTTCATCTTTTCCATCTAATATAGATCTGATATTTCAGTCTCCTTATAATCAATATTTTGTCTTTTTTAGCTCAGCAGTTTTCTCATCATAAATCTGAAAGAAACGCTGAGTTTTGTCCAAATATTGAAAGTTTAGATTGAATACGGTTATGACAGAAGTATATGATGATCATCTCATCATCTATAATGTTTCATAAGTTGTTGCAGCAGTTTTTGGTTTGATTTGTTGCCAACTTTAAACATTTTTAATCTCCAAAGCTGATAAAAATCATGAGAAATCTTTTCAAAATATCACATTAAGACACCAAGACCTTGAAGAACATCATCAAAAATCTCTTTCAGCTTTACAGTCAGACCCAATTTATGACATTCCAAAATACTTTAGGGCCCCAGAAATATTCAAATACACCAGGAAAATATTTACACTGCATGCAAAAGCAGCATGTTTTTTTTGGCCGAAGCTTCCTGGGGTTAGCATAAAGTGAGCACGTCTGTAAAGAGGAGACTCATGGGAACCCAGAGAACCCGTCACCATCCAGATATCCCGGGATCAAGATTTAAATCACCAAAATGTTCTAGCATGACATGTTTGGTCTTCTTGTGATGCCTGTATTTTATTTTGAAACTCGAACGTGTCGGTAAAACGTCCACTTGTCCTCCTCAGCCGCCCTGATGATGGAGGAACTGAACCCGTACACCAAGATCAGCCCGGCTCTGGCGTCGGAGCGGCAGTCGGCCGGCGCCGTCCTGGGCATCATCTTCCTGCTGCTGCTCATCATGGCCATGCTCAGCCTCGTCGTCTGGTTCCGCTACCGGCAGAGAGAGAAAGGCCACCACGTGCCGAACGTCACCTACACGCCCGCCCTGCACATCAACTCCACCGACTACTCCCTCTCAGGTAAGACGTCCACGTAGCTCTTGGAGCTCCTTCGTTTTAGTTTGCAGCTTCGGACGACCATCAGATACTTTAGATACTTTGTGTCAGGCTGTCAGGTGCACTGTTTGTGCACCGTGCATGTATCACGGTGCTGGTAGGTAGAGGGAGGATGTAAGAGCCTGTGCTGGTGTCGTGTGGTGACAGCAGGGCTGCAGTGTACAGGCCTGCTCTCCTCTGCAGACTCCTCTCCCAGTAACAGCTCCGCAGGCCGATGCTTCTCCAACCCCAGCTACCGCACCCTGGGGCCCTGCACCTACGCCGCGCACTACGCCAAGCCGGACAAGAGGAGCTCCGCCAAGGTGGGCGACACATTTAACACAAGTTCATGAGTCCCGCCAACATCCTGTTTATCTACAAAGAATTCAGTTTTTATATATTTAGTGATGTTTTTGTGTTTTTTTTCCCAGATGAAGTCGAAGAAGCGACACAGGAACAGCGCTCCAGAGTGGGGCGCCTACTGTAACCTCAGCGAGCTCGGTCAGTCGGAGCGTCTTCCTCCAGTTTCTTCTCAGCGAGTTACAGACCAAGTTTAATCATTTGAGCATTTAGAAGATGATAACAGCTTCATATTTGGCCTCTCACGGACTTTTTTGTGTTAATAAGCTCCAGAAATCGCTAAAAAAAAAAAACCCAAAAAGAAATGAGAAGTGAAGCGAGTCCGTCCAGTTTGACACAGCAAACTCAGATCAAACTGTCGAACCAGGCAGCGCTCTCACAAACAGATTTTAGTTCCTGTTTAGCTGGAGTACGAGAACGTTTAAGACCAGGCAGGACGCCGTTTTTCCATGCTTGGATTACCGAGCTCAGCCCAACTCATAGAGCTCCACGCTCTCGTCAAAATATGATCACCTCTGGCTCAAAAACCAGACGAGGCTTCAGAATGGTCGCTCCCACACTTGGTAGAAAGATCTTAATCCCACCTACAAACTCTGATTGGTCAATTGTTTCTTAACGAGCACTCTTAATTTAATCGCTGAACAAATCAGAGATTGATCAGAGAGGAAAACAGCCCAACAACTATCATCAGAGTTTGAGTCATGTTCTTACTTTGGCATCAAAATCTGACTGAGAAAATGAATAGATCAAATTATCTGGAGGTAAACTGACCTTTCTGCTTTAATCTGCTCACTAATCATCAGTAACGACATGAAGAATGTGGTCGTGTTGCTTTGGCTCTTCTTTATTTTGACCTTTTCCTCTCTGCTGTCTGTGCAGGTGTTTACTGCATCGACCGGCGTTACAGCTACCACGTGGAGCCGCGCTACAGAGGTACAGTGTGAGGTCGACTGACTCCCCAGCCAATCCTCTTGCTCGAACAGTTCCCTCAGCCAATGGCTGGCTGTCCTCATGTTCGTATGGGTGTGGCAGCTCCGACACGCTGCAGACGGACGGTGTGAGAGCTCGGTGTGCAGGAAGTGATGATCATTAGAGGAACAGAGAGACGACCTGTTCTTCTTCTGTGTGCTCATTAAAGTCTGATTTCAGTCTGCTACACCTGTACACCTGGTGCACTCCTCACTGTACCTGTTTATTAGTGAGCTGCATGTTTCAGACAGTGACAGCTTCACTACATTAACCGTAAAACTGTCAAACGTACGGCTTAGTGTCTGAATCTGATGAATGTGATCAGCAAATGACACATTAATGTCTCAGTTTTTGACCAATCGTAAAAAAACGGTCGAATGACAAAAAACGTAAAATTAAAGTAAAATACCGTAATTCTAATAAATGTCAAAAACAGTATTTTACAGATTTGCCCTGAATTATTACGATCAAACATGATTTCTATAACGAGCCACATCTTTAATTACAGATGATTACTGTCATTTTACATGAATGTGTATGTAATTTAAGAAAGCGGGAAAAATACTATATGAATAAAGCAGTAATGTTTCTGTACAAAACTGAGAAATGACTGTAATTTGTCATTACTGGCACGATGCTATGATAAATAACAGATTGGTTTTGTAAACAATTTTTTAAAAAAAACAGAAAACTGCTGTTATTTTAGACAGTGACGGCTTCACTATTTCATCAAATCAGCAAATGGCACATAAATGTGTCAGTTCTGACTGTAATGTAAATAAAGATATGTTAAAACAAAAAGATAAAATATCATAATTCATTCAAACATAAATGTTAAAAACTATAAATTTACTGAGATTTTCAGTCAATGTTTTACAGAGGAACACCGTTATTTTAAAGATTTCCCTGAATTATTTAATCAAAAACCTTCAATAAAGATGATACGAGATAAACATTTCTATAACGAGCCACATATTTAATTACAGATCATCATCGTCATTTTAAATACATTTGTGTGTAATTTAAGAAAGCAGAAAATACTGTTAAAAACTCATTTTAACTGTACAGAAATGAGAAATAACTAATTTGTGATTATTAAAGTAAGTTTGGTTGTTAATTTACAGAAAATCTCTGTAATTTTAGTTTGAGTTTGTATACAATTAAAAAAAAACAGAAAACTACTGTAAATAGTTATTTTCCATAATTTGAGGTGATAAAGTGATTCTTCCTCCAGCCTGTACCTGAATGTTCACCTTCCTTGTAAAATGACTGTACCTGATCTTGTTACCTGATGAACCTACAGGTGTGCTGACAGGTGTGTTTGTGTCTCTGCAGGTTGAATCCGACTCCTCTCCTCTGTGTCCTCCTCCTCCTGCTTTGACCCCCATCTCTCCTAAAACTCACCCGGGGGAATCTCTCCTCCACAATAACTGAACGCTGTGTGTCACTTTCCTGCAGCTTCACAGATCTGTTTGTTTTTAACCTGAAACGTTGACCTTGAAATGTCACCTTTTGTTTGTCCGGTGATGTGATGACGACTCTAACGTGTTCGTTTCTTAAAGGATAAGTCTGGTGAATTCATTCTATGAACAAGAACTGTCAGAGCAGGTTATTTTTTTGTCGACTGCTCCAAATACTCACTAAAGCACCAAATGATTAATCCGCCGCTGAAAATAGTCCCCCAACAAATTCACAATTTCCTGCAGTTTGTTCGATAAAATCAGGAAATTAAAGGGATAGTTTAAGTTATTAAAAGCAGGCTTGTATGAGGTACTGATCCAGTAGACAGTGGCCGACACCCAAACAATGTACCACTGTGGATGGAGGTAGTACCAAAACTGATTTTAGCATCAAGTGTACACCCATATTTAGAATATTTCATACTTTACATTGGTGTCAGACAGTCCTTTGTGATGGTAATCCGATGGATCTCTTCAAAGCCACCAGACTTCATTGACGAAAACCATAATTTTACCTCACAGAACACTGAGGAGTTTCTGGTCCACTGCTGGCTAAAGTTTGGATCCTAACTAACATGTTAAAACTCAGAAGTCACACAGTAACACAAACAAACCGATCAAGGCAGCGGTGGACCAGAAATCGCTGTTTTTGTCAATGAAGTCTGGTAGCTATGAAAAGAGCAAACATCGATATAATTAGGCTTTGGTTTCTCACTGCAAAGGGCAGCAGGTAAAGCATAGAAAATAATATAAATATAACGTACACTTAGACTGATGGTTTGCCTTCCTTGGTGGCTAAAATCTGATTAGTTGCTGCCCCCATCCACAACTTCTGGTCCTTCAAACTGGCGGTTTACCGACCGCCGTCTGCTGTCGGTAATACACCGACTTTAAATAACCTGAACTATCCCTTTAAAAATGAATCTATATATCTGAGGTGTTTTCAAGACTCACATCTTCAGAAGGAAACAATGAGATTGAGAAAAATCTAGAATAACACCAGCCTTCTCCTCTAAAACCAGAAATGTAACATAAGAGACGTCTGAGTGAGATGAGTTATGATAATCTCTATAATCAGACATGAACTGGTCACTATGGTAACTTAACCTGTTTCATTCTTACGTTTTATACGTCTCATAGAGAACATCATCCTTTAATGTTCATCCAACAGCAGCATGTTACAGAGCTTTTGTCTGCTTCACCTGCAAACCTTCAACAACACTTCAGAGCAGCTTCTCGAGTATTTTGAGCTTCACTGCCTGAATAGTTGTTACTCCCACACGAGTCCTGGAGCATTATTTCTCAAACACACAAGGTTACCTGCTCTGTGTGCTCTTTATCTTTTAGACTACATGAAGGGTTCCTTGTCCAGCACGTGCTCCCTGAACAGCGAGAACCCGTACGCCACCATCAACGACCCGCCCGGCCTCTGCAAACACTCCGAGAGCAGCTACGTGGAGATGAAATCGCCGGCTCACCACGATCACATGACCCATTGCTGCTCCGCCGCCATCATCACCACGACCACCACCACCACCGCGCCCGCCAAGAACGTCTACGACATGGGTACGTTTGCAGCCGCGTGGGGGCTGCTCAACAGTTCAGGGTCTCCTTTGTCGCATTTAACGTTTCATCAGACGGCAGATATTTACAAGGTTAGCACCCGGACTCTTTGACTACGGAGACATGCTGTTGTATACGTGCAGAATGTGGTTCGACATCGTCTTGATGAAATAAGCAAAGCTGTCCCTGAAAAGACGTCGTCTACTTGGCCGCACATGTAGACAGTATAAAATATGGACGTTGTACCAGGTTTCTGAAGAGCCATTGTGGTGGCTCTGGTTACCGTTGTCTTAGAGGTCCTGCCTCCGTTGCCTCCTGATAGATCGTAGATCGTGGGTGGACCTGAGGCGGGCTGAATGACTAATGCACCCCATACTATCACGGATTCTGGCTTTTGAACCGCGTGCTGGTAACAAGCCGGATGGGCTCTCTGTTCTTTAGCCCAAATGTGGACTCGTCAGACCACAGGACAGTATACCACCTCACTTCAGTCCATCTTAGATGAGCTCAGGCCCACAGAAGGTGGTGGAGGCCTTTCTGGATGTTTGCATGGTCGAGTTTCAGCCGTCATTTGTGGATGCAGCAATGAACTGTGATGCTCACGACAGAATCCTGTCTGTTTTTAATGCACGGCTGTCTGCAGGGCCTGAAGATCACGGCCATCCATACTGGTTTTTTGGACTTGTCCCTTGCGTGCAGAGATTTCTGCTGATTCTCTGAATCTTTGAATATCATGAACTGTAGACGATGAAATCCACAGATTCTTTCCAGTTTTACGCTGAGAAACATTTTTCTGATCTGTTGGCAGTTAACCTCATTCATTGTGAGATGTTCCACCAGTTGTTTTCTTTCAGCATTTTTCCCATGCACAACGTCCGTTTAACATGCAAACTGTGGTTCCACGTGTGGTTTTTCTCCAATTTTTTGGGCTGGTTAACAAACTAAATCAATGCATCACTACTTGACTTCCTCTTCTTTCTTTCTTTCTCCCTCAGAACCAACCATCAGTATCGTCCAGGGTGCCGGCACCATGGTGGTTCCCACTTACCCTCAGAACCCGTACGACCTGCCCAGGAACAGCCACATCCCGAGCCACTACGACCTGCTGCCGGTGCGCCCAAGCCCGTCTCACAGCCACAGCCTCACCCTGCACAGCCACAGCCCTCCGCTGCCCGGCAGCCCCACCAGCTCGCTGCTCTAGACCCCCCTCCAGACTCCCAGCACCCCGGACAGGACACTGGACCAGTGCTCCCAGTTCATCCAGAGCCAGAAAACTGTGAACCAGGACATAACATGGATTTTTTTTAAGCAGATGGACATTCAGAGGACAGAAGTACATATTTAGTTTGGCCTAATATTTATTTATTCGTGTGCAGCGCTCCGTGCGTCGTGCTGCTGTTTGATATTTTATCACTGTATTATATCCAAAGTGTTTGAGCTGTTTCTGTGCCAAGTCAATACTACATATTTGTGTCGTATTGTAAATTCCCTGTCATCGACAAACAGAGGGAATACACACGTACAGTACGTATGCACACAAGTATACCGTTTTTGTCTGGTATGCTCGTCTCTTTGTCTTTTTTGATACGTCCTGAGTCAGAAGATCGAGTTCGAAGGACGCCGGGAGAAGAAAAGTGACGGAGTGACTCTGTAAATTTATCTGCGTGGGACTGAGACACGTGTGCAGAGACTCCCTTCACGCCTGGATCAAGTGGATCTACCAAACTTGTACAAAGAATCATGAAGACTCTACGGCCTGCAGTGCTAACAAACCTGTGTGTGGAAAAAAGGTGCTGATTAAACTCCCAGAAGAAACATATGTGAACACACAAAGTGCGGTCTGGTCAGATTTACACTACCTGTACAGTTCTGGTATTTTTACACATTGTTTCTTATTTCCTATTTACATATTTAAAGATCCCGCCTGGGATCCATATTTTCTCTCTGAAACTCTCTGAATCTTTTTGTATGTACTGTAGACTGAGTGCTGTATTGGCTGTACACTTACTGTACACTAGTGTTTATTATTATTATGATTATTGTGATTTTCCTTTGTTGTGTCAAGCTTAATACACATGCATGCCAAAGATTACTGGAGATATAATAGTTAGCCAGGAATACCCTGATTGTGTTCTTCGGTGATTATTGTCATCTGACTGTCTGAACATGGGAACGACGCCGATCTGAAACTGGTTTTTTATTGGGAATATTCACCGTAGGGCTGCAACGAACGCTTTTGGCCTCTGAAATGTCACGAAATAGTGAAAAGTGTCCATCGCCCTCGTCCAAAAGCTCAAGAGGACATCTTCAAACGTCTCATTTTGTCTGATCGACAGTCCAAAACTCAGTTATAGTCACATGAGGGAAGGAAAACCATCCATCCTTTTCCTTTCGCTTATCCGGGGTCGGGTCACGGTGGCAGCAGGTTTAGCAGGACGTTCCAGACGTCCTCCTGGATGATCCCGAGGCATTCCCAGGCCAGATGGGCTATGTGCTTCTAGCGGGTTCTGGGTCTGCCCCGGGGGTTCCCTGCCAGTTGGATGTGCCCGAAACAACCTCCAAAGAAAAGCCACTTTAGCTGGCTTCTCTAATCTCCCTCCAGATGTCCGAGCTCCTCACCCTATCTCTAAGGCTGAGCCCGGCTACCCAATCGACCTTGTCCAAGACCTTGTGTCCTTTTGGTCACTACCCAGAGCTCGTGACCATGGGTGAGGGTAGGAACGTAGAAAATAGAGAGCTTTGCCCTCAGGCTCAGCTCCCTCTGAACTCGCTGGTCCATCTCATGCCCCATTTTCTTGTCACTGGTTAACAATACCTCGAAATACTTGAAGTCCTTCGCTTGGGGCAGCAACTCGCTTCTAACCCGGAGGTAGCATTCCACCGTTTTCCGGGAGAGAACCACGGCCTCCAAATTTAGAGCCGCCTCACACTTGGCTGCAATTGCGTGCTGAAGGTCACCGCCTGATGAAGCCAACAGAACCACATCATCTGCAAAAAAAAAACAGGGACGCAATTCTGAGGTTCCTAAACCGGACACTTTCCTCACCTCAGCGGCGTCTTGGAGTCCCGTCCATGAATGTCACAAACAGAATCAGGGACGAGGGGCAACCTTGGCGGAGGCCAACACCCGCTGAGGACGTAGCAACCCCCATACTCCCTCAGTGCCCCCCATAGTCCATTGTCATAGTCCTGTCATGTTTCTGTCGATCAGTTAATTGGCTAATTGTTTCAAGATTTCAATAATTAAACTTTTAAATTTACTTAAACTTCCTCCTCGACTCTAATGTCATCACAAGTTTTTTATATTTTTGTTCCCAAACACAATAAAATGTGTTTCTAATGTAGCAACCTCCCATTACATATGAAACGAAGCCGTAATGTCTGAAATCCTGCTGAATTTTTCTGTTTTGTTTAAATATGCTTATAATGACACATTGGCAAACAGCAATAACAGGACATGTTGACAATCAGATGTAAACAGCTTTGTTCGTTTTCCTCCTTTTGTTCCTCGTACGTCTTTCCTTCAGCTTTGGTAGTTTCAGCTTCAGTAGATGTATCGAGTGCTGCTTGTTGCTCTTTTGTTTCAAACTCTAAAGTCAATAAAGTTGTCATAGCTCAGGGGAGTGGTGTCTTGTCTTCTTACGCAGCAGCTGTCGTTTAATAATCAGAATAATGTCACATACAGCACCTTTAATTCAGAGAAGCATGTTGTCATATAGAGTCGTGTGTCGTCTGCATATATGATGTTTCACATTATGTTGACTGATAGAGAACCTGTAAAAACACCAGAGAAATCTACCCAGAATTTTTCTGTTACGCTGAAAAAAATCGTACATTTATGATAAATTACTACATTTTTACAGTAGTTTTCTGCTTTTTATATATATATACAAAACTAGACATAAAAACCAGAAATGATTTGCAGCTGTTTTAGATGACAGTAAACGTAAATGTATAAATTTTAATCAGACTTTTAAAAAAGAACACAAATTTATGGCAAATAACTGAATTTACAGTATTTTTCTGTTTTTTTTACACTGTATAGAAAACTGTAAAATAAAGGACATTATCTATAAATTATCTGTTATTAAGTATCACTATATTATTTATACAGTAGTTCTACTTTCTTAAATTACATACAAATGTATGTAAAATTACAGTCATTATCTGTAATTAAAAATGTGGCTCATTATATAACTGTTTATATCCGTACTAACAATTTAATGTTTTTCTTTGTAGTTGGTATCGTCACTTTATTGAAGGTGTTTGATTGTAATAATTTAAGAAAATCTTGAAAAATAACAGCATTTCTCTGTAAAAACTTTGACTTAAGATTTCAGTAAATTTATAGTTTTTGACCTAAATTTTAGGATTTTTGTTTGACAGCTGCAGCGGTTGCAGTGAACATGTACAAATTAAAGTTGTACATATGTTTTATAGTTTATTATGTTTATATTTTATTATAATGCTCTACCCCAGTGGCAATTCAGCAAAAAAGAAGTAAAATGTTGCGATCATCATCACTGGTAAACGCTCAGTGGCCGTACACCATGCAGTACACAGTGTACTACATAGAAGTGTACTAACAGAAGTATCCTAATTTAGTCAAGTAAAGTGAAAATGTCCGACACCATGACGTCAGTGCTCAGCCACAACTTAAAACACCTGAGGGGCCTTTCAGGTGTGTCACGTCCTGACTGGCCAATCACACGTCAGGACATTGTTGTGATTAATTAGTGAATCTCACAGCTGCTGGACTTTCACAGCCACTTCCTGGAGAGGACTTTGTTGTTTGGTCCTAATTAAAGAGAAAATAGAGATAAAGACGGCGCACAAAGTGAGTACACGCTCATTAATCTGTGTTTGTGAGAAAGTAAAAGTCGATATATGGAAGTGAACAGTTAATAGATGGAGTTTGTATTTTCTAGGCACAATCTGCTGCTCAGAGTTTAATTAAGGTTCATTGATTCAGTTCTTTCTCGAGCATTTTGTCTATGAAATGTTTAAAAACTGTGGCAAATGTTCATAAATTACAATCTAACGGTCTAAAAGCCAAATTGAAAATGAATTTACGATGATCAGGAAAACGCAGCACAAACATTCGTTCTTTCTAAGAATCATTCATTTAGTCTTTTAATTAGTAAACTAGAATTTTTAGAATTATACTTAAATGTTTCTTCAGTGTCGACCAATGTCTTTATCACTTCACCGCATATGTTTGTCATCAACTGCAACTATAAACTTGACTGTTAGTTAAATGACTCTCTGGTAAAGGACAGCCTCCTCTGTAACTTTAATGTCCGTAACCGAATATAAATAATTAGTAATTAAATTATGCTAATTTGCTTATTAAACCTGAGACAAATGTATATCCTGGAGGCATACAGGCAGATTCTTGATGCTGTACGGTAATCTATACGGGAACCTCGAAACAGCACAGGCCATACATGGTAAACAAAGGTCATACAGAGGTCAGGAACCTGACCTGCACTGTGTGTGTGTGTGTGTGTGTGTGTGTGTGTGTGTTAAAAAGGCTATAAAAGGTACCTGAGCTGGTTCAGAGGTTACAGCAGGCAGACTTATCTTCAGCCGGCCGTTGATCTTCCGCGATGAAGAGGCTGACAGTGATTTGGAGGATGTGTCAGTGAGGTCAGTGTCTAATGGTTACAATGGTTTTATTATAATAGTTTCAGTGTCAATAAGATAAATTTAAATAATTATGGCTGTTATGTTTTCACGTCTTCGGTAAAACAGGACATGATGTGTTTTTTTTCTCCAGAAACGAGTTGTGTAGAACCTGAAAAAAATACTCTCATGCTATCTAAATCATAAATAAAATGAATAACAATGAATTTATTGATGCCAGATCGGCTATTTATATATTCTAAATCAGGGGTCTTCAACCTGGGGTCCGTGACCCCTAGGTGGTCCTCAAACTGCAAGTATTAATATGCAATAAAAAGCTACTTTTGACAAAAACTATTACTATTCATATTTTATTACGTTTCATCAATCATAAACACATATAGGCTAATAACCCAGCATAGGGTAATCAGGCGAAATAAAAGGTGAATTAATACAAAAGTTATTATAGGCCAGGCTTAAAATGTGACACATAAATAGTATCGACACCTTTCATGAGTATTGAACGTGACAGTCTGTGAGGTTAAACACTGACTCAGAGGAAAGCAGCAGCTCGTGTAAAGGTTTATGACTGGTGCGCTTTATTAAGATGAACTGATAACTTAAGATATAGACACAATTGTACAATTTATCAATCTGTACAAAACATAAAACCATTCATTTTGACCCCCCTCTCACATTTAAACCCTCCGGATTCATTGAAATGACATCATTTCACTCTTTTACACGTTTACACTGGAATTACAGTCAGTTATAGAATTCAATAGAGTAAAAAAGAAAAAAGAAATCAAAACATGTCTTCAAATAAAAAACACGGAACAATGGATCACATGGAACAGGATCAGAAATCAAAACAAACAAACAAACAAAAAAAAAAAGGAATCACTTCTTCTTCTTCACGGATCGCCAGCGAGTGAGTCTGGAGAGGCTCGGCTGGCGGCGCCGTCTGTTCGAACAATAAAACGCCATTGGCACTGCCAGCCAGGCTCGCTCGGTCCAGACCTACCGACCTACCCTCTGCCTCTGAACACACACACACACACACACACACACACACACACACACACACAGACACAGACACACACACACACACACAGACACACACACACACAGACACACACACACACAGACACACACACACACACACACACACACACACACACACACACACACCAGAGTTCAGGCATTGTATATGTCTGCTAACACCATCACACACTGTCACGGCTATGACCTGGAAATTCAACAGAGCACACACACACACACACACACTCGGGGCATTTTAGTGAGGCGTCTGTTAGCGAGGCGTCTGCGACTGGGACAAGTTTGCCCATTAAGCGCGTCATCTTAGCGTTGCCGAGCTCGAACCCCTCGGCAGATTTCATGGACAGTTATGACAATGTTAGCTACGTAAGGCGGTACGACGTGACGTGGGCGCGCGGGCGTCGTACAGAAAGCCATGCATTGTGTTGAAGTCTGAGGCAGCTCGGTGTACGTAGGCTTAATGTGACGACACGGCAAGCAAGGTTATCGGTTAAAGGAGGTGGAGGAGGCGGAGGTGTGATGGCGGTGAATGAGAGGCGTTTTTTTAGTCGGACAGGAAGGAGGCACTGTGACCTGAAGTTGAGCAGGAATGTGGCTGAATCCCTCGAGTTTCTTCTTGACTCCTCGCGCCTGAACGAGGATTTAAGGAAAGACTTTCGAGACTCGGCTCGACGATTTGGTTTTTTTTTTTTTTTTTTGAAAAGTGGCACCATCTTTAAAAACAAAAAAAAAAAAACAAAAAAAAAACAAAAAACAAACAAACAGCGGTCCGATCCGAGGAAAGAGGTCCAGATTCTCAATGTGCAGTAAAAATCTAATCCTAGACACGAAGCATGTTTAACTAGATCAACGATTAAGGTTCAGTGCAAGAGTTTGACACGCTCATGAAATCCGACCTCGCGGGTGAACGTCCGTTTCCGTTTCTCAGTGCGTCCTAACTACGATTCTTTCTGTGGTTACATGCAAAGCATAATCTGCTAGACGACAGGAGATTAGAATATTTAGAGTATCATAAGAACGTCATACGAGAATACTACCTCAGGTACTCATACTTTAGCTGTTTAATTCCTTCATTTGCTATAGAAGTGCACTAAGACGAAAAGAAATCCATGTGCTAGTTTCTGCATAGTTGTAGTCAAATATGTGGAAAGATGAATGCAAACCGGACAATCGGATCAGCTCTCAGTAGAACCTCGATGTTGTCTGTCTGAAAGTGGGACCACGTGAAGATCCAAATGTTACGGGAGCCTAAAAACGACACACCCCTCGAGGCGACGGTAGTGTTCCACACAGAGTCCAGGCTGAGTCTTTCACCTGATCTTTAAAAAAAAACAAAAAAAAAAACATGCAGCACGGCAGAGCGCCATGCAAAGCCGGGCCCGAGCCCGCCGCCAGGACCACGACGACGTGCCAACATGCAAGCTCGACGCCCGACTTTCTTCCCGCCGCGCGATAAACTGAAGCAACAAAACAAAAAAAAACAAAACAAGTTTCTACGGTTCACGAGCGTCGTATTCACAGCAATCAGATCGAAAAAGGCGCGACACTAACCGGAGCACGTCCACGTCTCGACGCCGTGCTCGATACATCCACATGGTTTCCAAAAACAAACAGTACATTGCACTAAAAGAGGAGAAAGAGGAGAAGCTTGTATATAGGAATACACTTCAGAGCGACGTCGATGTGCTTTAAATTCATATATACCGAGTCGTAGATATGATACGAGACAGAGAGAGGTCATAAAAAATGTGGAGGAATCAACAGAAGCACAAAGTCTGAAGAGAAAAACAGAATCACATTCATATATTAAGACATTTTCGTGACATGTCAGCGCATCTACAGTAATGAAATCTAACGTGATATGAAATGCTGCCTGCTGTCCTGCTGTAGCCTAACTGCTTATGGAGGAGGAGGGGGGCCACCCCACGCGGTGACGTCTTATACTGGGATATATTTACCAGGGGGGGAGGAGAGGGGGAGGTGAGGGAGGAGGAGAGGGGAGGGAGGAGGAGGCAGGTACAGATAAGGCGCAGGGTTTCGGGGTCACGGCGTTGAGAAGCCGTGGCTCGTCCCTCCTGCGCCGCACGGTACGCCGAGGCAGTCTATTTTCTGAGGGAGGAGGTGAGGAGGTGTGAGCTAAGGGGAGGAAGGAGAGAGAGAGAGAGAGAGAGAGGGGGGAGAAAACGGGGGGAGGAGCAGCAGATCCACAACCCGGGCTAGATGTTCTGACAGCACTGCATCTTTGGTTTGTTCTCGGTGGGCTGGACCTGGATGTTGACCACGTTGTTGCTAGGCGACATGTCGCTCTCCTGACGCTCCGACATCTGCTTCTGGGAGACGATACGGTAGATCTCTGATGGGAGGACGGGGGAGACAGAGGGGGGAGACAACATTACAGTGAGAGCCTGACGTGACGTGACAAAGCACAGGGACTTCCTGGAGGAGGTTTCTGTTTCCTCGTGTGGGCGCCGGGCAACAGGAAGCAGATCATAACGTGATAAACGAGTCACAGAGACTCATGCAAATTAAATATCAACTATTAAAACAGTCAGGCCGAGCTCAGCTGCAGACCACTTCAGAATAAATCAACTCTTCATCAGAAATAATCACTAGATCATTTCTGGTTCTGGTCTTTACAGTTTTTACTAGTCTTTACTGGTCTTCACTAGTCTTTACCTGTCTTTACTAGTCTTTGCTAGTCTTCACTAGTCTCTTTACTGGTCTTCACTAGTGTTCACTAGTCTTCTCTAGTCTTTGCTAGTCTTTGCTAGTCTTTACTGGTCTTTACTGGTCTTTACTGGTCTTTACTAGTCTTCTCTAGTCTTTGCTGGTCTTCACTAGTCTTTACCTGTCTTTACTAGTGTTTGCTAGTCTTCTCTAGTCTTCTCTAGTCTTTACTAATCTTTACTAGTCTTTACTGGTCTTTGCTGGTCTTCACTAGTCTTTACATGTCTTTACTAGTTGTTGCTAGTCTTTACTGGTCTTCACTGGTCTTCTCTAGTCTTTGCTAGTCTTCACTGGTCTTTACTGGTCTTCTCTAGTCTTTGCTAGTCTTCGCTGGTCTTTGCTAGTCTTCACTGGTCTTCACTGGTCTTCTCTAGTCTTTGCTAGTCTTTGCTAGTCTTCGCTGGTCTTTACTGGGGTTTACTGGTCTTTACTGGTCTTCTCTAGTCTTTGCTGGTCTTTACTGGTCTTCACTAGTCTTCTCTAGTCTTCTCTAGTCTTTGCTAGTCTTTGCTAGTCTTTGCTAGTCTTCGCTGGTCTTTACTGGGGTTTACTGGTCTTTACTGGTCTTCTCTAGTCTTTGCTGGTCTTTACTGGTCTTCACTGGTCTTCTCTAGTCTTTACTAGTCTTTACTGGTCTTCTCTAGTCTTTGCTAGTCTTTGCTGGTCTTCTCTAGTCTTCGCTGGTCTTTACTAGTCTTTGTTAGTCTTTGCTAGTCTTTACTGGTCTTCTCTAGTCTTCGCTGGTCTTTACTAGTCTTTGTTAGTCTTTGCTAGTCTTTACTGGTCTTCTCTAGTCTTCGCTGGTCTTTACTAGTCTTTGTTAGTCTTTGCTAGTCTTTACTGGTCTTCACTAGTCTTCTCTAGTCTTTACTAGTCTTTACTGGTCTTCTCTAGTCTTTGCTAGTCTTTGCTGGTCTTTACTGGTCTTCACTGGTCTTGGTCTTTTTAAATTGGATCTATTGGCAGTAAGAGAAGTAACAGCCTCACACTTGATGTGACTCTTATTGACTCTGAGTTTTTATATGAGTGAGTAATTTGTTTAAACACGTGAAGGCTTCATGCTGAGCCGTCTTCATCCTGTCACAGGCTGACAGACTCTCACAGACAAATAAAAGCTGAATCTTTGCAGTCGTGAGAACAAACCACTCCTCAGAGATAAGCCAATCAGACGACATTATGCAACAGAGATAATCCTGTGGTCTGTTTGTATCTCTGCCCGGCAACAGAAGTTCACTCGACACCTGACTTCCCCGTCATCAAGAGGACAGATAATAAAAACCAGGCTGTGTTCGGTGAAGCTGGCTGATCACATGACGTGGACAGACTCAGTACGAACCTGTCAGGATGGTCTGGAAGGCCGTCTCTACGTTGGTGGAGTCGAGAGCCGACGTCTCCAGGAAAGATAACCCATTCTTCTCTGCAGAGCGGACAACACGTTAATTTGAAACACGTCACATTCCACAGACAGCAGAGCGTCATGTGACAGTCAGAACACGTCTCTGATCGTTTCAACGCACCGATCTGACTCACTGCAACACAGTTTGAATCTTTAAGTCGACTCAGTTCAGGCTGAAGTTTATCATCAAACGATGTGTTCAAGTGAATAAAACTTTCTGTGTGAGCGGATAAAGTAAAGTCAATGCAAAGATGCAAAGAGACGGAAATATGTGAATATGCAGAGTGTTTTGTTGGACGAGCGGGTGGAGGGGAGGTGACGGAGCTGCTGCCGCTCGCCCACAGACGGCTGCTGAGCGTCGGGGAGCTTCTGGAGGAGAGACCCGGACATTCTGGTCTGACGTGGAGTTTATTTCTGAAACTTCTGAGATTAAAATGTGGATTTATCAAACTGTGTTTTACAGAGGTGACAACCTCCACCTGTAGCCGTCTGTGGACACCCAGAGCTCCATCATACGGCTTCAGAAAAGGAGACTGATGGAGAAAAAGAAGAGGGAGTTTGACCACATGGTGAGCGTCCAGCTACCAGCTAACATCTGAGGGATCACTGCCGAACATGTGTTTACTAAATATCAGCTGATCCATCTCTAATTTTAGACTCCCTAACATCGACAAAAATCCAGCATCAGTTTGGCTCTGCTGCATCTTTCTTCTGGTTAAATAACGTTAAAAAAACTCAAAGGCAACGCTCTTACCAGCGAAAGCTCGCGCCTCGTCGGTGGGGACGGCCCGGAGGTGACGCAGGTCGCTCTTGTTGCCCACCAGCATGATGACGATGTTGCTGTCGGCGTGATCTCTGAGCTCCTTCAGCCAGCGCTCCACGTTCTCGTAGGTTAGATGCTTGGCGATGTCGTAGACCAGGAGAGCGCCGACCGCCCCGCGGTAATACCTGCATTGTCATACAATCATCATCATCATCATCATCAGAGCCAAATGTTACAAGTGATTCAGTAGGAGCACTTTGGTAACCTGATTTCAGCCTCTAACACGTCAGTGTGTTGTCGTTATCGGATATAATAAATTAAATTAACTGGCTGGTGTTTGTAAAGCAGATCCTCCTCCTCCTCCTCCTCCTCCTCCTCCTCCTCCGTACTCACGCTGACGTGATGGCACGGTAGCGCTCCTGGCCGGCCGTATCCCAGATCTGGGCCTTCACCGTCTTGCCGTCGACTTGGATGCTGCGCGTGGCGAACTCGACCCCGATGGTGCTCTTACTCTCCAGGTTGAACTCATTTCGGGTGAAGCGGGACAGCAGGTTACTCTTTCCTACGCCCGAGTCACCGATGAGGACGACTGAAACACAGAGCGGAGAGAGAGAAACATGTTAATGAACTTCCTGTGTGAGTTTTTCACATTTAAAGACCGCTAACAGACACATCTCACATCATGATCGACGGCATCACGTGAAATTAAAATATCTGTTATTGATTAAAGCTGCAACAACTGACCGACAAATTTAATCAACAGTTTTAAAAATCGATCAAATCAAAGTTATTTTCGAGCATTATTGGTGCTCATAAATAAAATATGTGCACGTTTCTACTCTAAACTTTATTTAAACTTTATTTTATCAGTTTCACATTAATTAAATCCTGTATTCTTTTTGTTTGCTGTCTTAAAGCTGCTGGAGTTTCAACGTCACTCTGAACCCTTCAACCCTGAACGTGTAATCTTATATATCGACAGTAACGGTAGTCATTGACAACCATGTAGAGAACTGGCCTTTAGTTTGCGTCTGAGGCATCCGCTAAATATCGACAGCAAACGTCTCGCGGGTTTAATGGTTGTTGCATTAGTGATATTTGCATGTTTCTGTCTTGTTTTGTCGCGTGTACGCTGGCAAATTCTTTCGAGACGATGGAAGTTGTCTGACTGACACGACAACGTCACGAGCAAATTGATCGACTGAACCTGAACGAAACACAAAAAAAGGACGTCTGTCTCAGGCAGCGACGTCTTTGAACATTTCTGTGAAGAAGTGTGTCGTACACCGAGGGTCAATAAAAACACTTCAGATTCAAACATGAGACGAAACACACACTACTGTAATAAAGCTTTTAATCATAAGTGGACATAAAGACCACAGAACATCTAAATTATTCAAAATACAGGATTAAAAATGACAACCACTCATCACAGGGTGAAGTGTTTTCTTATTCTTTATGACTATTCACACTCACACTGACACCTGAGAGCACTCTAGAGTCTCCTCTTCATCTAACCTGAGTATTTCTTTGAAGGAGCTGAATATAATATTCATTAGTATGTTTTCATTAGTGTATAATCACCTGAATATATATATACACACACGTTTCAGAAGCATTTATCCCTCCAGACTTTGTTTACTTGCTCAGATTTGGTCATTTTCCTGGTTTATGTTCTTCTAAATATGCTTCTACATGGTACGTACTTCATTTGTTTCTCTTTTCTCCGGCAGTTTGCACAGGGTGTTTTATTTTGAAAATCCACCGGCTTCTCTATGATGTTTCTGTGTCTGGCTTCCTGTCAGCTCGAGGTGCTCTGTGGAAATTGACGCGGGCTGCTCGCTGGCGTCCGTCAACAATAAAAACAGCTGCATATTCAACGCGGAGCCGAGTGGAGGTCTGCTTCTGAACCGGACCGCGGCGGAGCCGGTGGAGGTTTGAAACATTGACTAGAACGGCTGCGTATCGCTGCGGCGACCGCGGTGGTGCCCGGTGGAATTTGGGGGCTTAGTCGTGGGGGAGTCTTTCATTCGGTTGCAATCTGCAAACTTCACCACTAGGTGTCACTAAACTCCTGCACACTGGACCTTTAAATGATCACACGGTCACAGCAGCTCGTAAACACGAGGTGGATCATTAATGACTCATAAATCTATAGATGAAGTCATGCTGCTGTTAAAGAGTCTGACAGCTGCTGGAATGAAGGACCTGTGGTAGATCTCCTTCTTACATGGTGGGAGTATCAGTCTGTTGATGAAGGAGATAGATAGATAGATAGATAGATAGATATATTTGAATACAATAAAAATACAATAGAATAAAATACTGGGGTAGAAAACATAAAAATAAAAACACAGAATAAGACAAGGACACTTCAAAAAACAGAAACAGGTAGATAAGGTGCAGTTGCAAGATGATGGTAACAGTACTGATGA
The DNA here is from genome assembly GCA_033000465.1 of Sciaenops ocellatus. NCBI lineage: Eukaryota > Metazoa > Chordata > Actinopteri > Sciaenidae > Sciaenops > Sciaenops ocellatus. The sequence continues at coordinate 31,801,617 of CP136888.1, read as the reverse complement.
TATGATGGTAATGTTATTGTTAACAGTATATAATAATATATAGATACACATAGAAATGTGTCATTTAGCCTGTGCAAGGTGTGCATACATACATAACTGCAATATGTAATATGTACATATGTATAAATATGTATATATACACAGATATGATATATAGTATCTGTATAATATGTGCATCATAAATACTTGACTATATAAGCTATAGGCCTCCTTAAAGGAGGTGAGGAGTTGTTCATGGTGGATGTCAGCTGTAAGTGTTTGTATATAATAAATGAGTTATTTAACCTGAACAGACTGCGCTGTATGTCAGTGTATGTGACATTTAGTACACATAAAACACATGAAACATGGAGTTAGCTGGTTTGTTTGTCAAGTTTATCACAGTCAGACTTTTTCACTCGCTAACATTAATTAATATTTTAATTAATATCTTCATAATGACGCGTTTCTTCCATCCTAACACACGGTAAAGTGTCTCTATCGGCCGGTTTGTTTACCTCAGCAGTCATCTCCTCTGACCTCACTGTCTGCCACACCGAGCTTCAAGTGTGCTCACATTTACGTTTAGTACATTTGGGGTTCGGTATCTTGCCCAGGGGCACCGGGGGAGCCGGGGATCGAACCCCCGACCACCTGATTAGAGGACGCTTAATATAAATACGAGCTAACGCCGCCTAGCCTCGTTAGCTGCACGATTTACTGTAAAAACAACGATTAAATGTTAAATATTTTATGTTTTAATCGCGCTGATTGTCGGTTAATTGTCTCGTGTGTCGGTGATGACGTGATAACGGTTAACGGTAAAGGTGTGTCCGCCCGACCGACGCGAGGCTGCTCCGCGCCCACTGACAGCTAACAGCTAACGGCTAGCCGAAGACGCCTCCGTCGTTCGCCGATAACTGAACGCGACGCGGCGGATTAACTGCAGATTACACCTCCGTGGTTCAGACACGGTTAGTTTAGAGGCATGTAGTTTATCTAAGCTCGCTGACACGTCCCGGTAAACCCGGTAAAAGCAGCCGGAGCACACAAAGGTTGACGGCGGCTACGTTAGCATTAGCCTGACAGCTAATCAGCTGGCCTGTCAGTAACGAGAGAAGAAGAAGAAGAAAGCTGTGTTTTACCTTTGAACAGGTAGTCATACTCGTCGTCTCTGGTGCCCATCGTCCTGCTGAGAAACGGTCAGTCCAAAGATTTAATATAATTTAACGGAAAAACGGAGATCAGCTGTTTTTACTGCAACAACGGGAATCTGTTTGGAAGCCCTACTTCCGTGAGTTCTTCTTCGTCTTCTTCTTCTTCTCTGACTGCACGACACAAGCGAGACTCACCGCCATCTAGCGACCAGAAGAGGGAACTGCACCACATCTTTTTAACAGTACCCACATAGATATGGGTCAGATCAGTCGGTTCTGGTCCAGTTCTGATGTTTTAATGGTTACCAATGATAACCAGTGATCACCTGTTGAATTTAAAAGGCTCAGTTTGAGGATTACTGTGTTTGATATCATTTTGCGTGCGAATCGTGCGAATGTGTATGAATGTTTGGTGGTGGTCGGAGGGGCCGTTTGGCGCACATTGGCAGCCACGCTTCTGTCAGTCTGCCCCAGGGCAGCTTTGGCTACAAAAATGTAGTTTACCACCACCGGTGAGAATGTGTATGAATGAATAATGGTTTCTGTAAAGCGCTTTGGGTGCCTTGAAAAGCGCTATATAAATCCAAGCCATTATTTTAAAGGAGGGCCGTCAAGCCCATTTTAATCTGAGGGCCACAATATCAGAATCAGAATCAGAATCACTTTATTGGCCAGATGTGTGTCCACACACACGAGGAATTTGACTCCGGTTCACTGTGCTCTCAATTGTACATACAGGTATAGACATACAGTTTAACAAGGAACATGACAGGTAGGCGCAGACATAAACATAAAACATATGTGTGCATTAATATAGATATGTGTGTCTATCTATAGACACTGACAGACATTTGTAGTCTGGGTAAAGGACTGGTGATGGTGCAATGAAATGTGTTCTGTACATGAGGTAGGTGGATACGACAGTATATACATATCTATGTACAACAGGCTAAATGTAAACGGTGGATAAATAAATAAATTATAGTGAGCAGATATTTCACAGATTTACAGGTTATTGCACAGATTTGCAGGGTAATATGACAGATGTACAGAGTAATGTTATTTCCAGCTGTTGATCACAGAGACAGACTGTTCCTGGTCTGTTTGTTTTAGCGTACAGAGTTCTGTAGCGCCGGCCAGAGGGGAGTTCAAACAGGTTGTGTCCGGGGTGGGAAGTCATGGATGGAGGGCAGGCTGACACCGATGATGTCTGTTTCTGTCCTGTTTGGTGGCCGATCCAAACCAAACAGTGATGTTGGTCCTCGTACATGCAGTTTGTGCGCATATTTCTGTTTTTTTATATTTAGTTCTTTTTCATACTTTTAATTTAAACTTTATTTTATTTTTTAATTTCACATTAATTATATCCTGTTTACTTATATAATGGCGTCCATTTTGTTTTGTTTATTGCCTTGTAGCTGCAGCGTCACTCTGAGCTACATGTTCAAGTATGTAGTGATATGACCTCTTATCTTATTTACACCCTTAAGGCAGGGATCAACAGTATGAGGCTCGGGCCTTTGGTTGCCACTAATGGCAACTAAATAGGCAGAGAAAAACATGCATGTGATATTTAAATATTGCTTTTATTGTCAGAACCAGAACCAGAAAACTTTTTTTACTCGCGTGCACTCAGGCACATGCTTTAGAGACGATGGAGAAGAACATGAAGTCGTTTGACTGTGGGGTGAAAAATTCAACTAACACGACAACATCACAAACAAATGTGCAAATTAATTAATTAATTCGGCTAATAACGAACCAGATAACCCTGAAAGAAACATTTGTGAAGTCTCAACGTCTTTGAACTGGATGGAAAATGATCCTGCAAAGCAACCAGTGACCATCCTGAGACATCTGTGGAGAACATCTGTACACCAGGAACTGAGGGTGGACACGGTCAATGAGAACACTTCACATAAAAAGTACAGTAATAAAGCTTTTAATCATGAGCTGACTCATAACCGCAGACTAACAAAGCTGAGCCGGGGGCTGTAGTAAGTAGGGAGTCTCAGATAAAGAGAAAATCCTGAGGAGCAGGGAGGCTCTGGGCTGGACCGGGCCTCTTGAAGAACACTCAACGATGAAAAGAACGACTGTTCAAGTTAAAAACACTGAGCCACTGTGGGACGGTGTGTTCCCACGTCATACCACCTGTGGACTGTTATTTATTTATTATATTTAATATAACTGCAGCAGAGGCCGACATAATGTTCTTCTGTTGCCTCCGACTTTAATTAAAAACATTTCCAGCTCATTTTCCTGTCAAACATCCTGCCATTAAATGTCACAGCTGCCAGACGAGTGGTGGGAAGTAATTAATTGTTCCTGTTTGCACTGATGTTGAAAATGTTGTGTGCTGTGTGCAGCACTGTTTTCATAGATCCATAAATAAATCAAAGGTAAACATGAACATGATGAATGCTGATGGTGAGTGATGATTTTCTTTTTATGTGTTTGTACAAAGATACATTTAAAAAGTGAATTTTGAGAAGATTAAACAACAAAATGAACAAATTGCCAAATACAGAACTTTAATGTCACCACTGCTAACAATAATAATAATAATAATAATAATAATAATAATAATAATGGAAAGAAAATGTACATTAATTCAACTTGTTTTCTAAAATATATACAATATATCAAATTAAATTTAAAGGGAAATGACCACAATAAACATGATAACTACTGCTGGATTCAAATAGAGTGGTATTTTTTAGTGTTTAAAGGGATACTTTGAGTTATTTGAAGTGTGGTTGTATGAGGTACTGATCAATAGTCAGTGTATTACCAACAGTAGATGGTGGTCTGTACATCCCAACCAGGATGGAAGCTAATCAATGTACTGCTGTGGATGGGGGCAATAACAAAACATATTTTAGCAACCTGAAAGGAAGGCAAACCTAACACAATCAATATCGATCTAAGTGTACTATATATTTAGAGTATTTTCACTGCTTTACCTTGATGTCAAACAGCTTTTCCAATGGGGACTGTAGTTATATGGTGCTCTCCAGGGCCAGCGGACTTTGTTGACAAAAACTATAATTTTACCGCTCAAAACACAGCAGTTGCAGGTCTACCATTGCCTCGATCAGCAGCAACTAACATAGTCACACAATACCCCCAAAAAACTAACCACTGCTGCGGACCTGCAACTCCCGTGTTCTGCAAGGTAACATTTCAATGGGAAACTGAAGCCTTTATAGCAACCTATACTCTCTTCAAAAGCTACAAGACTTCACTGACAAAAACTGTAATCTTACCTTGAAGAACTTGGCTTTTCTGGCCCACCCCTGCCTCAATTCGTTTGTTTGTTTGAGTTATTGTTTGACCGCCGTTTTAACACATTCATTTGGATCCAAACTAACAGTAATTGCGGAGGATGGAGGCAGTGGTGGACCAGTAAGTCCCATGTCCTGCGAGGCAAAATTATGTTTTTTGTCTATGAAGTCTTCAGATAAATATAACACTTCAGTTTCTCGTTGGAAAAGCTTTCTGACAACAAGGTAAAGCAGTGAAAATACTTTAAATATAGACTGATATTTACTTATTTTAGCTGGATAAAATATGTTTTGTTGTTGCCCCCGTCCACAGCTTCATGCTGATCCGCCTGTCTGCTTCTTTAAACTGGAGGCAACTATAGATCAGTACTTCATACAACCGCACTTCAAATAACCCAAACTCTCTGAATTCTACACGACTTTCATCAAATACTCATTTCTGTCTCATTTAACAAAATATCTAAACAGTTGATGCCAAGTCCTTTGAGTCACTTTTATTTCTTCATGTAATCAGGAAGGAATTTCTTCCAGTTCATATTCTGCAAACAGAAACAAAGAAGAGCTGTTAAATGAAATATTTCTGTTCTTAGAAACATCCACTCTGATCATTCACAACTTACATTTTTACCCCAGGTGGATTTGGCCTTCTTGGACTTCATGTCCTCCAGCGACTCGTAGGTGTTTCCTTGGACGGTGGCGGCCTCCCCGGGGATCTGCTCGTAGGTGTCGTCGGACAGCCCGGAGGGCGCTGGCCTCTGGGTAAGCTCGGCATACATGCTGCCTCCCTGCTGTACTGCTGAACTGTCTTCGGGCCCCTCAGTGGTCTGGTACAGCGGGTTGGACCTCAGTATTTCCACATCGTCACCCTGCTGTTCTGACCTGGAGCTGTTTAGCTTGGAATTGTCTCTGGGATCATGGAGGGAGTAGGTGTGACAGGTGACCCTCTTCACGGGACTGGGTGAATGAGATGCTGATGTTGTTGTGAAGGAGTGACTACTGAGATTAAGAGAGTTGGAGTACTCCTCTTCCTCCTCCTCCTCGCTGCTGTTGTTCAGTTTTGGTAGAGATCTGCTTCTGCCCTCCACCTGGGTCAGCTCTGAGTATGTCCCCCCTGGTGGGCAAAGATCACCTGGATAGCTCTTGTCGGTCGTGTTAATTGAGTCTCTATCAGACATTAGCACTGGGGTTGTGTTTCCTCCGAGTTTCTCTGGTCTGTTTGGGTCGGTCTGCGGTTCACTTGAATGTGACGTTGTCTCGGGTAAAGATCCACTCAGGGAGAAGCCCAGAGGAAAGCCTCTTTTTGGCACTGGAGGTACACCCTGAAGGACAAGAACCAGAACAATGAGAGTATGGATGACAAAACAAGCTCTGCATGTGGTCCAAACATGACATTTTTGGGTGATTCGTTGTAGTAAACCTCTTCAGATGATTCAGAACTTGGTCTGCAATCAACCACAAAGGTCACATCGAGCTCCACTGTCTACCTGTAGCAGCCCACATTAAATTCAAATCTCTAATGCTGACTACAAAGTAGACTCGGTTCTTGAACGTCTTCATACAGACATATGTTACCTCCTCCAATGAACGATGCCTGGCTCTGCCACCTGTACGCTCAGGACAATCTAAACTTTTCTCGTCTGTTGTTCCCCGTTGTTGGAATGTCCTACCAGTTCCTACCAGATCAGGGGCGTCCCTCTAGTCTGTGTGTTTCTTGGTTTCATTGTCTTAATATGCATCGTTTGCTTTACTGAATCTTGACCTTTCATTTGGACTTTTTTTTACCCTTGCCTGCGTCACCACCCTGTAAGTTTTGTGTTATTACATTATTTTTGCATTGCACAAACTTTAGTGTTTGCATTTGGGCCTTGAATGATGTCATGTCAAAGGTCTCAGCCATAGAGTGCATAGGTATAACCTCTATAAACAGATATCTGCATATGCAGAATATGCACGAGACATGATTTTGCTATCAGTAGTGCTTGCTTTGGTTTCCTGGTTCTGGTTTTCATATTGACCAAGCGTATTTGAGCAGGCTTTGATTGCATGCAGGTAAGCAGTCCATGTGGTGAGCAAATGAGGAACACATTGGCCAAAATCCAATATGAAACCCATCGACTATCGTCTGATGACAATTTGTATTCATAAGCTGATATCTGTTGACAGAAATTAGCCAGAATGTGCCTCATGTTGCTAATCATGCTGTATACAGAAGAGGAAGTCTTGGCCAGATATCCGTTATCTGGATATCCACTGAAGCTACACCAGAAGCCCAGATAGATGGCTGTTGCCCCAAGAGGCTAAATCATCATCAGATAACAGCTGATGGGTTCTGAGATTGACTTAGACCTGCTAAAATCTCTTGCGTTTTTGTGTGCAGGACAATTTTTCAACAAACAGACACTAATAATCGATTCAGTTCTCATTTTCATCTTACCTGTGAGAGGGACACCGTGTCGACAGACACCGCTCCCGTCAGCTTTCTGGATTTAGGCGGCAGTGCAGGAGGCGACGTCACGGCATCGTTTTGCTGCTGGATCTTTGGAGTGTTGCCATGGTCGCTGTGTTGATCACTTTTTGAGTCCCACAGAGTCCGCAGAGCTTGGACACTCACCCCGGACATCCCTTTGGCCTTGTAATTCACCACATCGTACAGCTCACCTGTGTCTTCCTGAAAATAACAGCACACTAGATGATTCTCTCATGAACATTCATTGGTATACCACAATGACACATTTCAGCTGTAAACCTTCTGTTGAAGACTCAGGACTCATAAGACCTTGTATTGTTCATATTTTACTGGATAGTTGAGGATTGAAAAGTCAGGGAACCACTAGAGTCATTAGAATTCATCCTCATGGGACCATAAATGTCTGAAAACAAATGTCATGGTAATTTATCAAATAGTTGTTACAGTTTCCATCAACGAAACTGGTGAACCAACCGCCAGTCTGACACTACCATCCCTAGGGCGTCTAGTGTGGGTAAAAATCATAACTCCATAACTCCAGTGAATAAAAATAGCCTAATCTTATACACACTGTGTTTTTTGTACCAGGCTGTAAACATGTTTATTTCTGCTGTGAAGTTGGACATTTTGACATGGGGACTTATGGAGACTGACTCACTTCTGGAGCCAGCCTCAAGCAACCGCTCGATTGCTTACAGTTTTTAGCACTTCAGCATTGGCTGAGAGTCAGTCTCCATAAGTCCCCATGTTAAAATGTTACAAATTGTACAAAAAACAGTTTTGGTCTCTATAGGGTGAATTTTTATACAACTCACCTGTTACTAAGCAAATGTAGGCAACCAGAGCCACCACACTGAGCTTCACAAAAGCTCTCCAGTAAAGAAGAGATGAAGGAAAGAGGGTGAGGCGAGGGGTTGCAATCAGCAACTATACTGCTACAGGCTAACACTAAATCATACACACTGGTCTTTTATTCTTGGTTGACGCTGACACATTTCAGCTGTAATCCTTCAGGACTCAGAAGGCCTTCGATTGTTCCTCCTGTGTTACTGGAAAGTTAAAAAACTTTGTTGTGCTGGTGGCGCCGCACGAAAAGTCAATGAACCACCAGAGTCATTAGGATTTATCCTCTTGGGACCATAAATGTCTGAACCAAATGTCAGAGTAGTTTGTCAAATAGTTGTTAAAATTTCAGTCTGAACAAAGTTGGTGGACAACATAGAGCCTGTAGCATGGGTAAAAATCATTACACCAGTGGATACATTTAAAGTTTAACCTTTACAACAAATGGCTATTCCTTTGGGTACATGTGTTTATGAGTTAATGGAACTTCCTGTCGCCTCACCTCATAACAGCTGGAGGTCAGGTATTCCCCAAACGGCTGGATGGGGCTGACTTTGTAGTGCTCTATGAGCTCCGTGAGACTGCCGTAGGTCTGACAGTCTCCTGATATGACGAATTGTCCATCTTGATTCTGGGTGATGACGAAATGGCGGCACCTGTCGTTGCCCCTTTTTTGGGGCGGGGGAAATGCACAGCCGGTGAATGAAGGCGGTAAATAAGCAATTGGAACGATGTCAGACAGACTTGATTTGCCTCACTTGTATGACAGGATGTATCCGATGGCTTTATCGCTGAGGCGAATGAGAAAACAGCCCAGAGTTTTATCTCTCAGCAGATCTTCCGTGTCCCTGGGGTGGAGACGCAACCAATTAAACAGTCATACAGCCAAATTAGATTTATAAATATCCTTTCCATGTTACAAAGCCTCTGTCCAACAAGTATCTCTTGTATTCACTCACACACCAAGAAAACAAAGATCTACTAAAGATATGTCCGTGAATCCTATCAGACAGACAGACTGACTGGAATCGACTCAATAACATCTATGTTATGTTTGAAATAAAAATAGCACAGTTAAATGGAGAGTATAGGGAACAAAACACACCCTAACTCAGGTCAGCAGTTTTGTATTGCAGCATCACAGCTACATCCTGTTACAAGGCACCAGGATGTATAGGTGCTGTAGATGCTGATGCTAACGTAAGCAAACTTTATGACTCATCTTGACCCGTGTCACAGTTAAATCGGTTTCATCACAAAAGGACTGTATTTTGCACTTAACTGGAAAATTAACTGGAAAAACAGTGAACGTGCGCCTCAAACACGTAGTCATATCTACATATTGAGTCTAAAAATACTGTAATCAGCATATAAAATACCATTTTAAAAACGTCAAGATGGGTACAGAGTTACGTAGTAAAGTAGTTTAAGTAAAAATCTTAGCATTATTAGCAAATGTACTTAAAGTATCTAAAGTAAAAGTACTAATTATGCAGAAATAATGGCTCCTGTGAATGTTACATTATAATGTTACATAGTATTGGATACAGATGCAGCAGAATTTTAGCAAATTTAAGCTATTTTATAACTTTAAACTCACATATTGTAGTGTAACTAAAGTAAGTACTCACTAAAACTGTCATATTTGCAGTAGATATTTCCCTCTGGATTGCAGTAGAATAATGAAGTTGCATCTAATGGAAATACTTGATTAAGTTGCCTCATATTGTCCTCAGTAGCTACAGCAGATAAACAAACACTGGAAGAAGATGTTGATGGTAGAAATGTCTACAGTATTCCGTTAAAATATATTTAAATAAAGAGCCACAAAGTCAAAACAGGTTAAACATTAACTTCAACATGTTTTTATGTTGCTTACTTTCTTGCAGCGAAGCCTCGAAACCAGTCCGGGAAGTTCCCGTTGTTGAGGATGAGCGGCGCCTGAGTCTCGGTGAACCACCTCAGCACCAGCTCCTTCAGGCCTCCTTCTGAGGCCTCCATGTGGAGGTCAACACTTGACTTCTTCTTCTTCTCCATCCTTTACACGTTTGTCACGAGCTGACAGAGCTGTGGTACAGCGCACCGTGCATACTCTCTGTCCGGATGACGTTTGACTCTCAAAAGGAAGACGACGGGCCTCATTTGACTATGTCCGTTGGGCGTCTCTCTCAGCTGAATGGTGGTATTGTTTCAGTTTATCTACCAATGACTGTTCTACCTCTCATCTGACCGTCAGTTTCATTTTACTATCTGTGTTCCTTGTCCCAGATTGAACTTTAATGACTTAGTCACATAAATGTAAACACATGTAAATTTTAAGTGTGTTCGTTTCCACTTTATCTCAATAAACTAATTTCCCACTATATTTCCACTTAATTACAATGAACTCTGAACATTTTCCACTGGAATTGATGCGGGGACTAAGGACATGGATATTTGTCTGTGTACTTGTATTGATCATGGTGTGGAGACAAAATACCCTATAAGTTATTACAGTTTATCCTTAGGGGAACATGAATATCTGTCCGAAGTCCCATCCCAATCCATCCATTTATTTATGGAGATGTTTTTCTCAAAATGATGATTGTCAACCTCATGGTGGTGCTAATAATAGATAATAAGTCAAAGGATTAGCAAAGTCAGTAGGATTCATCCTCTGGGAACCTTGAATATCTGTAGCAGATTTAATGACATCCAATAGTTGTCAGGATATTTCACTGAAAACCCAAAACTATCAATCTCATAGAAGTTCAATAGTAAAAGATATTATGATTCATCCTCTGAGGACCATGAATGTCTGAACCAAATGTATTGCCAGTCCAACCAATATCTATCAAGACATTATTCTCAAATTGCTGTGTGTTGGTCTCATGGTGCCACTAGATGTAAAGTCAGACGATGTCAGAAGTCATTAGGATTCATCCTCTGGAGACCATAAATGTCTGAACTAAATTCAGTGGCAATCAATCCAATAAGACACTTTGCCCAAAATGCTGAATGTCAGTCTCATGGTGCTGTTAGATGAAAAGTCAGAGGATGTTGGAAGTTATTAGGATTCATCCTCTGGGGACAATGAGTGTTTGAACCAAATTCAAAGGCAATCTAATCAATAGATCCATACCACCTTCACTCCACAGCCATGGAGGTTGCCACTTTGTTCCAACATTCAACAAGTCCGCTTATTTATTTCAAATGGGAACACTATTATTTATACCTACAAGACTGACACTTAAAGTAACATGAATGTTGAACCAGTAGAATAGCTTAGCGATATATGGATGAAATGATAGCCAGCAAGTGTAAAAAAATATTAATAACCATGTGATTTTATTGTTGAGTATGGATTTATCAAAATAAATGTAAAAATGTTTAAATTAATCAGCTTTATTTAAAAAATAAATACATTTTTAAAGACGTCACAGTGTGCCAGAGCGCGCGAAACAACAGGTGTCATAGTTCCATGCGCGAGCTGAACAGATGGCCGGGCCAACTGGCGGGGCGCGTGCACAGCTGTAACGCGGGGTCGCACCATGTTAAAAACCTCCTTTATATTAGTGCGAATCGTAAGTTTAATTGAATATTTGAACGGATAAATACAAGATTTAACACTTTTAAATGCATTTTACGATTTGTTACGTTTGAGTGTTTAATTCGGCTTAAAACAAAACCCCCTAAAATCGTGTTTTTAGTGTCAGATTTGTAATTTTGTGAAGAGCAAGAGTGAATTTAATACATGTTAGCTAAGCAGCGACGCCATGTTGTATTAGCGGTATTTTGAATGGAGTTTGGTGTAACGCTCCCTCCGTGCTGGTCCTCGCTGGCCTGAACTCAACACCACCGGGCGGACACACACTCACACACACACGCAGGACCGACAGCAGCGGGGGAGGACATGATGTTCATGACCGAGACTTGACGTCTTTAACACGGTGAGACGTGTTTATATCCGCCGGTGTGCTCCTGTTTTATTCACATTCAGCCTACAGTGATAATAACTAACTTCAGACGGTGAGTCTTTGACTGTTTAGTGTTTTAATAACGTGTCGTTGAGTTTTATTAGCTGTGCTCATGTCGTGTTTAATGTAACATAACTGTGGTTTGTTTTTTACAGGTGAAGACATGAAAACTGAACCAGGAGACTTATTCTAACTACAAACAGCAGGCAGGACTGCAGACATGGACCTATTCAAACAGCAGAGAGTGGAGGACTTCTATGAGATTGGTGAAGAGTTGGGGAGGTAAAGAAAGAAATGCAGTCATTTACTTTTTAATAATATTTAATGTTTACTGTAAATCAGAGTCCAAAAAAACCCAAACTGATAAATAATATGATAAAATATAAATAATATATATAGCATTAGAAAAATCACACACAAACAACATAAAATACATATTAAAATAACTAAACTGATAAATAACTTAGCTAGAAACTGAACTACAACTAAAAACTGTGACCATACTCTGTAGTTTTAATGTATTTATTTGTTATTTGAGCCAGAATAACGTTGATTTATTTATTTATTTATTTTTATTAAGGTAACACACATGCATAACATCACAGAGCTGGTCCACGAGAAGATATATATGTGTGTGTGTGTGTGTGTATGTGTGTATACATACACACACACACACACATATATATATATACACACACACACACACACACACACACATATATATATATATATATATATATATATATATATATATATATATATATATACACACACACACACACATATAGAATAAATTTAATTAAACATCCGCAAAGCTAAATACCGGATTGAACTATTTTGAATGCATCTTGTTTGATTCGACATAAAATGAGTACACCTAAAATCATCTTTTTATATACAACCCACCATTGAGCCGGGTTCTGTTTGAGGTTTCTGCCTCTTAAAGGAAGTTTTTCCTCGCCACTGTCGCCACGTACTTGCCCATGGTGGGCATTGTTGGGTCTCTGTAACTAATACTATATAGAGTACAGTTTAGACCTGCTCTACAAGTGTCACAAGATCATTTCTATTATTTGCTGCTATATAAATAAAAGTGAGTTGAATATAAAAAGAAATTATTTATAAAGATTCATGGCTATCTAACTTATATGTAAATGTAAGAATTAGCCTGATATTGTCTCAGTATTGTTCTAAACAGTGAGTCAGACATGAATATATTGAACCCTGACATCATTTTTGGTGTAAAGTTTGAAGAACTCTACTAAAACAGAGTTTGCTTTGCTCGAGGGCACTAACTCGCAGCAGGTCACTGCACTGATCGGTTATTGCCGGGCTGTAACAGTATGAAAATGACCCTGAATCATTAACTGCGTGCTGAAAACTGCCTCTTGCTCCTGCGTCACTTTCCTTTTTTTTTATTGAACTGCAGTAAACTTGCTTCCTGATCGACTCTTGATCGTCGTCCCGTGTTTAAGTAAATAAATAAAGCAGCTCGTATTTTAGGCCCCGTGTTTTGTTGTTGTGTGGCGACGTCAGGTGGAGACAACTGTTGTGGGCGTCAAGCTGCTTTTTTAAAGTGTGGTCTTCTTCTATCTTTAGCAGGGGCTATATATCGACTCCCAGACTGGCTGCTCAGGAGGAAATGAGTGTTAGCTTACACACCAGAAAGAACGAGGTGCAGCTGTGAAGTCATATAAGCTCTGATGTTTTTAATCTTTAACCACATTAAACTCAGAAAACAACATGAAGTGTGAGTGACAGACTTATCACTGTGTGACACCGTGAGTAGACTGAAGCTGTGGAGAGATTACAACCAGTCCCACCACAGCCCGAAGCAACAAACTCAACAGGCTAACTGTAGCACTGTTATTTGAATTAGTCAGGAGGAAAATGAACCATGTGGAGAAGTTTGTTTTCTCCTTTGATTGGAGCGCCCCCATCAGGACAAACTCTGCTAAATGTCCAAATATTGCCAGTAAAAATTGAACCCAGCTGGCTGCTCAGTGGAGTGTGTAGTTTAGTATTTATGGATACCTTTTCTATGTCTTCAGAAGTTGTGTGTTGAACCTATTTTAGTTCATTTTGTCTTTCAGCTCAGACAAGATCGACACACAGAAAAAAAACACCTTCTATCCTTCATCAACATGCCTTCAGACTGAACGTGGAGGCTCACCTCCACCCCTTTATAAACAAAAACACAAACTGAGGAAACCTATCTTATTATTTTAAAGTGTGGAAACACTAGAGGCAGGTTAAATAAATGAAATACAAAAAAATGATAGTAATCACATTATAATGTGTAATAGAGAAATAAATAAGTATAAGTTGTTTTTTCTCTGACTCTGTAAAAAGAGAATTCGACCAGTCTTATGACTGTTATTGCCCACAATGTACATCACTTTTCTACGTACATCATGTTATATTTCACGCTGATCAAAGTTTTAACAGGCAAATAATTCTGTTATCAGGTCCAGAAGCTCTCACCAACCACTAAAAGTCAGTCCCAGATTTACTCTTGTCCCGCGGCTTCTTGCTCGCTCACTCTCTCCTTTTCTCTTCTTAGCTTCCTCTTTCAACGTCCTCTTCACTCTCTTCTCCTCTGCCATTATGTCCATAGAAGCTGCTGAGCCTGGTTACATTATCCGCTCGCCCAGCTCCAGTTCTGGCACAACACCGGCTCTGCTCCCCGTCAGCATTTCCTGTCAACTGCCCTCTTCTTGTTATTCCAAAACACCTGTGATACAAACACTAACACTCCCCCGGTACTAACAAACTGAGCTAACATGAGCTAACAGCAGCTAACAAACTGAGCTAACATGAGCTAACAGCAGCTACAGTTGTCAGCAGTTTACTTCACTGTCCATCAGGAAACTCTGTAAATCACAGAGAGTTGAGGCGGAGCAGCCGGAGGACATCAGAGGGAAAACCAGAAAACATTTTCTCCATAAAATATGATCCAGTTTCACCAAAATCAGTGAAATAGTTGGTGGTGTGTGACTTAGTGCCGTAAAGCGTTACGTACTTCTCCCGACCCGGAGCCCAAAGTTACATAGATGAGAACAGACGTACGAATGACAGAGACACCGTTCACCTGATTACAGGTCAGTGTAGATCAACAGTTAACAGACGTCAGTTTATCAGAGGAAAGTTACATGTTGTTGTTTTAATCACTGACTTCATCAGACCTGAAGCACTTCCTCTGCACCTCTCTGTGTGTCAGTGGGCAGTTTGCCATCGTGAAGCAATGCAGAGAGAAGAGCACGGGTCTGCCGTTTGCTGCCAAGTTCATCAAGAAGCGGCAGAGCATGGCCAGCTCTCGAGGGGTGCGGCGGGAGGAGATTGAGCGGGAGGTGGACATCCTGCAGCAGATTCAGCACCCCAACATCGTCACGCTGCACGACGTCTACGAGAACCGGACCGACGTGGTGCTCGTCCTGGAGCTGTGAGTGACGGACGCTAACACAGATGCAGTATTTAGCTGCCATAGAATAAAAGCACATGCTAATAAGAGGTCAGAAAATGTATGTTTTAAGCTTGTTCAACCCCCGACATGCTCTTATTCTGAAGGTCAGAGGTTTTAGTTTTATCCATTCCTTGAACTCATCCACACTGAGGAACCATGCACACCAGTTCATTTAGCATTTGCATGGTTTATTACTGTGCACTCATTGATTTAAAAGTGTTCCTGGATGATTCATGTCCGTTTCAGGGTCTCCGGAGGTGAGCTGTTTGACTTCCTGGCTCAGAAAGAGTCTCTGAGCGAGGAAGAGGCCACGCAGTTTATCAAGCAGATCCTGGAGGGGGTGAACTACCTCCACGCCAGGAAGATCGCTCATTTTGACCTCAAGGTTTGTCCACGCTGTCATAGCTGCACATAGACAACATGAATGTCACACTATGATGAACTCAGACAATTCAGCCGTGACAGCTTGTTTCACGCTCTAGAGTTTGTCACTCAGCATGACTCAGCATTATTTGTAAAGCAGAAATACAGTTTTTTATCATGATTTAACAGATTGTTTTTTGTCTTTTGAACATCTTTATCTGTTACTTTATGTGTTCCTGCCTTAAGGCTGCACATCACAGCTGTTTGAATGGCTGCAAACTGCTTCAAAACAACAACAACAACAACAAAATCTGCAAATGATGGTCTTAAGACCGAATGCCCGATCTTATCTTGAGGTTATAGAAGTGACAAACAGCTGTCAGCCATGTGACAGTTTGTGAAACAACAAAACACGATGTCTCCTTCCTCTGGTCTTGGCTTGTTCTTCACCGTGACTGTGGATGAATCTTGTGTCCATGTTTCATGACGTCACCCACGGGTTTATAAGAAAGCTGCCGCCATGTTGGTAGTCTTGCCTCTGCCACCTCCTGACTAATCTAAAAGGCCGAATGGTGCTCGGATTGTCAAACAAGTCACCTGTAACAGCACCCACCTGTCAATCAAAGCGTCCACGCTCTTAATCCTGCATAACTTTAAGCCTTAATATAATTTGAACAGGTGAGTTGTATAAAAATTCACCCTCATTACAGTTGTCATGAACGGGGAAATCAGCTATAGAGACCAAAACTGTTTTTTGTACCAGGCTGTAAACATGTTTATTTCTGCTGTGAAGTTGTACATTTTAACATGGGGACTTATGGAGACTGACTCACTTCTGGAGCCAGCCTCAAGTGGACGACAAGAGGAACTGCAGTGGATTATTCATTATATTCATTATATTTCCTGAATTGAAGGGTGTGGATCAGTTCTTTAGATAAGATGAATGTGTCGGTGGTTGCGACCCGTTCTCATGTTGAGCTGTCAGGTTTTTCCACCGAGCTGTCGGGAGTTGAGGAAATGAT
Source organism: Sciaenops ocellatus (assembly GCA_033000465.1). Taxonomy (NCBI): domain Eukaryota; kingdom Metazoa; phylum Chordata; class Actinopteri; family Sciaenidae; genus Sciaenops; species Sciaenops ocellatus. The sequence continues at coordinate 31,785,080 of CP136888.1, read as the reverse complement.
GGAGCTCACATCGAGAGCTGGAGTGATTCTGGTGTTTGACGTTTGAACCAGAAATTTTAGAATTTGTTGCTCATTCTGATTTGATGCAAGAGTTGAGTCGAGTCTGAGACTCTGAGACTGATTTTTGGATGTTTGATGGAGTTCACTGACTCGAGCCTCTGGACTGAATCCACGAGGAAGATTAGTTCCACTAGGTGGCGTAATTTAAATCAAGACTTTAAGCTTGACTGCTGTTCACATGTATAATACACAGAGTCCTCTTTGTATTTCTGTCAGTGTCAAATGATTCTCATGAGATAAATAATGTAACAGTTAATGTCATCTGTATATCTAAACGCCTGTCTGTCTGTCTGTCTGTCTGTCTGCCTGCCTGTCTGTCTGTCTGTTGGTCTGTCTGTCTGTCTGTCTCTCTCTGTCTGTCTGTCTGTCTGCAGCCTGAAAACATCATGCTGCTGGACAAGAATGTGCCACTGCCGAGAATCAAACTCATCGATTTCGGTCTCGCCCACAAGATCGAAGCCGGGGTCGAGTTCAAAAACATCTTTGGAACACCTGAGTTTGTAGGTAAGACGAGTCCATTACAAATAATAAGATAAGATGGACTTTATTGACTGACACAAGCTCATTTGTTACAGCAGCTCACAGTGTACAAGGTGGATAAGAAAACACTCTCTCTGTGTGTCTGTGTGGGTTCTCTCCAGCTTCCTCTCAGTCCACAGACGAGCAGGTTAATTGGTGAATCTGTCACCAGCTCGTCTGCCGACTTGTCCAGGGTGTGCCCGCCTCTCACCCTAAGTCAGCTGAGGCTATGAGAGGCTGCAGAGAATGGACGGATGGATCGATAATAATATTTCCCGCTTTTGCCATGCAGCATAATAATCACGACCTCTAGTTAACAACTCAGATTATAATTTTAACTATTCATCCACCTGAATCTGGGCGAGAGTTTTCCATTTAACTTTACCCAAATGTACAATAAGAGTAAATAAAGACAGGAAGTGATGTCATGATTAAAACCATGCAGAAACATTGAAGTCTGCTGGCAGATCTCAGAGCAAATGAACATAGCAAACACACAGTTTGAAGAATAAGAATAAAAAAATAAGAATATTTCCTCCCCAAATTTCTGCAACTTTGGGAAAGAAAGGACGAGTCGACAGACGGGAAGATCCCTTTAAATTGAACTTTTAGAAATGACCTGAAACAAACTGAAGTCAACGTTACTGGAAAAGTCCTTGATCGTCTCCGTCCCTTCATCCCAAAGCTCATCACATCTCTTTAAACCAACGTCCTTCAGACCTCCCTGACTCGAGCACAGGAGTCCAGGAGTTGTGATATTTGAGGTTTAGAGTGTCTGGAAGTGTTGACCTGAACAGGAGGCTGCTGTTGATGTTGACCGTCGTCTGTTTGTCTTTTAAGCTCCCGAGATCGTCAACTACGAGCCGCTGGGGCTGGAAGCAGACATGTGGAGCATCGGGGTCATCACCTACATCCTGCAAGTGAACCTCACGTAACAAAAGCTTCATTCCCACCACGCCACACTGAACACGTGTGTGGAAATGAAGCTCTGATGTCACTTTACGCTGCAGCTTCTTTCAGACAGTTCGATGAACCTCTCGTCCTCTCGTGTTTTGTTCCAGGCTGAGCGGTGCTTCACCTTTCCTCGGGGAGACCAAACAGGACACGCTGAGGAACATCTCAGCCATAAATTATGAGTTTGACGAGGAGTTCTTCTGTCACACCAGCGAGCTGGCCAAGAAATTCATCAGCCAGCTGCTGGAGAAAGATAAGAAGTAAGAACTCGAGCGTGAACGACACTTTTTAAACGTCAGGACAGACGAGAAGCTTCATGTCAGTGTTTTGTCTTACAGGAAGAGATTAACAATCCAAGATGCTCTGAATCACCCGTGGATCAAGGTAAAGTCTACAGACACATTTCTGTGTGTTTTTATTTTATCGCTGACTTCTAGGTAGATCTCACAGCCGTGTGCGGTGTAGCTGTATCAGGCAGATTGATGATGTACGTGCTGAATAATCAAACAAAGTCCTGAGGCCGAGCAGCTCCAGACCGGAGCTGTGATTTATGGTCCAAACTGTCTCCGTGCTCTGTTTGTCCACCTCCAGATAAGAAAATACACATTTGTGGGAATATATTTGATAATCATGCAGCTTGACTGAGCTGAACGTCTGCGTGCGGACAAACAAATTTGTTTGTTTTAATGAACTCTAATGAGTGAGTCACTGTTAATGAAGCTCCAGGTGAGCAGAGCCAAGAGAGGAAACCACCGTCACTGTTTCATTATTTCATTTCGTTCATGAAAACTGACGTAAAATGTTGATTAACGACCTTTTTCCATGAAGAAGGTGAAACAATGACGAGCACAGAAAAGATCTGTGATAATACAAATTACAACCAAATGTTTGTTTTGTTTTTGTTGATGAGACGAGAGTGAAATTTTAAAAATTCATGTTTTCCTGCAGTAAGTCAGAGAAAACGGAGGCGTAGTGATGCACCGTCAGGGTTTTTACGACCTGCACCCACCCAAACTGTTACGAGAGCCACAAGAGCATCGAACAACACGCAAAATATCCGTTAATTAACAACCCAAACTCAACCCGACCACCATGTTCATGCATTATAGCAGCACAATCATCAGGACTGAGTCTCCAACAAAGGTCTGATCCTGCTGATGGGAGCAGCTAGAAGCTCTTCAGAGCGCTCACAGAGCGACAGTAGTGAGAAGATCTCAACAAATAAACAGACAGATGTTTCCAAATATAGTTTTTATTGTTGAAAAGCATCAGAACAAGAAACCCTTCAATAAATACATGCCACTTTGAACCTTCTTCACACATACACAACACCCACAAACACTGAAGAGGAAAAAGAGAAAACATTTTGACTAAAATTTGATGACTTTTCATCGAGTAAAGCTATGAAGAATGACAGAAATGTGAGTGAAACTAATCAGTTTTTCATATTTAGACAGATTAATGAACACAGTTACATTTCCTCCTGGACGAGCAGCAGTGCATCGGTACACAGTACGATTAATATATATATTTTCTTACTTTTCTTTTGGCCTACTGACTCGACATGATCGCAGTCTGTATTTTAGACAATCACTGGAGGGTGGAGGATGTTTGTTTATGGCCAAAGTTTGGCCTCTATTAGTCTTGTAGGTATAAATAACAGTGACAGATTTGAAATAAATGAGCCAAGAGCTCAAAGTTATGAAAACGTTGGAGCACATAAAATAGAGTACGTTGACGTGCAGGCACAAAATGTGTCTTTTTAACGTAAACATGTAAAAGTTGAGTTAAGTTAGTGTTGTCAGAGAAAAAGCTGTTTTCTGCACATTAGCTTTAATTTGACTTTGACCTGTGCAAGCAAACAAAGTCAAACAAATGGTCACCTGGTCGACCACTGGTTAGTTTATCGTGGCCACCTGCCGGTCACCTCTTGGCTCTGACATCTGAAACATCTGACAGCGTTCATCTTTGAGCACTGTGTTCATAAAGTAATTATTGGTGATTCCCCTCATGCTTTATTGCCTTACACACCTGTGTTTTACACCTGACATGAGAGAGTGAAGAGATGTTTGTAGTTTGTAAGTTACTAACTCTTCTTTCTTCCATGAAGTCCAACGAGCACAAGGAGGAGAACAAAGCCCAGGAGCCGAAGAAACGGGAGCGACGCCAGCTGAAGACCAAGCGCCTGAGGGAGTACACCATCAAGTCCCACTCCAGCATGCCGCCCAACAACACCTATGTAAACTTTGAGCGCTTCGCCCAGGTGGTGGAAGACATTGACCAGATGGAGGGCTCGTTCGTCAGCCTGGCAGCAGCCCACGACTCCCTGCAGGAAGACATCGACGCCATGGTGTCCATATACAACGAGAAGGAGGCGTGGTACAAGGAGGAGAGCGAAGGCGTGCGCCACGAGCTCTCGCAAATCCGCTACGAGTTCCGCAAGGTGGAGGCCTTCAAGAGGAGCCTGCAGGATGACATGGAGTCCTTCAGCTCCAGCCTCAGCGCCGTCAGCAGCCGCTACCAGGAGAGGCAGAACCACTTCGACGCTCTGCGCCTGGAGCTCAGCAACGAGCTGAAGTGGGTGCAGGACGTGATGGGTTCGTTTCCCACGGACGGAGGTGGTGGAGGTTACCCCAACTGCAGCTTCTCCACCGTCTTCAACAACGACGTGAACGAAGCCCTGAAGGAGCTGCTGAACCGCTCGTGTGGAGGAGAGCTGCTGTCCGGGATCAACCTGGACTTTGAGACCGGACAGCAAAGATAAAGAGTCACCTCACGAGAGGCCGCAATGTTTATAATTTAATATTTTTGTATAAAACGCTTCATTTTCATGCTGAAGGTGTGTCCTCAAGAAGCATTTTAGCATCATTTTGAGTCAATAATCAGCTGTAATGTCTTTTTAATGTGTGTATTTTGTCTGACAGCTTAATATAAAAACATTACACTTGTACTGGTACCATGGAAATGTGTTTTCTTCATTCAAGTCAAATTCATTCATATATTTCATGACGTATTCCATATAGAGTAGATCAAAACTGCCAAACATCAACAAGGTCACCAACAGCAGACATAGCAGCCAGCTAATATTACTGACTAGTCCAACAGCAGTCAGCCCAGCTCGGCGTCTGTCTTTCAGCCTTTTATTTCACCAAGCTCTCACCAACCACTAAAAGTCAGTCCCAGATTTACTCTTGTCCGGCGGCTTCTTGCTCGCTCACTCTCTCCTTTTCTCTTCTTATCTTCCTCCGTCAGCGTCCTCTTCGCTCTCTTCTCCTCTGCCATTATGTCCATAACATTACCCGTTCTCCCAGCTCGGGTTCTCGCACGACACCGGCTCCGCTACCCATCAGCATTCACGGACATAGTCCAAATTCACGGTACAAACACTAACACTCCCCCCCGTTGTTTTGAGCTCACAGTCCGAGTCCAAACTGACCTAACATTAAGTAACAGCAGTTGGTGATGGTAACCGGAGTACAAAGTTACTTCTGTCTGGATGTTGTTGTTGTAAAAATAAAGAAAGATAAAGATATAGTTAAATTTTTTTCATTACCTAGAAGCAACTTAAACGCCCACAGTGCTCCTTCGGTTCCCCACCAGCAAAAAAAGTCTTGACTGAATAATGTGAAAGTTCACGACAAAGAAGTCAACTGACTCACACACACACACACACACACACACACACACACACACAAACAATATTATGTAAGTGTGCTTGTGTAAACAGAAGCTGGCTGTCAGTATTGATCAATCTGAACTCACGAGTTACTTTTTAGTGTTTGAATGAAACAAAACAACAAATCAGATTATGTCAGGTGGTGAGAGCTTGAGAGGACTAGTCAGTAATATTAGCTGGCTGCTTGATTTTTGGCTTTAAAGTTGCTTGAATAAAAGAAGATGTCTTCAATGCAGTTTAAGAAGATCTGTTGGTTACTTTCAGACTAAGCTATGTGACAGTTGCTCTTGTTTTCACTGTTTGTCTTCAGTGGTGAAGATGACGTCTTTATCTGAAACTCTTGTACACAAAAATCAAAGTTGCAGTCGCTCCTCTCGGGTTCCAGCTGCTGAATCATGGCGCTAATGAGTGTGTCAGCCATGGGTGTTAGTCGTGACGGCAGTGATGTGAGGTGCTGCCTGCCTGCCTGCCTGAGGGGAAATGCTGGAACAGATCACAGACTGTGACCAGCTGGGACACGAGTGACACTTCAGACCAGGAGGGGAGGCAGCACCTCCTGAAATCAACACCCAGAGAGAGAGCTGCTTCCACACCATATTCAGATACTTACTACTATTCTGAGAGCACGTTTGTATTCATGGGACGATCATCTGGAGTAACAGAGCAGTAGTGCTGGATCTGAGCAGCACTACTCTCTTTGTCTTTGTGTTTGATTAACTGAAAATATTCACCAAAGAGGTTAAAGTAGAAACATGGTGAGCAGCAGATAGGGGGCGCTCTAGTTTTAGAGGTTTAAGGAGATGACCGTGTCCCTGCAGCAGTCCACCTGAGGTGAGGTGAGGTGAGGTGAGGTGGTTGCATTCCCTGTCTGTGTTCTCTAATGGCCGCTCCTCAAAAAGAGGAGTAAGTAGCATGTAACTCATGCTGTGTGTGTGTGTGTGTGTGTGTGTGTGTGTGTCTGCACTGACGAGATTACCAAACCTCCTTCAGACGCCACGTGACATGTCACGACGTCATCACTGAGTTTATAGTGAATTTACCCGCTGTGGGATTATTAAAGTCTCTAATATTATTTTAATATAATTTATTGAATTTGACTAATTATAATTTAGATAAACGTTGTTGCTTTAATCGTCTTCTATGGAAGTCAAGAGCTGCCACACCAGAACAATAAAAACACATTATGAAGTTAAAGTTTGTTGTTTTTCATGACATAACAAGTTATTTCCACATTACAGTGACATATCTTCACGTTACAACACGATATTTATGTTAGAATGAGATGTTTTCACATTATAATAAAATATTTTCATGTTATAACAGGATGTTTTCTTTTTATAATTATATATTTTCTTGTTATAATTAAATACTTTGATATTTAATTTTAAAAATTGCAGTTGATAATGAATTATTCATTTTAAACACGTGAAGCACTTTGTGACCCTGAAACATAAACTTTATTATTACAGCTTTGCAGAGCTACACACTCCTGGGTGTTCACCTCAACAACAAACTGGACTGGACTGATAACACCCACGCTCTCTCCAAGAAGGGCCAGAGTCGCCTCCACCTGCTGAGGAGGCTGAGGTCCTTCAGAGTGTGCAGGGCTCTCCTCAGGACTTTCTATGACTCTGTGGTGGCCTCATCCATCTTTATGCTGTGGTCTGCTGGAGAGGGGGCAGCACGGACAGAGACAGGAGCAGACTCAATAGACTGATCAGGAGAGCGAGCTCTGTCCTGGACTGTCCTCTGGACTCCATAGAGGAGGTGGTGGAGAGGAGGTCCATCATGGACAACACCTCTCACCCCCTGTGGGGTCCCTGAGCAGCTCCTTCAGCACCACAGCTTTATATTATATTTATTTTATTTTTATCTGTATTTATATCTCCATCCGATTACTCACCGTGTGCAATATTATTTATATCATGACACTTTATGTTTGTAATATTATTTATATCTTGCCACTTCCACCTTTAGTACTCATTCTTGCACATCTGTACACTTGTCTGTTGTTTGTCTGTTGTTGTTTTGCCTTTTCTATTTTTATTTTTATTCTCTATTGCACTCTATAGTGTATATTACTCCCTCTCTGCTGCTGTAACAAGAGAATTTCCCCGTTGTGGGATAAATAAAGTATAATCTAATCTAATCTAACTACACAGCAAATTCAGAAGAGTTACACTTTTGGTGTTAGTGAAATTTGAGCGAGTAGAGTTAATTACACTCTCTACATTCTATTTTACTCTGTCTTTAAAGGTATTTGGTGTCAAAATCAAGTGTAATAACAAAGTGTCACTAAATCAAACCTGTAAGTGTGATTGTATAAATATTAACTCTGAACTCTGATATTCACTTTTACACTTCAAGTGTTCACGTCAGCAGAAGATTTCCCAGCATGCCATGAGACACAAGGTTTAAGTAAATTGTTCCAAACGACTACAGATGTTGTTTGTTTACAGTTATGAGTGAAACTGTTCTAATTCTACAATCTTCATGTAGCTTAAAGTTGCTGTTATGAAACAAGGCATTTTGCACCATGAGTGAAGTTACGTGTACGGTTAATAACCCCCCTCAGAAGGGTCACATGTGTTCCATGGCACGTCCTGAGGCACAGGTGATGTCAACAGAACTCATCTCATTACCTGAGTAATTGTTGCAACCTCCAGCCTTCTGTGACACTGTCCTGTAATGTTGAGAAGTTGGAGACTTTTAACTGAGTCCTGTGCTGTTACTCTTTGTAGAGTAAATAACACCAAACATAACCATCTTTATTTTAACAGTCCTTATTATTATTGTTCAATGTTATAGGTCTAACACTTGTGTAGTTAACACATGATCCTCTGAGAGAGTTAATGTCCAACACTACATAGAAGTGTTGAGAGAAACTAACACTGGTTGTTGTTAATAAGTGTTAAATTTGAACTTCAAAAAGAGTTAAATGACACCAAATTAGTGTAAAGTACCGACACTGCAAAGAGAGTTAAACGAACACTCGTGGCGTGGACCCATAGAGACACTTTAAAGTGTTTAAATCAACTCTGGCAGTGTTCATCTGGGTATGCTGATTTTACTGTGTACATTCTTCTTTATTTTTATTATTATTATTATTATTTTTATCTTTATTGTGACTTGTAACGTTGACCAGAGATCAGCAGTCTCATACAGACATGATGTTTTTTTTTTAATCATCTGTACAAACTGATTTAAAGTGTAAATATCAGATTATCATGGATCAGCTGTCCTTCAGTCACATCATGTCTAACATACAGTTTATTAATAACATCCACATCATGGTATGAACTGACTCTCTACAGCTGATACAGACACAGTTAATTTCATCATACATGTGCTGACACCGTGCTGGTGGGCTGTATGTTGTGGATGACATGTAACAGTGAGATGGCAGTGTAACACCGCCGTTTGTTCCGGAGCCCCTTTGTCTGCGTGGGCGTGAATGACACACACATGAAGGCAGACAGACAGGCAGGCAGGCAGGCAGTGATACAAACAGATAACCAGACTGAGAGAGAGACAGGCAGAGACTGGGAGAGAGAGAGAGAGAGGGAGAGACAGGCAGGCAGAGAGAGAGGGGGAGACAGGCAGGTCCCCGGCGCGTCACCGCCCTGCCCCTGCGCTGGGGCTCGGTTAGGGGCTGTGACTGTGAGGCAGACCGGAGAGAGAGCGAGAGAGGCGGGCGGAGGCATGGACATCCATGCATGGCTCTGTCTCCTTTCACAGTAACAGTTAGCACGGATATTTTAGCGCTCATGCCATGAAGCACGGCTCGGCTCTTGTGTAAGAAGAAGAAGAAGAAGAAGACTGGTGAGCTGAGACATTTTATCCCGGGTAACGTTAGAAAGTGGGTAAAGCTAACAGGCTAGCGTGCTAACCTGCTATGATACAGCAGATAATACTGGACTAAATAAGCTAACAGCGGTTGGACTCGAGCCGTTTGGACACGTTTGCACACCTGTGTGATCACCTGACTTATTCGTGAACCCCCTGTCACACACCTGTCCGCGTGTTTCACCTGTTTTTAGGTTTTTTTACGCGTTGCTAGCTGAGTGACGTGAGCTAACGCTAGCGAGCTAACGTAAACAGTAGCGTCCGCTGACAGTCGCCCTTTTTTCGGGGGCGTTTGTGGTCAGTGTGTCGGTGTGCAACAAGAGCCAGCGAGGCTGCTGTCAGGGGTGTGATACGAGCCGTAAGTGTGCCGCGATGTCAGTGATTTACAGCACTGGTAGCCGTTCCTCTACCTCTCTAATCCTGACAACAACAAACACTGTCTAATGCTACGTGCCGGTGGTTAGCCGTGCCGTGCTAACGAGCCGTCATTAAGGTGGCGTTAGCACGGGGGCCGTTGTAAGCTCCATCAGGGTGAGTGTCAACACTGAGGGTGGGTGGAGGCAGGCAGGCAGGCAGGCATCCACCTTCACGGTAACATGGAGCTAAAACAGGGAGAACACGTCAGTCTGTAGAGAGACTTGGCTTGGGAACCGGAGGGTGGCCGGTTCGAGTCCCGCATGGAACAAAGTGTAGCTGGAGAGGTGCCCTTGAGCAAGGCACCGAACCCCCTGGGTGGCTGCCCATCACTCCACTATCTGTCCCTCTCCACATTTGCATGTGAACCATGTGTGTATTCTGGGTGCACACTACCATGACTCTGTTCACATGATGTGTTGGGGTGAAGAAGTGCACATACGTGAGCTGCTGCTGCCCGTGACACGCGACGGTTCTGGACGGTTCAGCTGTGTGTGTGTGTGTGTGTGTGTGTGTGTGTGTGTGTTTGCCAACAGCAGGCGGAGGAGGGCGGACTCGTGATTCACCTGTCAGCGATTCACGATGCATCAGAGTGTACAAACATCAAAAAAAAAAACCAAAAAAACAACTGCAGTTCCTCTTGTCGTCCACTTGAGGCTGGCTGCAGAAGTGAGTCAGTATCCATAAGTCCCCATGTTCACAGCAGAAATAAACATGTTTACAGCCTGGTACAAAAAACAGTTTTGGTCTCTATAGCTAATTTCTCCGTTCATGACAACTGTACTGAGGGTGAATTTTTATACAACTCACCTGTTCAGATTATATTAAGGCTTAAAGTTATGCAGGATTAAGAGCGTGGACGCTTTGATTGACAGGTGGGTGTCGTTACAGGTGGCTTGTTTGAGCAAGACGCACTGCCAACTCCGTCTGTGAGTGACGTCGCGGATACGTCGTCCGTTCTTTATGCTGTCAGCGGTTAAAACAAGCGCAGCTGAGTTGGACAGTAGAGTCGACAGCAGCTCTGCTAATTAGCCGCTTGCTATTAATTCTTTATGATTTCAGGCGTCAGCTCAGGGTGAAAAACAGCTGACGTGGTTCCTTAAATCTGCATTGACAGTATAAAGAATGGACGCTGTATCCGTGACGACCCCCACCTGTCAATCAAAGCGTCCACGCTCTTAATCCTGCATAACTTTAAGCCTTAATATAATCTGAACAGGTGAGTTGTATAAAAATTCACCCTCAGTACAGTTGTCATGAACGGGGAAATTAGCTATAGAGACCAAAACTGTTTTTTGTACCAGGCTGTAAACATGTTTATTTCTGCTGTGAAGTTGGACATTTTAACATGGGGACTTATGGAGACTGACTCACTTCTGGAGCCAGCCTCAAGTGGACGTTTGAGGAACTGCACAGAGGTTACTGCTCGGTGTTCAGTTCATGCTTTCCTGTAAGTTGTGCGCAGATGTCCACTTTCAAAAACACTGGGTGTGTTTGTTTTACGTCTCCCTCTCTCCCTCCAGCATAAAAAAAGTAAAATTAGAGCGACACTGCAGCGTAACAAACAGCTTATTTATCCAGCTGATGTTTACATTAGCCGGCTGCTAACTCGAGTTATGTGCTGTCGTCTTCTTCCTCGATGCATCTTCGAGTTTACAGCCTTTTTTTTTTTTTTTTTTTACAATCGGATCTATAAATGTCAGACTGCACGCTGTGATCAGGTTGCACAATGTAACGTTGCCTCCTGTGATCGGCCCACTCGCTCAGCATAAAGCTGCAGGTTTGTCTGCTGCAGTCCGGCTTGTTGCGTTAGCCTGCGTCTAACCTTACAGTATATATCCAGACTTCATGGCACAGAGTCTGACAGTCTGTTTGTCATCTCATCAGTCATGTTTGTTTGAGCAGTCAGATAATCACATCACTCATTGGTTGCATAAACTCTGCATTTAATCTGTAGACTTCTGCCCAAAGAGGAGTTGATTAAAGTGTGTGAGGAGGCGGCTCAGTGTGTTAATGATGAGATATTAGAGGCACCTGTCAATACAGTGTAATCTAATACGAGCCGGCTCATCAGCTGCTTTGTCCTCTGAAATCCAGAAGATCAGACTCACACATACTGTTAGCATAATCACCTTTCTCATTTCCTGTTCTTGATGTGCTACATGCTAACTAAAATTAGCACATTTGAAACATGGTTTAAAAGATAACGGCGTCACGTGTACGCAAGCGACAAGATACACGTCTTAAGTTGGCTAGCTAACAAGCTAACCAATCTACATGAACTGTTAGCCAGCTACTTTCAGTTAATGGCAAATGTTAGCAAAATGCTCGCTAACTGTCTAGCTAATTCACATTAATCATTATTGAGCTACTTGGCTAGGGTTTTGCTAACATTAGCTAACTTCAGATGAGGTTGTATATTTGTTGCTTTTATGTTTTAACCGCCTTTAAAAAGTAGTCGTCTTCTCAACATGGACGAACTATCAGGTAGCTAGTACAGAAAAAAAGAGAAAAGACGGTTAAAAGACATACGTGGCATTTTAAGGTAGCTTATGTTAGCAAAACACTAGCTAGCCCACTAACTAACTGAGTAGATCAAATTGCTAGCTAACTAGCTAGCTAAATTATATCAGACATTAAGGTAGCTAGTGTTATGCTAACATGGACAAACTAGCACCTACAGTAGCTACTACAAAAAAAGTCACATGTTCAGGTACCTAATGTTAGCAAAATGCCAGCTAACTAGCTAGCTATATTACGTCAATCATTAATGAGCTGGTTAGGTGTTTTTTTACTAATATGAGCAGCACGTTGGCTAAGTAGCTAATATTGTACTAGCATATAAACACCGTTTATGTTGCGTTTATCTTCAAACTTCGGTTGTAACATAGACAAGCTAGCATGTAGCATATCTGAGTACAGGAAAGGAGGAAGCTGATGGCATGCTCAACTGTGATTGGAGGGGGGGGACCCTTTAATGTTACGTTAAGCTTGTTATTAACGTTTGTTGTGTTGCTTCCAGGACTGATGGCTCCAGAGTGACATGCCATGGCTTTAATGATCCCCCCGGTGAAACTGAAATGGCTGGAGCACCTGAACAGCTCATGGATCACGGAGGACAGCGAGTCCATCGCCACGCGGGAGGGAGTTTCGGTGCTCTACTCGAAGCTGCTGGCCAACAAAGAGGCCGTGCTGCTTCCCCAGCAGGTGCTGTGTCTGAAGGGCCCCCAGCTTCCAGACTTTGAGCGCGAGTCCCTCTCCAGCGATGAGCAGGAACACTACCTGGACGCTCTCCTCAGCAGCCAGCTGGCCTTGGCCAAGATGGTCTGCTCCGACTCGCCGTTCGCCGCCGCCCTGCGCAAACGCGTGCTGGTGCTGCAGCGCATCTTCTACGCGCTCTCCAACAAGTACCACGACAAGGGGAAGGTGAAGCAGCAGCAGCACTCTCCGGAGAACAACTCGGGCTCGGCCGACCTGCACTCCGTCAGTGAGCGGCCTCGCTCCAGCACCGACGCCCTCATCGAGATGGGCGTCCGCACGGGCCTCAGCCTCCTGTTCGCCCTGCTGCGCCAGAGCTGGATGATGCCGCCTCCACCCGGCCCCGGCGGAGCTCCCGGAGGCAACATAAACTTGTGTAACGACGTCATTCACACAGCGATCGACGTGGTCAGCTCACTGCCGCCTCTCTCTCTGGCCAACGAGAGCAAGATCCCACCGATGGGCCTGGACTGCCTGGCCCAGGTCACCACCTTCCTGAAGGGAGTGACCATGCCGAACTCCGGGGCGGATATCTTAGGTCGGCGGCTGGCCTCGGAACTCCTGCTCGGGCTGGCCTCGCAGAGGGGCTCCCTGCGCTACCTGCTGGAGTGGATAGAGATGGCGTTGGCTGCATCAGCCGTGGTCAGCACGATGGAGGAGAACAAGGTGCTAACGAACCAGGAGGGGCTCATCGGCTACGACTGTTTCATGAACATCCTCATGCAGATGAGACGCTCTCTGGTGAGTAAACATCAACGACACCGGCCAATCAGACGTTACAGAAACATCTTAAATCTTCTTAGACGGCTCTGAGCTGTCAGATGGGATTAAAAATGCGTCACAGCTTCTGTAGAAGATTAGACATTCATTCAACCGATTTTATCTCATATGGTAACTGGAAAGTTTGGGCGCATTCCGTCAGGATCCAGCACTGCGGTTCATTTGCAGCGTCCTGCGGCGGAGAAGCCGATCCAACTTTTCTAAGGGCGCTTTCACACCACCGCTGTTTGGTCCGCTTTAAATGGACCAGAGTTTGTTTCCTGGGATAGTCCAAAGATCAGAAAGACAATCTTTGAGCCGGGTTTTCTTCTTCGGCTGCTTGTTTTGGACAGTAGCGCCTCCGAACGAGCAGCTGTTGTAACTGCACAACGTTGTTCAGATGGTTTGGTGTGAAAGTAAACCAAACCAAACGAGGGTGTGAAATTTTTCAGGCATTCCCCGCCCCAATCGAACCGAGTCCCCCGGACTATCCTGGTGTTAGATCGCAGCCCGACGTCACGCTGCAGCCAATCAGACGCTCAGACCGGTCACAGTCAGCCTGAAATCTAAACTCTGATACTTGACCTGCAGCTTCTAAATCTGAGTCTGACTGAAATTCACGCTGCAAAATAGAAACATGAAGAAGTTTAATTTGGTTTGTGTTGAGCGACTTAGACAGTGAATGAGAGTGAGCGAGCGCCAGCCTCGATAAAGCTGTTAATCAGAGAATTAAAAAGTTATTTCCTGATTGTTTCACAGCGGTTATGTTCACAAACAGACACACCCACAGCACCTGATCCTGTCTGAATGAACCTTCAATGTAAAATATGTTCAGGACAGTGAACAGCAGGATCCTTTAACTAACTGAACCCGTTCACGTGGAGATGATCAGTGAAGCGTGAAATAAAAACCTGATGTTGTCGAACGCTTTCAGACTCAAAACATGTTTCTCTCTTTGGTCTGAGTGTAACGATGATTCTTTGATTGGTTTGAATATTGATTTGTGTGTGTTTGTTTCACAGGGATCCTCAGCTGATCGCAGCCAGTGGCGAGAGCCCACACGGACGTCTGACGGCCTGTGCTCGCTGTACGAGGCGGCGCTCTGTCTTTTCGAGGAAGTAAGAAACTACAGCGGTGTTTTACTTTCAGTCTGTGATTCTTTGATTCGAGTTCCTGGAAATCTCAGATTGCTGTAGCTGTCACCTTTCACCTAGAGGGTTCAATATGAAAATGCACTTGTGTCTTTAATCGTGTCCTTTTCCTCTTCCAGGTGTGTCGGATGGCGTCCGACTACTCTCGCACCTGCGTCAGCCCGGACAGCATTCAGACCGGCGAGGCGCCCGTCGTGTCCGAGACCTGCGAGGTTTACGTGTGGGGCAGCAACAGCAGCCACCAGCTGGTGGAGGGCACGCAGGAGAAGATCCTGCAGCCGAAGCTGGCCGCCAGCTTCGCCGACGCACAGACAGTAAGAGTTCACACGTCTGCAACATGTCGAGAGTCAAACAACATGTCTGTTATCCAGCACAGGACGCCGACAAATTTTCTAATTTTTCATCCATCATAGCAGCAATATTCGTCGTCATTGGGTTTCGTCAAACTCCAATCAGGTTCCACTCCGGCATTAACTGCTACTGTAGCATCGTTGTCTTGAAGGGAGGCTGCAGGTGTATGTTTCTTTCTTGAAAGTTGTTTAAGAGGCACGTTTGCTCCACAATCGAAGCAGGTTCTCCACCTTGTTGTGAGTATAGAATAACGAAGTCAACATTTCAGGATAGTGCTCTGACAAAACGTGGCTACTGCAGGTGTTTGCATCACCAGAAGTCCATTCGACTCTTGGCCAACAGAAATGTTTTCTTAATGTTCACCGTCAAAGAAACCAACAAACAAATAAAAAGACATGATGATGATGCATTCAACAGAAAACTCCAGCGGTGACGAGCTGTGTTTGTTAGATAACCTGATACTTAGCCTGAGGTTAGGACAGAGAGGAAGCTCCATCATGGAGATAACGGACAGTTAGAAATCGAATAATTCACAATTTTTCACAGCTGCAGAGATTTTATTGTTCCTCTGTCTCTGAGCTTCACGTCTTTGTACAGAATCAGGAAGCCTCGGCGATCAACGGATGTTTTTGTGGAGTAAAATGTGCTGACTAAAGGGTAAAACTCAACGAATATGCAGGAAATTGAATATTTAAATCATAATTTATAATTAAAATGCATGGCTGGTGGGTCACATGTCATGGCGTCACTCAGTGACTCTTCCTCGTTTCTCTTGCAGATCGAAGCGGGTCAGTACTGCACCTTTGTGATCTCCTCCGACGGCTCCGTCCGGGCCTGCGGGAAGGGCAGCTACGGCCGCCTCGGCCTCGGCGACTCCAACAACCAGTCGACGCTCAAGAAGCTGACCTTCGAACCCCACCGCGCCATCAAGAAGGTGTCGTCGTCCAAAGGCTCCGACGGCCACACGCTGGCCTTCACGACGGAGGGTGAGGTGTTCAGCTGGGGTGACGGTGATTATGGCAAACTCGGTCACGGGAACAGCTCGACACAGAAATACCCAAAACTTATCCAGGGGCCACTGCAGGGGAAGGTAGGGTGTCACCCAGTATTCACCCAGTACAACCTGACACATGACCAACTCTTTCCCTCCTTCACTCGGTGATTGATTGCAGTAATTGTTTGTGTATTTGTGTGTTTGCTGTCTTTATTAAAGTGTGATGACGTGTATGACCTCTCGTTGTGTGACAGGTGGTGGTGTGTGTGTCTGCTGGCTACAGACACAGTGCTGCAGTCAGCGAGGACGGAGAGCTGTACACATGGGGCGAAGGAGACTTTGGACGATTGGGTGAGTCGCTGATCTGATTTGTCCTGAGACAGAGCTCTTAAATCTACACCTGTACGTTCAAACACCTCCCAGTGCGGCTGTCAAACGTCAGCGAAATGACAAACTGACTGTGTAACCTGAATATATGTAATAGAGTTTGTAGCAGACTGTTTAACAACTTGGATAAATACAGAAGCATATCATCTGCGTATAGTGATACTTTATGTTCACAATTCTTTCTCCATATACTTTTAATAGAAATATAATCACGTAGTATAATTGCCAAAGCAGATTAAAGGGCAGCTTTGTCTGGTTCCACGATAGAGTGACAAGAAGGAGGATATTATTTGTAAATCTATAGAAAATTAGAGTGAGAACAGAAAGAAACAGATATTATCACGTGTGTTTTATTAACATGATATCAATATTTTATATTTAAAATATCACGGTTAGGGTCGTCATGCCTCTGATGGTTACACACTGTAAAGAAAACAATGATTTTAGGTGTTTTAATGTGCGTCAGATGTCCATGTTGACTTCTAACTCGTCAAGGTGTTTTATGTTTTCCACGAGTAAACACCGTGACCTTCTTTCATTGTTTTGGATCACAGGTCACGGTGACAGCAACAGCCGAAACATTCCTACGCTGGTCAAAGACATCAGCAACGTGGGAGAGGTGTCATGTGGGAGCTCGCACACTATCGCTCTGTCGAAGGATGGACGCACCGTGTGGTCCTTCGGAGGAGGAGACAACGGTGTGTAAACCTTCACCGTGACTGACTCTGTAAACTGAAATATTCTTCTTTTGTGTAGAGTATACAGAGTCGATTTTAAACCAGATTTTCTTCGTTGTCAGCGTGTCAGTCACAGCTCGTACTGTAAATGAACCCGCCTAAAGAAAAAGCGTGTTCTGTCCTGCAGGAAAACTGGGTCACGGTGATACTAATCGAGTCTACAAACCAAAAGTGGTGGAGGCCCTGCAGGGGATGTTCATCAGAAAAGTGTGTGCAGGAAGCCAGTCGTCTCTCGCCTTAACCTCCACCGGACAGGTAGGACAGAAGACACGCTGTGTGGTTTGTTGAGGAACAAGTGGAGCCTTAAATCTCTTCAACTTTTGTCCCAAATAGGGAATTTCATTCTGCTGTTTACACGTTCTTTCAGCAGCTGTGTGGACAGTGACAGTGATGTATTTAAGGTCACGACTTGTTATGTAACAAAGCTCTTCTTTCGCGGCTTCTCCTCAGAGACAGAGTCTCTCTGTTAAAACAATCTGCAGCGTGAAGATCAGAAATGATCCGCTAACGTTGATTCTCTTATTTTTAGGTGTACGCGTGGGGCTGCGGTGCTTGCCTCGGGTGTGGTTCCTCCGAGGCCACGGCGCTCAGACCCAAACTAATCGAGGAGCTCGCCACCACCAGGGTGGTGGACATCTCCATCGGGGACAGTCACTGTCTGGCCTTATCACATGGTAGATGTCTCTTCACTTCTTCTCTCACAGCTCCTCTGTAGATGGTTAACTGTAAACGGGTGGTGCTGCACATTTGCATGTCAGGGATCAGCGCTCAGTACACGCTAATCCACCGCCTCTGTCGGTCACAGCGTTATTCTGCAGACGCAGTCAGATTGTGTTTGTCCAGCGTGATGTAACAGCAAATACATGAACTAAGTTTGTTTAAGATAAATCTGAACGTCACATTTCAGCTCAGTGCAGCTCAAACACTCCCTCATTATTATTCACTGCTGCAGACAATGAAGTGTACGCGTGGGGCAACAACTCCATGGGCCAGTGCGGCCAGGGCAACTCCACCGGGCCCATCACCAAGCCCAAGAAGGTCGTCGGCCTGGACGGAGTCGCCATTCAGCAGATCTCGGCCGGCACCTCCCACAGCCTGGCGTGGACGGCCCTCCCCAGAGACAGGTCAGCTACCGTCAGAGTAAATACACCAGTGACTCCAGTGACCAATAACCCGAGTTATAAAGGAGGGGGGCGGCTGATGTCACAACATCTCTGCAGATTGCATAACATAAGTCGAAGGTCCGTGACGGCACGTGAAACGTACAGCAGTGTGTTACAGAGTAACTATACAGACTGTGAGGAGCACGCCGTGTGTGTCATACGCCGTATATATCATTATTTTAGACATTTTTAGACAGTTTGTACTGTGAGATGATATAAATGTGCCAGTTTTTTTGGTGTTTTTTTTGGCTGGAGAAGCAAAAACGAGTCTTTTATTTTGTCCACAAACTGCATAAACGTATTTATAGATACAGTAAAAGAGTGATAGGATCGATAAAATCTTTTTATTTTATCACCGACGCCTACACATGTAACATTTATTTTTACATGCACAGCTTACAGGAAATGAAGTCTGCATTATTCAGCCCTTCATTATAAAAGCATGAGAGTATTTATAGAAGGAACAGCTGCCTGCTGAGAGTCGACCACTAAATAAAATAAAATAAATCATGAGGAGCGAGGCTCATCCTGAGAGAACTGTCGTGTAATCTCCAAAGTTTAAATAAAAAAACAACCCCGATGATGTCAGCAGGGTTATCACAGTTTGAGCTTTAAGACTTTCCAACAGCAACGCCTGCGTTGCTGTTATGCCCGGCTCGTTCAGGAGCAACCAAGGAGGGAGAACCACACAGCAGCCAGTTAAATTAACCATACATT
The DNA here is from genome assembly GCA_033000465.1 of Sciaenops ocellatus. NCBI lineage: Eukaryota > Metazoa > Chordata > Actinopteri > Sciaenidae > Sciaenops > Sciaenops ocellatus. The sequence goes on along the minus strand of CP136888.1, from coordinate 31,766,094 downwards.
TATTTAAAGAACAGAATTGAAGTGTAATTATGAGGAAACAAAAGAGCCAACAGAACACAACCAAACCAAACAAAACTACGCTTGAGGCACCAGCCATCCAGGAGGGAGAGAGAGAGCCATCTTGGAAAGGCCATGCCTTTATAGATGAGGCCACAGGTGGGGTGACTCTCCCCGACGAGGTGGGAGGGAGACAGGCAGGGAGAACCTGGGAAGGGAGGAGCACAGAGAGGCCAGCAAAACACAAAATGGCCGAGGGCCATCACAGTTACAAACTCAGGTATGTAAGGAAAGACCGTAAAGTCAGGATATCTCGACTGCTGCTTCGATTTTGACCGGGCAGGCACTTTGACAAACTACAAGGCAAGTCATTGGATGAGCCAGCTGCTAGTAGTTTCTCACAGGACTCTGATTGGTCCGAACCACTGTGCTCGGACATGGATTCTTGCACGATATCATCAGCCTATTTCCTCTCTTCTCTGGGCTCTCCAGGCAAGTGGTGGCTTGGCACCGGCCCTACTGTGTCGACCTCGAAGAAAGCACCTTCTCCCACCTGCGCTCCTTCCTCGAGCGTTACTGTGACGGCATCAACAGTGAAGTTCCTCCTCTCCCGTTCCCCTCGTCCAGGTGAGTACGCTCCGCCTGCAGGCCTCCGTCACTGCTGGTGGCCCGCTGTTTCCTTTTCAGTCACAGACTGGTGTCATCAGTTATTTTTCTGTGTATTTTCAGGGAGCATCATAACTTCCTCAAGCTGTGCCTTCGGCTTCTGTCCAATCATCTGGCTCTGGCTCTGGCCGGGGGCGTGGCCACCAGTATCTTAGGCCGGCAGGCCAGACCGCTGAGGAACCTGCTCTTCAGACTGATGGACTCCTCGGTGCCAGACGAGATTCAGGAGGTGAGACCAAAGATTCACTGTTACACAAACATACACTTTGGTTTCTACGTTTACATTTAGTCAGAGCGACCTACAAAAAGGGAAACAATTAAGGTACGGTGTGACAGGGACATCCGGTCCAGTTGTAGAGGGGGATAGATGTATCATGTCCAGTTGTTGGTAGTGTTGCAGAGGAGGTCCTCTCTGAAGAGCTGGAGGTCTTCAGGAGGTTTGTGAAGGTAGAGAGGGACGCCCCTGATCTGGTAGGAACTGGTAGGACGTTCCACCAACGGGGAACAACAGACGAGAAAAGTTTATTTAAAAGTAAAAAAAAGTAATTTAAATAAATATTTCAGGCTTATTTTGTAATTATAAAACTGTAACTGAATCATCGCTCTTCTTATTTTTGAATCACCGTCGAACATTTCTGTGACACCTTGAAACATCTTGTTCTTTTTGTTGACTAGCAGAGACCAAACAAAGAGTCATTTCTTAAAATGTCAAACATATTCTGACTCAGTTACATCACCTGAGGCGGTGACAGTATGTGGGTGTGTGTTTGTCCCATCAGGCGGTGATCGAGACTCTGTCCGTGGGGGCGACCATGCTGCTGCCTCCGCTGAGAGAGAGGATGGAGCTGCTTCACTCGCTGCTGCCTCAGGGCCCCGACAGATGGGAGAGTCTCTCCAAAGGACAGGTAACCCCAAACACACCTGAACCACCAGCCTGTGGTAAACCATGCAGGGACTCTTCTGCACATGCAGAACGGTTGGAAAGGCCGAAAACACTTTCATGTAGCAAGCAGACGTAGTTATTTCTTATTCCATCCACTGTTGCACATTAAATCAGGTCACCTCCAGGCTAAAGGCACTGATATAAATCAGTGTACCTAAGGTGTGTGTACATTAACCAATGCATCATTTGTGTCGACTGTGTAGGCTGAAAGAAAGCGAGATCAGGTCAGTGATAGATGACCAATGCAGCTTTTACAACGTGAGCTGCTGGTTAATGCATCATTTTGCTCGGTTGGTTGTGTGGGCGGAGTAAAAAGCCTGTTCGAGTCCTCTGTGGTCTCTTTTACCCACAAAGTTTCGACCAATCTTCCTCATATTCATTTCAACAATAGGAAATCAGTCTGCAGGGACTCTGTGTTCCCGGCCTTAATGCCTGCCTGGCATTTCAGCATTAAAATGTCTCGACAATTCTTTTGACCTCAACAATGGAGGCTGCTGCTTTCCAGGAACTGTTTCAAATGTTAATTTTTGTGGACTTTAAAAAAGAGCAGAGGTTTTGAATGGTTGTTATCAACTTGTCTTTAAAAAGACGAGTTTGACCTTTTGGGAGATTCATGTCTGGAGTTAGATCAGGATCGAAACCACTCTCATGTCTGTATGTGTGGTTCCCACGGGTCCTTGAAATCCCTGAAAGTTTGTGAATACGAAGGATAAAATTAAGGCCCTGAAAGATTTTAAAAATAGACATAAATGAGTCATAGAAAGTGCTTGAATTTATATATTTTGTTCAAGAATAGAAGCTGATATTTACTTAATGTTTGTAAGTAGGCTGGAGACACTACACTGGCTCGTGGTGTCCCACAGGGCTCTGTTTTGGGTCCCCTATGATTTTCTTTATACTTTCCTGCCCTTGATCATGAACAGATTCAGTATTGCATTTAATTTCTTTGCGGACGATATCCAACTCTACCCCTCAGTCAAACCTAGTGTGGCTTTAAGTTATGAAGGCTCCTGCTGTCATTGATTGGAGGCAGAAACCTTTTTACAGCTCGATGCTGATGAGGTTTGGTTGCTTCCGCTCTCGTCATCGCTGCCGACTCCAACCTGCAGAATTTATGAGTAATATCTGATCAATCCTCGCCTTTCCATATCCATGTTAAGCTGCTGACCACATCTTATTTTTTTCACCTTTTCTGTGGTTTTAACTGCTGAACTAGAGATTATTGTGCACGACTTTATCTCATCTCGCAGTGACTATTGTAACCCACTCTTCTCCTCACTTAGCCCGTCTGCAGACAGACAGTCCAGATCGCTGCCTCACGACTCCACACTAAGTCCAATAGACGGTCTCATATCACCCCTTTGCTTAGATCTCTTTACCGTCTCCTTGTTGCATTCAGGATCCAGTTTAAAGTGCAGAGCGCTGCACGGCCAGACTCCTGGTTATGAGGCTGTGCTGCTTCACCCATCGCTCGCTCTCTAAGGTCAAATGTGCTCAATCTCAACGCAGCCGCCTCAAGACAAGTGTTGATCGAGCTTTTGAGACGGAGATACATAGACTCCTTTACAGTCTGCTGATACTTCGTCTATGAAAGAGTTTTTATTGTTTTATGAAGACAGGACTTCTTTCTTGTTTGTTGTATTTTTCCCTTTTTAAGCAATTTGTGGCTTTTATCTGTGAAAAGAATTACACAGTTAAATTTTACTCACCTATGATGTAAATTCTCGTGTTATAACAGTAGTTAACCTTTATCCATGTCTGAAACTATGCCGTGATGTGTCCTTGAGTGTTTTTTTAGGGAATTAGGCCTGGAAATGCCTTGAAAAGTCCTTGAATTTGATGTTTAAGGAGGCATGGGAACTGACCAGCAGCTCCGACTCGTTTGTTAGCTTAGCTTTATTGAGCTAACGTGTCACGGGCTGCAGCTTGACATTTGATGGACAGATTTAAGCGAGTGAATCAGAGAATTTTCCCAAATGTCAGACTGTTTCTTTACCGGGATTACAAAGTCTAACCATCTGTCACCGAAGGCCTGATTTCCCGTACGTTGGCCTTATTTGCTGGATAATGAACTCTAGATTAAACAAGCATGTGGTGACTGACCTCAGCACGAGCCCACAGAAACAACAGGCTTAATGTAAAGTACAGTTTTTAATGAAATGTGTGTGTGTCACAGAGGATGCAGCTCGACATCATCCTGACCAGCCTTCAGGACCACACCCACGTGGCCTCGCTCCTCGGTTACAGCTCTCCCGCTGACGGCCCCGAGGTGCTTCCTTCTGGTCCGGGCTTCACGGCCTCCCCGGACCCGACGTACAGCGCCACAGCGGGCCACCCTGACACCCACCTGGCTGAGATCCTCATGAAGACGCTGCTCAGGAACCTGGGCTTTTACACCGTGAGTATGATGTCCGGTAAAGCTCCATCATCACGGAGCACAGAGTTTGCTCGTATTGATCTCAGGGCGTGTTGCTCAATAACAAACTGTTTATTTGAGATCATCCTGATCTCTTTAGGATTGACAGAGGTAGACGTTACACAGGAAGGAAGTCAGTGAAGTCGACATATCGAGCAGCGCCGTTACACTCCACCGTCTCTCCACCGCCCTGTCTGCTCTCAGCATTCGAGTGCTGGAGGCAGAGCATGAGTCATATATAATCCTTTGTTATCATCACCTGCTGCCTTTTTTCCTGGCACAGCAGCAGCTTGTTCCTGCTTCGCTCTGTAAAGGCGGCGTTTCATTGATTGCAGCACACACACACACACACACGCACAGGCTGTTTTCAACCGTTTGTGATTATGCAGGTCTGAGCGGTGAATGATGATGAGACTGCGAGGCTTTCTGCATTTGAGTCACTTCTTTTGGATTCATGCTGCATTTTTTTCCTTTTTGTCCTTTTTCCTGCTCGTGTCTTCAGAGCTTTGTTCTCTGTTCTGAGTGAACTTCAATCAAAAATAGTATCACTTTGAATAAATTATATTTCTGTGGTCTAAATCTGAATCCAGGTAACAATACGGGTGAAAGAAAGTGAATGAATCTGCGTATCTTATAGGAAATGTCTCGATAATCTGAGACTCTGTTTGTGGTCGAACATTGTATTAATAGAAACTGTGAGGCGATGTGATGTGAAGAGATTCCAGGTGTGAAAGTAGATCTAAAAATAAACATTTTAAAAAAGAAAAACCAGATTCCAAAAGTATTAGCACGAAGGTCATCGTCTAAAGGTTAAACTCCACGGGGCACGGATGACTGCTGCTATCAACATTTGAAACCCAACAAGAAGCCGGGTCAGAAGCGTCAAACTGCACAGAGAAGATTGAACTGACAGGAAGTCGCGAAACGTCATAGAGAATCCAGCCGATTTTCAAAATAAAACATGCCGTGCAAACCTCCGATCAGTGTGCGTCCCATGTACGAAGGCTCGGTCCTCGCTATAGAGGCCCTGGGTTCGATTCCAACCGATGTCCCGCTCTCTCAATCCTCGCTTTCCTGTCACTCTTCAGCTTTCTCAAATAATCAAATAAAGCTTGAAAAATCTCTTTAAAAAACCCAAAAGAAACAGACAAAAGGGAAGTGATTAAATACGCAGCTTATTTACATATTTAGAAGCACCTAAACCAGAAAAATCTGAGCAGGTTAACAAAGTCTGGAGGGAAAAGTCACGTGACAGAGACATAATGATTCTTTGAATTCTTCTGCAATTTTCATAATCATCTATAAGTTGACAGTCAGGACCAAACTGTCTTTTAAATCTGCACATGCATATTAAATAAATGAACTGTGAAGATGCCTTTGTGATATCTGTGACCTCCGCAGTTAATCATGTTTGATTTGCGTGTGTGTGTGTGTGTGTGTGTGTGTGTGTGTGTGTGTGTGTGTCGTACAGGATCAGGCGTTTGGCGAGCTGGAGAAGAACAGCGATAAGCTGCAGCAGGGCACGTCCGCCTCGGACAGCAGCCAACCGGCTCACCTCCACCAGCTCCTGTGCTCGCTGCAGAAGCAGCTGTTAGCATACTGCCACATCAACTCCGTCACCGAGGTACGGACACTCGTCTGTCTCCTGAACTCTCTCTAAAGTTTTATTATGGCGGGGGGAAAAACAACATTTACACAATAAAAGTCCTCATGTTGGTTTTTAACCTTGTTGGTCCGGTGCCATTAGTGTCATATGACTGATGCCTGCTTGCAACACCGGTTATGACATCGTCTTTCGGTCTGGATTACGCAAAAGTCCTGCTGCTGCAGGCTGAGTTAAAAGGCAGACGCCCCATGATGTTTAATGTGATTAAGTTATTTACTTTTTATTGCACGTCTAACAGGACTCACATGGCGTTGTTAACGAGGTGTAAAACAACATTAAACTGTTTATCTTGACTGAAAACACTCCACGGCTTTAAATCCTGATGCCTGAAGTGAAGAAACTCGGAGTGTTTGCAGCTTTTTTGAGACGATTCTTCAGTTCAGTTACATAAATATACATTTTCAGGGTGTTTCTGTTTCTTAATTGTTGGTGAAATGTTGAATTTTAAACCACGATCTTCCCGTTTTCCTGCAGAACTCCAGCAGCGTGGCGTTACTCCACAAACATCTGCAGCTCCTGCTGCCTCACGCCACAGATATCTTCTCCCGCTCGGCCACTTTGATAAAAGAGAGTTCCTGGAACGGCAGCATACGAGAGAAGCTACAAGGTGAAGAGGATCGATGAAGCTCTGACCCTCTTATCCTCCGCGTGTTTATCATTAAATGCTCTCATCATGAGTGTTCCTGCACGGCGCACTGTTTACTGTTCCCCATACTTATTATTCTCACGTATTCCAGGAATGTCAGCACGCTACTCCTCCCGCAGTTTTGGTCGCACATACAAAAAAAAAATTTATCCAAGCGACCGGCTCAAGATTTATTTAGACATTTTCTGTTTTCTATTTTCTGTTAATGTTCGTCTTTTTAAAAGTTTATTGAGGTTATTTTTGTCTCATGCTTCAAACTCAAAGACTAAACTTCATAAAACAGAGAAAAATAATTCTCATCATGTCTCTATCATCCTCAGATGTGATATACGTGTCCGCGGCAGGCAGCATGCTGTGTCAGATAATCAACTCCTTGCTGCTGCTGCCGGTGTCGGTGGCGAGGCCTCTGCTGAGCCACCTGCTGGACCTGCTGCCTCCTCTGGACCGCCTCAACAGACTGCTGCCTGCTGCCTCTCCTCTGGAGGACCAGGAGCTGCAGTGGCCTCTTCACGGTGAGCACGAGACGAGACGACAGACAACAATCTGAACTTTTCCTCAAACTCCCATCAGGTTTCTTCAGCGCATTAATGCCGTCCTGTTCTAATTCTCCAGGTATGTCCGACTTCGCCGAGCCGTCCTCGGGAATGTCCCTGCCGCCGCCGGCGCTCTCCTGGGTGTGGCTCGTGGACCTGGAGAGGACGGTCGCCCTGCTGGTCGGCCGTTGCCTCGGCGGGATGCTGCAGGGAGCTCCCACCTCTCTGGAGGAACAGGATACTGCTTACTGGCTCAAAACGCCGCTCTTCAGCAACGGCTTGGAGATGGACATCCCACAGCTGGGTAAGGAGCGGACACATACAGAGCTGTGATGGTGTGGGTCTTGAAGGATAACTTTGGTGTTTTTCAACCTCATTTTCTCATATTTTTGTGTCAAAGTGACAAATGTGGAGTTTTTGAATTTGATCCAACCTGCAGCCATTAAAAGTTCTTGTTTGTGCCTCAGTACTTTGACTGCAGGCTGCAGCGCTCTCACTCAAACCTGTTGTCTTTGTTCGTCACTTGGACACAAAAACATAAAAAAATCAGGCCCAGGTTGAAACAGTCCCCCTGTCAGACTCGTGTTTATTCATCAGATGAATGTTTGTTCACTCACGTCCTTCAGACACCTGCATCAGCTCGTTACTGGAAGCAGCTCTGTCCGGTAACGAAGAGCAGAAGCCCTTGGAGTGCACGCTGTGTCCCGACCTGAGCGTCTTGGTGGATTTGGCTCTGGGCACCTCTAAAGAACCCGCCAACAGTCTCTGGATCAACATGCAGGACTACGCCATCAGCAAAGGTCTGCCCGATGAATCGTGTTGTCTCCACACTCGAGGCATTAATCTTCAGACGTGTGCTGACTGACTCTGTATTCTGTTACAGACTGGGACAACGCGTCTCTCAGTAACGAGTCTCTGTTGGACACCGTGTCCAGGTTCGTGCTGGCAGCCTTACTGAAGCACACGGGGCTGCTGGGCCAAGGCTGTGGAGAGGGCAGGTACTGTAACTGATGAAAGGTTTGCACGCTGCTTTATCGGACCGGCCTGAATTAAACAACACGTCACGAGTATATTTTTATTTTCCCGTCAGGTACCAGCCGTCCAAGTCTCTGTCGGAGGTCTATCGCAGCGTTTATAAGGTCCGAAACCGCCTGCTGGCCTGTAAGAACATGGACTTCATCCAGACGAGATCGTCTTCTCGTGAGAGGAGGGTGAGTGAAGAGCCTCGTTATTCTGTCATTTGCATTAAAGAGTCTCCTTCATGTTCTCTCTCTCTAATTAGATTCTTCACTCACACCTGTCGTTTCAGATCTCAGACAATCAGGACTCTCTGGACATGGACCCTCAGGAGCACTCCTTCACACGCACCATCGACGAGGAGGCCGAGCTGGAAGAGAGAGCCGACCGCGAGAGAGAAGAAGGTCACCAGGAGCAAGACGACGAAGAGGAGGACCGCGAGCACGAAGTGATGACGGCCGGAAGTGAGTCCACCCGCCTCCGGCATCGTGTCTTTATAGTTTGAGCGAGCTCGTCACGACGAACGTTTCATTTGATTTGATCGTGTTTTTTATGCCTGCTGCCGCTCGGCGCTGAATCATTCAGGGTTTTAATCACACCTTGTTTCGATATTTATTTAATAACATTCAGACAGTTCATTCTGATTTATTTTGATGTGACAAATCATCGCAGCTCGGTGCGATACCAGAATTTGAACGTTGACTCAACACTAGTGTTAGAAAACGTCCGTACCTCTTTAGACACTGAAAAACAATCGTAGGTGCACAAACAGGACGCTGTGCAGGTGTTGGTACAGTCACTGAACACACAACAACACATCTGTAAGAACATCAGTAGTATTTAATGTTTTTATTAAAGCTTCACACTGACACACTGAAGTATATAAAAGAAAATAAGCGAACAAACAGACATTATGTATGCAGACTTTCAAAATAAAATATAGATATGAAAGGACACAATCATAAATAAGAATAACACACAGAGAAGGATTAAAGTGGACGATCAGAACAAATGAAGGCAAACAGAGTTTGTACAAAGACTGAATTTTAGAAATGAGTTTTCACTTTAAACAAACGAATGAAGACGTTTTTTTCCACCTCTGGATTTAAACTGTGTGGAAGAGACGAAAGAGTTGCGAACGAACCGGTACAAAGAGCCGGTTCTTTCTTTTCTTTGTAAAGTATTACGGTGAGCTACAGGTGCTCCATGCATGCAGTGACTGAATGTCACGTGCGTGCCGTGCAACCGATCACGTGAGGATAGACGAGGATCGGCATAGCAGCGCTCACAGACGGGTGTGCTGATCAGGAGGGAGAGGAGCAGAGAGCGTCGTCTGTAAATGCAATGAAAACAATCGGCTACAGCAATTTATTGATATTAAGAAATGTGATTGTTACTTTTGAATACTTCAGTACAAAGAATGTGTTGGGTAAGTCAAAACAGAGCTAAATTTGGCTGAATTATAAAAGGTATAACTGGTAACATGAAGAGTCGAGTCAAGCGAACCGGCTCACTAGACAGAAATGAACTTCCCATCACATGTTAAGAGGCCTCGGTCAGTCGACGTGATCGTCCACAGCTCTGTGCTGAATGCAGGGACGAGGTCAGAAAAGGCTTTCTAATAAAAATAATAAATGAAGAAACAAAATGTGAAGACACCTGAAGGATACGTTTACGTTACAGCACCTTCAAATATTCAACGTTCCTCTGTAAGAGATGCTAAAATGATCTTTCCAGACTCGTCCAACACGTGAGATGAACGATGATCTTTTGTCTGTCAGGACTTTTCCATGTTCATGAACACAGATCTGTCCTCAGTGGTTTATTCTGCGTCCCTTCAGACAAAAAACTTCCCACTGAAGTGACGTGTTAGTTCATTCACAGATGTTAAATTATGAAATAAGTTCTCCGTCATAAATAGTTAAATCGCGCTCTGATGAATGACAAGCAGCTTTTTGACGTGTTGCGTTGGCATGTGCTTTGTTATGAACGTCACACTGGTGAGTGTGTTAGGGTGAGCGTGGCTGCTGCTCGTCCTCTAACCCTGCATCTTGTTTGTGTGTGTGTGCGTGTGTGTGTGTGCACAACACAGAAATATTTCAATGTTTCCTCTCAGCACGGGAGGTAGCTCGCAGTCGGGACAGAGAGCGGGCCAGCAGCAGCACCGGACTGGGCTCCAGCTCCGGGTCCAGGACCGGAGGAGGAAGTGGAGGTGGAGGAGGAGGAGGCGCAGAGGACGACACCATCCTGTCTCAGGAGGGAAGGAGGGGCAGCTCGGGTCTCCCGGAGGGTCAGGACCTGTACACGGCGGCCTGTAACTCCGTGATCCACCGCTGTGCCCTGCTGCTGCTCGGGGTGAGCCCGGTGCTGGGAGAGCTGAGCAAGCAGAACCAGGAGGAGGGTCAGACCCAGTCAGCCACCGGGACGCAGGAGTGTCTGAGCTTCATGACCAGGTCAGACCACAGACCACCTACACACTGCCACTAAAGACTCATGAACAGTCTGTTCAGTCTTGAGACGTCGTCTTGAGCTCGCTCTGCAGCGTCTCCTCCATGAAGAGACACGTTTGGGATGCATTTTCCACCCCTGTGCAACCGTAATACCGATTAAACTCAGACTGTCTCATATCAGCTCTGGACTGTAGATTTAGTCTCCTGTCTGTAAAACTTTAGGAAGAAACTTTTCCTCAGTGTTCAGACTTTATGGAGAGAGAGTCGAGTTCAGTCTGAGCTTGCTGTAACTCTAAAAAATAAAATAAAATCCAATTTAATTGGTTGTTTGTTTTAAGACACTCCTGAAACTTGTGCTTTAATATTTGACCACCAGGAGAGTTTAATAGTCTCAGTACATCAGCCAACATCATCTTGGAAACAATACAAACACTAAAATCTGCCAAGAAATGTGTCCAGTCCTCAGATCTGTGGAGAGACTTCTTCTTCATGTGATAACTGTGCTGCAAACGTTCGTATTTTCTATCAATGCAAACAGTTTTACACCATCTCCACGTCCACCTGTGTGAAGGTGTGTTCTGACACACTTCAGGAGGTCACCTGTAAATTCTTAACCTACTTTTTTTGCACTTGTTTCAACACGTTTCACCTGCAGCGTATTTATTCTGCACATTCCACCTGCAGCACCGTGAACCTGATGGCATCGGCTCGTGTTATGTGCCTTTAATAAACCTGTGTGGCTGCCAAGGAGTGAATTAGTGAAGTGTCGGGCATTGTTATGACGTTGTGTGTCATCTTTGGGGGTACTTCTTTGTTTAGTTGAGTTATATTTACGAGGTGTTGCGTTGGCGTGACACAGATGATTAACGTGCCTCCGCGATGTGTTTTTGCAGGAGCGAGAGTCTGAGCGCGGAGAGCCGCTCGGTGCAGAGCAGCCCGAGCTACAGGCTGATGAAGTCCAGGAGCGAGTCTGACCTCTCCCAGCCCGAGTCAGATGAAGAGGGCTACACTCTGGTATAACACTGCGTAGATATTTCTGTGTTTATGAGCTGCATACCAAGAGAAGAGCGTCACGTAGCTACATCGGCCTCTGCTTTCTGTTTCAGAGCGGACGGAGAAACGTCGACCTGGACTTGGCGTTCTCTCACAAAAAGCGAGGTAAAGATCGGCCGCAGACAGTTCTGTCTCATGTTGGAGGTCTGTCGTTGTCGTCAATCACACGTTCCTCTTGTCTCTCTGTCTTTTTGATTCCTGTGTCGATAGTTTATTTGCTTCTTTTGGGGCAGTTGAGCCCCAAACACAAGAGGAGCTCCAAGCAAGTAAACGATGGCATGTTTCTTCCTCTTGTTAGCTCACACACCTCCATGACTGCCATTCATCTCCCCATGATGAGGGCCGTATAAGCTAGAGAACATCCACACGTGCCCGTTGTACAAATAACAGTTCATTCTTCTGCTTTGAATGTTCGTTACTTTGCACAATGGCGGCTCGTGAAGAGTTTTTATCGAGCTACCAAAGACGGCGCTGACACTCTGACGTCAGTCTGTTAGCCCCGGTCACCATTTCACGTCTCGACTGCAGCATTTTCTCCTCAGCGGGTGTGGAAACCCAGCGCGCCCATTCTAGATGAATTCATAATGACTAATGAAGGCTTGTGCCTGCATGAAGAATCAGCATTTGGCCATTTGACGACCCCGTCTAGAGAAATAATGCATTGCACTGCACAGCTCTTAAGTGCTTTAAAAGCAGCTCAGTCCATCCATCAGAAGAGTGATGTCGTGCATTTATGCGTCTGAAAGGCTTCCTCTCTCGCTCTCCTCAGGTTTACTTCACAGCTCCCCGGACTCCCTGGCCGAGTCCTGGTTCCGGGCCAAACTGAGCCGCCAGAGGAGCTACAGCTCAGCGTACTCGTACGAGGAGTCGGACCTGGACCTGAGCCGCTCGATGGGCATCCACGCCCTCATCGACAACATGGTCAGCTTCATCAGCGGCGACGTGGGTCTGGCTCCGGCCTTCAAGGAGCCGGAAGAGAGTATGTCCACCAGCCCACAGGCGACGATCCTGGCCATGGAGCAGCAACAGAGCCGGGCTGAGGTGAGGGACGGGTCTGGGTCCAGGTCTGACCTGGGAAACACCAAAACAAAACACTTCTATTGATGATTCCATAAAGAAATTAAAATGTATTTTGACAGCAGACACCAGAGGACACAGCAATGTTGTGTTTAATATAACTCTGTTGTCACATGATACAGGTGGAGAACATTCTGTGACCTTTACGTCTGAATTACACCCGACAGTTTCTCTCTGCTATGAGTCAATCTGCACAGAGCTGACAGGAAGTCAGAAACAGAGACAGCATGGAGAATCCGGTCGATTTTCAAAATAAAACACCCCGTACAGTAACAATTTAACTATGACACATATTTACATATTTAGAAGAACATAAACCAGAAAAACGACCAAATCTGAGCAAGTTAACAAAGTCTGGAGGGAAAAACTTCTAAAACGGTGATGGAGTTTGAAGCTGCCCGCTGTAATTTATGAGTTAGGCTGGATTCAGACAGGATCCCGCGCCTCAGCGATACAGAGGTTTTTCCATTCATTTGAGCGGGGATGGTACGTTTCAGGGGTGTCAGCGAAAAACCGTGCCGGCATGCGGGAGAGAGGTTGATCCAGATCCAACTTTTGGGAAAACTGAGCCTGACGTCACGCTCTGCAAGCCAATCAGATCGGTCAAACCTCCACAGACAGCCTGAAATCTAAACTCTGATGATCTTACCTGTCCGTGTGTGTTCTGACTTTGTTTATTTCATGAAGCAGATTCTAAATCTGAGTCTGACTCGCAATTCACGTTGCAAAATAGAGACACGAAGAAGTTTAAATTGATTTGTGTCGCGCACAACCCTGCTACGCCTGATCCTGTCTGAATGCACGCTCAGTCCTGCACTGTCTTAAACGATGAAGCTGGAGAAGAATCCAAAATGAAAAGACCAAAACTAAGAATGCACGAGTCAGTCTCGTAAAACTTTGACTCCTCTTTTCTGTCTGCAGACATAAATCTTTAATAACACAAACATGTACTCACATATTTAAAAACAGATCAGATGTTTCTCAAACATTTACTGTAGCTGTAGCTTTTTTTGGGGATTTGGTGCCAATAAAATATTAAATATCAGCAGACGTATCCGTTAAACTAAAACTTTGAAAATAGCATCACATTGTTTGTAACAGCGGAGCCAGAAATCTGAGTAAAAACAGTCTGCGAGCTCTTCTTCTGTTCGAATGTCCACTCCACTTCTGGGATGTGTTTTTTTTATGTCCAGCTGCGGTTGGAGGCGCTCCATCAGATCGTGGTGTTGATCTCCGGCATGGAGGAGAAGGGCAGCCAGCCCGGGAACGCAGATCGATTCAGCAGCGCCTTCCAGTCATCCTCCCTGCTCACCTCCGTCAGGCTGCAGTTCCTGGCCGGTTGTTTCGGGCTCGGCACCGTCGGCACCGGAGGGCTGAAGAGGGAGAGCGTGCAGCTGCATCACTATCAGGTACGAGGCTGCTGTTATCCAGCCTGTCGACACACACACCGACTGTTTTAACCATCCTAACACACCGCTGCGTGTTTTATTTTGGCAGGACGGCGTCAAAGCGGCGAAGAGGAGCATCCAGATGGAAATCCAGACGGCTGTTCATAAAATCTACCAGCAGTTGTCGGTCACTCTGGAGAGGGCGCTGCAGGCAAACAAGCACCACATAGGTAACACAGACTCTGTAACATGACCTCCTTAAGCTTCACCTCACGTGATCTGACAGCTTTCTGAACAGGTTGAGCTGCTTCACCTCCTCTGATGCCTCCATCTCTCTTCCTTCTCCACCCCTAGAAGCCCAGCAGCGCCTCCTCTTGGTCACCGTGTTCGCTCTGAGTGTTCGCTACCAGCCGGTGGACGTCTCCCTGGCCATCTCCAGCGGACTCCTCAACGTGCTGTCCCAGCTCTGCGGGACGGAAACCATGCTGGGCCAGCCGCTCCAGCTGCTGCAGAAACCCGGAGTGTCCCAGCTCAGCACCGCCCTCAAGGTGGCCTCCACCCGCCTGCTGCAGATCCTGGCCATCAGCACCGGGTAAAGAGCTGCAGGAGGTTTAAAAAGAAGTGTTTTGTGTTTGTAAACCTGATTACATGAGCCGCTGTGTGTTTCCTCGGATTTGCAGGACGTACGCAGACAAGCTGAGTCCAAAGGTGGTCCAGTCACTGCTGGACCTGCTGTGCAGTCAGCTGAAGAACCTTCTGTCTCAGGCCGGAGTGAGTCTGCTGTCCTCTGGAAACGACCAAGAAGACAACAAACACGAGGACGGCGCCGACTCTGAAAAGAAAGACTTCAGAGGTGACGAATGATGTTTAGTTCAGTCAGGGGACGCCGTGTTGTCCCTCGTGTGTTAACAAATAAATAGAATAAAATAAAAGACGTGTCAGCAGTTTTAAGACGGTTACGCACTTTGATGAAACTCTCTTAAAGGTTTCCACACACGTCTTTCCTCTCCAGCAACACATTAGCTCCACAAACAAGGCACACACACGTTTACCTCGTATGTCTGTAAGCCTGTGTGTCTTGTCAGTATCCTTCCACCTGCTTTGAAAGTCTCTGTTCTCAAAGTCAGCTTTTCGTTTTCGGGCTTTAATGTTGCCGTGCGTTCATCCGCTGATCAGTGTGTCAATAAACAACCAGAAGCAGCGGGGGGGAGGTTCAGTTCACAGCACGAGCAAACACTTTAAGACCTTCAGTTTGTACTCCATGAATTATAATATGCAGTTTTTATTTTGTTTTCCAGCTTTGATCCGGAAGCAGCACACCGCCGAGCTTCACCTCGGAGACTTCCTCGTCTTCCTCAGGAGAGTCGTGTCCTCCAAAGCCATCCAGTCCAAGATGGCGTCCCCTAAGTGGACTGAAGTGCTGCTCAACATCGCCGCGCAGAAGTGCTGCTCAGGTACGACACCGCTCAGATAAATGTGTGACTCTTCACGGAAACGTGGCTGAGACGTTAACTCTCTGTGGGTGTTACTCGCAGGCGTCCCGCTGGTGGGAAACTTGAGGACTCGGCTCCTCGCTCTTCACGTGTTGGAGGCCGTCCTCCCCGCCTGTGAGGCCAACATGGAGGACGACCAGATGACACAGGTACACACCTCTTAGTTTGCTTCGTTTAGCTCCTCGTTAACAGACCGCCGTCAGTCGGTGAGCTCATATTTGTTCTTCCTCCAGGTCGTGGAGCGGCTCTTCTCTCTGCTGTCTGACTGCATGTGGGAGGCTCCCATCGCTCAGGCCAAACACTCGATCCAGATCAAAGAGAAGGTTCACGAACTCAAACTCCAGGTGTGCAACCAGCCGTCCTCCATCTCCTCCATCTCCTCTCCTAACCTCATGTGTCCTCATGATCTGTCTGAGTGACTGACGGCTTCTTTAATCCACAGGGAGACGCAGAGGAGGAGGACGAGAACCTCCCCATTCAAGAAGTGTCCTTCGACCCGGAGAAGGCTCAGTGCTGCGTGGTGGAAAACGGCCAGGGCCTGACGCACGGCAGCGGGGGTAAAGGCTACGGCCTGGCCTCCACCGGCATCTCCTCCGGATGCTACCAGTGGAAGGTAGAGTACCGTGTCGAGTTTATTACCATCACGTGTTACCGGACTGTACGGGTTGGTAACACTCCCTCCTTCTCCTCGTAGTTTTACATCGTGAAGGAGAACCGAGGCAACGAAGGGACGTGCGTCGGTGTTTCGCGATGGCCCGTGCACGACTTCAACCACCGCACCACGTCAGACATGTGGCTGTACCGGGCGTACAGCGGGAACCTGTATCACAACGGAGAGCAGACGCTGACGCTCAGCAGCTTCACTCAGGGAGACTTTATCACCTGCGTCCTCGACATGGAGGCCAGAACCATCTCGTTTGGCAAGAACGGAGAGGTGAGATTGAGAATTCATAAAATAAACAGCTGTGTGTCACCTCTGGGTTCTCTTTCCGTCCCTAACTGCTAACTTGTGACCTCCACAGGAGCCAAAGTTAGCCTTTGAGGACGTTGATGCAACAGAACTTTATCCATGTGTGATGTTCTACAGCAGTAACCCCGGAGAGAAGGTAAGACCACACGAACGTCCACCTGTCTGAGAAGTGTACGTCTTATTTAGATCTGCATAATCTCTATAAACGGGACCAAGTTTAGGGCACCGGAAGCGTTCTAGTTTTGTATTGACCATAAATTGTCATCAGGCGGTCGCTGATTGGTTCCTGCGATCTGTTATCATTCTGCCTCTTTGTTTACAGTGACTCAGCACTTATTCAGACATGAGATCTTTAAGCTCTGTTCTGGTACGATCGATCTCTTGACTGATTTAATAACAACATAAACTTTCCTACATTAGAACTCGAGACTGTGCTCGGCGTCCACAATCAATTTTTCAGGCGAATCTTAGAGATCATCATATTTAATGTTCTCTTAATGCTTTTTCCAAACTTCACATAACCTCATTGATTGGTGTAAGGGTCATAAGGACCAGGATGATGATGCTGTCTTTTCCTGTGGCGCTGTATAATTATCCAGGCCACAGGTATAAAGATAGTAAGTAACTGTTGATGTCAGGTGTTCTTTGAAAGTTTGAAAGGCTCAGTGTTTGGTTTGCTGAAGAGACTTCACAAATATTGTTCTACGTTGCGCGGGAAATAAAGCATCATTGTAGCATCAAGAGCGACGTGTGGACTCAATGCCGAACGCAACACGCAGCGAGGAAAGAGGAAAGTTTAGCACGTTAATTAGGCCGCTCCTGGGTCAAACCCTCGGTAGCTCAGTAGCAGACTAAGCTCCTTTTAACAATTAGCATATTCACGCTCACCTGGTTTATCTTCAGCATGTTTCAGAACTGAGAACAAATATCTCAGTTTCGTTCATGATTGCAGTCACATCGGTCGTGGTGTGAGTTTTTGGTCAGATCTCCCACAGCAGACGACTGTGGAGCTGATCATGGCACATTCCCCAATCCTCAATACTCCAGTGAGATAAACAGCAGAGAAAGCAGGAGAGTCAGTGGTTATATGTCAACACTGTGTTTATTTTTCCAGGTTAAGATCTGCGACATGCAGATGAGGGGAACACCTCGAGACCTCCTCCCCGGTGACCCGGTCTGCAGCCCCATGGCCACGGTCCTGGCCGAAGCCACCACACAGCTGATCCGCATCTTACACCGCACCGACCACTGGACCCATCGAATCAACAAGACCATGATCGAGCGGCTCCACAAGATCAAACCGTGCTTCAGGGAGTCGGCCAGCACATCAGGCGGCGGCGGAGGTCAGAGGCTGAAGAAGAGTCGCTCGGTGCAGAGCCGCGAGGAGCACGACGCCCAGAGAGAGAGCCAGGAAACCCCCACGAGGACGGAGGAGGAGAGGGGACGCCACGGACGGCAGCACGGCCTCGGGGAGCTGTCGGAGCACCACCTGAGGACGCTCTGCACCGAGGTGTGGCCGGTCCTGGCGATCATCGGCGGGGCGGACGCGGGGCTTCGCGTCGGCGGGCGATGCGTGCACAAGCAGACTGGCAGGCACGCCACCCTGCTGGGCGTGGTGAAGGAGGGCAGCACCTCAGCGAAGGTGCAGTGGGACGAGGCGGAGATCACCATCAGGTACCGAGTGAAGAGTTTCTCTGTGGCACCTTTAAGTCACTTTTCTTTGACATTCTTCTATGTGGCTGTATTTTTGTTCTTTACTGGCACCAAACTGTCAACGAGTTTTTAAGATACCAGCCATGGAAAGATGCTGCTGCTGCTGGTTAGTCACTGGTTCTCAAACTGTGGTGCAAGTCCTGAGATCCTGTTATATTTTATTATATATCCTGCTTCATAGTCACGTCACAATCATGCAGGTAGCGTGCATACTTCTAAGATTAGTTACGAACTAAAATGTGACACTAAGACAAGGTGAAATGTTTCAAACTCTCTGCAATCGTGACTCCAAACTGGAACTATAAAGAGGATAAGTGTGGATCAGGAGTACTCCTCTTCCACTCAAGTAACTCTTGAACTGGTTCCCTGCAGGGTTCAACAACAGTCAGTGATAAATATTAGTAGTATATCTGCCTCCTACATGAAGCGTCTGTAGCTGAACATAGTCAGCCTTCTGTATTTTAATGTCTATTTAACGTCCCTCTAGTGTTACTTGGAGATCTGAATATATTCTGAGGCGGCACACGGCGCGAAAAGTTTGAGAAACTCGGAAGTCACTTCTACTTCTTGTATATTGTGAATCTTTAAAGGAACAATATGTAACTTTTCTCCAACACTGATATCTAGAGGTTAAAAACTGGTACTGCAGTCCAAATTCAAAACACCCGTTTTGGTTAATTTAAAGCTCAAAGTCGGCGTGACCCGGTCAGTCCTCCCCGCCGGACTCTGCGGCTCACTCTGTCCCAGAAAGCAGCCTCCGTCTCAGGCAGTAAGAGCTGAGCACGTCCTGCTGCTGCGACGTGATTTAGATCCTCAGCAGCGTTGTAGGTCGAGTTTACTGAAACTTTTCGACCTGTCCAGACCTCCACACCCGACACGGTGAACTCTCTCCAACAGAATCTTACAGCGTCCGTGAGATTAAAAAGAGACGACGGTGATGATGGCGGCGAAGCAGAGCGTTGATCGTGTGCAGTATCAGACCGGATCACACGGGACTGAACACAAACAGACCGTCCGGACCGTTGGAGAACATTCTGACACAGCACGGTCACTTTATGATTTAATGCAGTAAACATGTGACACATTGTTCCTTTAAAGGCCGCTCAGTTCAGGTCTAGACACACGGTCATCAGCAGTACGACCACATGGCTGATAAACGTTTGTTCATGTTCCTCTGACACTTCTACACCCTCCATCCTCCCTTCCTGTGATTTATTGTGTCCATGCTTCATCTTTATTAATCCATTCCACCGTGCATGCTCCAATAAATCACCGAGCGGCATGTTTTTTGTGTCACACTCCATCCATCTTTTTATTTGTCTTGCATGCCGTGCTCTTTCTCTCCTGCCCTGTCCCTCACTTTGTGTTTCCTTCCCTTGTCTCCTTTCACTCTCCACTCCCTTCTATTAAAGCTTCCCAACTTTCTGGTCGCCTAGTGACACTCCGCTATACAACCTGGAGCCCTGCGAGCCGCTGCCCTTTGACGTGGCGCGTTTCCGCGGCCTCACCGCCTCGCTGCTGCTGGACCTCACCTACCTGACCAGCATCCACGAGGACAACGCCGCCAAGCTGAGCGCGCGACGCCATGACAAGAAGCACCGCAACGCGGCGTCGACCGGGCACGAGCCGACCGGCAACGAAGACAAGGCGGACAACGAGGGGCACAACCACAACGAGCAGAAGGAAAACCTCGGAGCGGCTCCGAGCTCGACCTCCGACCTGCGTGTGTCCCACAGCCTGGATGAGGTGAAAGCACACGTGGCGCCAAACTCGAAGTCGGAGAGCGAGATCTCCTCGGTGGTTAGCGGCGGCGGCGGGAACGAAACCCTTTTCACTTCAGCTCCTCACACTCCGGCCGAGGGGAACAGGAAGAAAGGCCACGAGCACGGCCAGCGAAGTCACGAACCTTCTCCTCCGTCTGTCGCCACCCAGTCGGAGATCCATGCCGTGCAGCTGTCGTACCTTTACCTGGGAGCCATGAAGACGCTCAGCGCCCTGCTGAGCTGCAGCAAGTACGCTGAGCTGCTGCTCATACCAAAGGTACTGCAACCTCCTCTGTTTACTGACAGTTTAGTAACATACACCCAACAACATGTTCAGCAGTGCAGCTCATACATGATTTCTCTTCCCAGCTGTAGATTTGTACATTATAGTTAAGACGAGCAAAAAACAACATAAATATCCACTTCAAATTAAATATATTAAATCAAACATACATATTTAAACATGGTCCACTCCAAAGTGTAATACTGCATGGAAACAACAATACTTACTGTAAGTCTGTGCAGGTTTTCAGTCGTTCAGGTCATCTTTCTTCACGAAGGGTTAAATCTGGATCAGCTGGACTTTCTCCAAGAAGTGTCTTAGATGAAAAACGTCTTCACGGATCTACAACCAAAGTCCAGTTACCTCAGATTGAACCTTCTTGAATACTTACTTTAAAAATCAGTGAGGTGTTGAAGAAAAAGAGTGACTGATGAATCTCGTTGTATTAATAAAGCCATGACGGGACTCCATCGCTTGGTAAAGATGGATTTATGGAGCCTAAATACACGTGGGGATGGTCCAAGACCTTCTGGATCCATGTGTTATGGGTCAGCTTCAGCCATCTAATGGTTACACACTTTAAAAAGTCCCAGTGTCCCTCCCATTCAGACTTTTAGGCTTTACTCCCAGCAGAGCCGCTGTAGGATCTTGAGGTCTATCCTGTTTGAAAAGCTCTTTAAGAGCGTCGGATACCTCGCTCTGTGTTTAGTTTGGGACATAACCAGAATATTTGGGTGTGATTGGCAGCATGAACTAGAATATGAATGGCCTGTTCTGGATATTATATCTGATTATTTGTTTGAATCTGCGCCTCACTGCACTCCTCCTCTGAGGCAGCCTGCCTCCACCCCCCATCTCTGCTTCACCTGCAGGGAGTTTTGTAGATTCATGGACAGAAATGTGAATTAATGATGATATAATCTTCTAATTATGTCCTGTTTGTATTTCTAATAGAAACTTTCCTACAGCGGGAAGGTTTTTTAAGTTTTATCCACTCCATGTTTGTCGGGAAATTCGCTTTCTTGACGAGAGTTAGATGAGAAGATCGATACTCGCTCTCTTATCTGTCTGTTTGTTGGCTGGAAGCAGTGACTCTCTAAGGAGTTTAATATTTAACTGACAGATATAAAATCTTCTACTCTAACTCCAGAAAGCCACAAAGAGCTCCAAATGTTGCAGAATCTGTGCAAAAAGGTGGCTGATGTGAGGTCCAGGTGAAGTATCATGTTCTTCTGTCTCTCTCTTCTAACCTCAAGGTGTTACCGGAGGCGGCACCCAGCGGGCACAACGCCGATCTGAACGCGAGCACCAGCGGGAGCACGGCTGCCACCTCGCCGGTGTGCCAGGAAGAGGTGGAGATGAGGGCTGCGCTGCAGTTCCTCATGCGGCATATGGTGAAGCGGGCGGTGATGCGGTCGCCCATCAAGCGGGCCCTGGGCCTGGCGGACCTGGAGAGGGCGCAGGCCATGATCTACAAGCTGGTCGTCAACGGGCTGCTGGAGGAGCCGAGTGGAGGAAAGGCCAAGCCTGGTGAGGATACGTCGAGATTTGATGGAACATTCTCCTCGGGTTCTGGAGGGTTAACAAGTTCTTTCCGTTAATTAGTGTTCAGGGAGTTCTTCGCCGTCGTTTTTTCAGCTTCTTTGTCTCTGCGTCGTCTTTAGGAGTGAGAAGTGAACCAGAAGGCGAGGGTGAAAGTACCGAGGGTGAACAGTTGGCACAAACTCCCGTCACCACCAGCCCCTCCGCCTCCAGCACCACCTCCTTCATGAGCTCCTCTCTGGAGGACACCACCACTGCCACCACACCGGTCACAGACACAGAGACCGTCCCGGCCTCAGAGTCTCCGGGCGTCATGCCTCTCAGCCTCCTCAGGTCAGAGCAGATAGCTGCACACATCAGTCAGTCAGCGAGCGTCAGCGATGAGCCTCGTTCTTCATGTTCGATTCGATTGTTTCTCTGTGACAGGCAAATGTTCTCCAGCTACCCGACCACCACCCTGGGTCCAACCCGGCGAGCGCAGACTCCTCCGGTGTCATCTCTGCCGACTTCTCCCTCGGACGAGGTCGGCCGCCGGCAGAGTCTCACCTCTCCTGACTCCCAACCCAACAGACCACAAAACAGGACGGGCACCTGTGAGTACGCCACAAAGCCGATCTGTGACGAGATCAATCTCGACTGAATTATAGATCCTGACACATCGTTTGATGTTTTGAAGCTTCCCTGTTGAGTTTCTGACCTCTAGTAGCACTAAACTTTTATTAAAAATGAGATTTACAGTTGTTTTATGAGGAAGGAGAAGCGAGCTCAGGGATTCACATAATTCATTTTGTTGAGTCAAGGTGAAAGTTAACGTGAGAAAAGTCCACAACTTTAATTATTATCTGACTCAGGCTCCGTCCTTCGATAGCTGGCCTTTACTGCATGACTCAGCACCTCTGCTCGTCTTCCCTGATGCTAAATCTGATTATAAGGAGAAGCTCTTTATTTCAGGCGAGGCGCCTGCACATCTTACATTACACTGTGGGAAACTCTGCGTCACACGATGTTTGAGTTACTTTGTGTAACTTCATCTTTCCATGTGGGACAACTGGAGGCAAATAAATAAATAAATAATAATGTAACTAATTGTTCTGGTTGTTTGTTGCAGCTCTGTCGGACCCCAGCAGCAGACTGTCGACGTCTCCACCTCCGCCCGCTATCGCTGTGCCGCTGCTGGAGATGGGCTTCTCCCTGCGACAGATCACCAAAGCTCTGGAGGCCACCGGTCAGTCGAGTGCTCTGTCACTGTTTGTCATTATATTTCATCCAACGATTATTATATTTACAACAACAAATCAGATTTTTGATCAGTTCTTTAGTCTGTAAAATGTCTTCAGTCTCGGCTCGTCGTCTTTAAATGTTTTATTTGACCGTCTCGTGTTATGCAGGTGCTCGAGGAGAAGCAGACGCTCAGAACATCACGGTGTTGGCCATGTGGATGATCGAACATCCGGGCACCGAGGACGAGCACGACGAGCCTCACACCAGAGGTGGTGGCGGTGGTGGCGGCAACGGCGGCGGCAGCAGCAGTGTCGGCGGCGACGGCTCTGACTCGTCCTGTCCGGGTGCGATGGCCTCTGCTGGAGGGAAATCTCTGGACAGGAGCTCGTACCTGTGCTCACCTGGAGACATCGCGAACGCAGACACTGCAGAGATGGAGGAGGGCTTCAGCGAGAGGTGCGGTCAATAATAGATCATGGATACAAAATGGTGGATGAGCTATTGATTATATACTACTGAGGACACTCTGGTCCATTTGGATCCACTTTAGACGTATTGACACACAGACCTGAGTACACTGAGTACACTGAGTACTCTATAACTGGACCCGATCCAGCGAGCCTCACAGGTCCGGTCTCTGTCCTTTAGAGCCGGGTGGAGCCGTGAAGACGGCTGATTCATTTTCTTAATGGAGTGATGAAGTTAGCATGATGCACTCGTCCTCTCTAGAAGAGTTTGTGGTTAGATATCTGGAATAAAGTGTGTGGTTAACGACGGGTGAAGAGATTTTCACGTTTTGTGCTATGACAGAAAAATACTCGAGAATTTTGGAGCTTTTGATTGGTTGTTGGGACGTTAAACACGGCGAATAAAGGAGATTTGTGAAGGTGACGTTGGAGTTCTGTGACCGTTGATTATATTTATGATGTTCATTTGTGTTACCTGAACAAAACGTGTACACTTTGGCTTTTTGTTGACGAACCAGGGCGATGCTAACTTCCTCCAAAAATGCATCATCCCAGCAGAACTCTCATCTAAAATATAGAATTATATACATAAGCAGAACATAGATTTTGTTCTATAATTTCTCCAGCCATCAAAACAAACAGATCACAGCCATGAACGTCTGCAGGATAGTTATCGTTAAATACAATTTGTATATAAAGTGTGTATTTGTGTGTTGTGCAGTCCTGAGGGTCTGGATCAGGACAGTGCAGCAGCCTCCAGCGGGGCTCCGCTCAGAGGTCGCTCTGCGGTCGGCAGGAAACATCGCTTCGACCTGGCTGCACGCACGCTGTTAGCTCGAGCTGGTAAGAGTATTTCTGTTCACGCGTGGTCTGAAGCAGATTCATCTCCCACTTCCTCGCTTCACTTTTAACTTCATCTTTCCTCCTCAGCTGGACTGTACCGCTCGGTGCAGGCCCACCACAGCCAGTCACGACGGGAGGTCTCGTCCCTCCAACAGCAACAAGACCCCGGCGCCCTTTATGACTTCAACCTGGACGAAGAGCTGGAGATGGACCTCGATGAGGAGACCATGGAGGCCATGTTCGGCCAGGACCTCGCCAGCGACACCGACATTCTGGGAATGTGGATCCCGGAGGTACTGGACTGGCCAACATGGGTGTGTGTGACTTTACGCTACGGCTAGAGGGCTGCCATCACCATCCTGCTCTTTAACTTCTCTGCATCACCTCTGAACATGCACGCTGCAGCGCTTCATCAGTCAGACGCTCTCATCTGTTCAAACACACTTAAAGCAACATTGTGGAGAGATTTAAGCGATTTGTTGCCCCCAGTTTATAGCACAGCTGTACTCGAGTGTTTGTTCTGATTACATTACTTTGCTAACAGCCAAACATCAACAAGGTCACCAACAGCAGACATAGCAGCCAGCTAATATTACTGACTAGTCCAACAGCAGTCAGCCCAGCTCGGCGTCTGTCTTTCAGCCTTTTATTTCACCAAGCTCTCACCAACCACAAAAAGTCAGTCCCAGATTTACTCTTGTCCGGCGGCTTCTTGCTCGCTCAGTCTCTCCTTTTCTCTTCTTAGCTTCCTCCGTCAACGTCCTCTTCTCTCTCTTCTCCTCTGCCATTATGTCCATAGAGGCTGCTGAGCCCGGTTACACTGCCCAGCTCCTGTTCTGGCACAACACTCCCTCTCAGCATTCCCTGAAAACCTCCTCTTCTACAAACACTAACACTCCCCCGGTGCTCTGAGCTCACAGTCATGCCAGACTGGCTAACAAACTGAGCTAACATTAGCAAACAAACTGAGCTAACAGCAGCTAACAAACTGAGCTAACAGCAGCTAACAGCAGCTAACAAACTGAGCTAACATTAGCTAACAGCAGCTAACAAACTGAGCTAACATGAGCTAACAGCAGCTACAGCTGTCAGCAGTTTACTTCACTGTCCATCAGGAAACTCTGTAAATCACAGAGAGTTGAGGCGGAGCAGCCGGAGGACATCAGAGGGAAAACCAGAAAACATTTTCTCCATAAAATATGATCCAGTTTCACCAAAATCAGTGAAATAGTTGGTGGTGTGTGACTTAGTGCCGTAAAGCGTTACGTACTTCTCCCGACCCGGAGCCCAAAGTTACATAGTGTGAGAACAGACGTACGAATGACAGAGACACCATTCACCTGATCACAGGTCAGTGTAGATCAACAGTTAACAGACGTTACACGATGTTGCTTTAAGGTTCGACCTCTCTGTTGATCTCACTGATGTGAACTGAACGACTAATTAATCGTCTGTTGTTCGTTAATGAAGCTGCCATTGGTTCACATTGCTAACTCATCTCATTGCATGGATGCCTAACCTCTCCTCTGAACAGCTTTGTCTCGTGTGTGTTGTGTAAATACACATTTGTCATTGTGTGAATGTGTGTGTGTTTGTGTCTGTGTGTGTGTGTGTGCTCCTCGCAGCATGTGTGTGAGACAGACGATCGGGACGAAGTGGTCGTGTGCGAGCTGTGCGAGGCCAACGTGGCCAACTTCAACCAGCACATGAAGAAGAGTCACCCGGGCTGCGGACGCAGCGCCAACCGGCAGGGCTACCGGAGTAACGGCTCCTACGTGGACGGCTGGTTCGGAGGAGAGTGCGGGAGCGGAAACCCGTACTACCTGCTGTGTGGAGGCTGCAGGGAGAAGTACCTGGCCATCAAAAGCAAGGCCAAAGTCCCCATTGTGGAGAGGTACGCACACCTGAGAGAGGTCGAGTTACTTCTTAAAGGTCCAGTGTGTCAGATTCAGGGCCCTGTATATACAGAAATAATATTCATAACTCTGTTTTTCTTAGCTTAGAATGAGACTTTCATATCTACAGAGGGAGCTGATCCTCTTTGCAGTTTGGAGGCTTGACTAACCAAATACTGACTCTACATGAGGCCCTTTGCGTTTTGCCATCGTTGTTTCTCTTACACACTTTGAAAGGGATTCAAAATAAATCCTACACACCGGGCCTTTAATGTAGTCTGATAAATTGGGCCGATGTTGGCTGATAAAATCCAGTTTGATGTTGAGAGCAGAGAGAGAGAGAGAGTTTTATTGAGCCCT
The DNA here is from genome assembly GCA_033000465.1 of Sciaenops ocellatus. Lineage (NCBI taxonomy): Eukaryota > Metazoa > Chordata > Actinopteri > Sciaenidae > Sciaenops > Sciaenops ocellatus. The sequence continues at coordinate 31,739,692 of CP136888.1, read as the reverse complement.
GAAGGGAAATTCTTGTGCTGCAGCCACAGTTATATTACAAAAACAGGCACACGACATGTGCAGAAAGTTTTGAGACAAGTTCAAGGGAAGGAAGGACATATAATTCAAATTAATATTAGTGTAAGAAATATACAAAGAAATCAGTCCTTTTTACAGTCGAGTTGTAGCCTCCGTCTGAATACACTCACGTCAGGAGTTGATGTAGGCGATGTTGAGAAGTTTGTGGAGCGTCCAGACCTGCTCCAGAGACTCCAGAGCAGCACAGAGCCAGCCTTTGTTCCTATAATCCTGCCTGACTCAACCCTAACTTTAGGTGTTTAAATCAGACTTCCACTGAGAGGAAGGTATTAATTAAAAAAGATATCAGTCCTGAGAAAATGCTCTGGAGAATTATCCCAAGAAGTAGAGATACCTGCAGCGCTGGTGTCACGTTGGAGGCTTTTATTTTTGTATAAATTTTAATGAAGTAAAACTCTTGTGTTCCTCTGATGTGTTCAGGTATAAAGGACAGGCTCCAGACCTCCTGGGGAAGCAGGACAGTGTCTACGAAGGTAAAGTTCATTTTACACAGCGTGATGAGATGTGTTTAATGTTCGTCTGTGATTTCACATCGTTTGTGTCCGTCTGTCCGTCCGCAGAGGACTGGGACATGCTGGACGTTGACGAGGACGAGAAGCTGACGGGGGAGGAGGAGTTCGAGCTGCTGGCCGGCCCGTTGGGTCTCAGCGAGCGCCGGATCGTCCCCGAGGCCGTCCAGTTCCCCGACAGCGACCCGCTCGGAGCCTCCATCGCCATGGTGACGGCCACCAACAGCATGGAGGAGACGCTGCTGCAGATCGGTAAAGGAGGACGGCGTATTTAACGGCGTTGAGACCAAAGTGAAGCAGCTGGTTCGACACTAAACTGAGTGTGTGTTTGTGTGTTCAGGCTGTCAGACCTCGGTGGATAAGAGCTCATCGGGCAGGGTGACGCTCGGCGAGCAGGCGGCCGCCCTCCAGAACCCCCACGACCGAGTGATGGCGCTGAGGAGGGTGACGGCTGCAGCTCAGGTGCTGCTGGCCAGGACGATGGTGATGAGAGCGCTGTCCCTGCTGTCCGTCAGGTAGTCTGCAGCTGAATATCTTTAATGGATGGAAGCTTTCTGACAGTTATGTAACATCTGACTTCTCCCTCCGTCAGCGGCTCGAGCTGCAGCCTCGCGGCAGGTCTGGAGTCTCTCGGTCTGACTGACATCAGGACTCTGGTCAGACTGATGTGCCTGGCGGCGGCGGGTCGAGCCGGTCTTTCCACCAGTCCCACGTCAGGCTCCGGCCACGCCGAAAGGCCCCGCGGAGCCGCCAAGGCGAGCAAACCCATCTCCTGTCTGGCTTACCTCAGCACGGCGGTGGGCTGCTTGGCCTCCAACAGCCCGAACGCTGCCAAGCTGCTGGTGCAGCTCTGCACGCAGGTACGCAGCGTTAGCCCGGATCACGCAGCGTTCACGTGTGTTGGTGACCTGTAAAACTCATAATGATGTGATGCTCCGTGTCCCGTACAGAACCTGATCTCTGCAGCCACCGGCATGAATCTGACCACCGTGGACGACCCCATCCAGAGGAAGTTCCTGCCCAGCTTCCTGCGCGGCGTCGCAGAGGAGAACAAACTCGTCACGTCTCCGAACTTTGTGGTCACTCAGGCTCTGGTGGCTCTGCTGGCCGATAAAGGAGCCAGACTCAGGCCAGCTTATGACAAGGCCGACATGGAGAAAAGAGGTTTGTAGACTATTAATCTGCCGTCTGTTAAACAATCTGTTTGTTTGTCTCTGTGGTTGTTCTTGGATAAAACAATGTTTTCTGCTGTCATAGCTGCCAATCATCTCATAATCATTAGCATATATTTGTGTAGAAATGTAATAATTCATCAGTAATGTCCTTCTTCTCGATCTTGTGCCAGCTTGTCTGTTTTTCTCGGGTCACTCGGGTCACCTTTTGAGTTTTCATGCTTGTCTTCTTCATCTGTGGTGCTTCCCTCACTCACCGGGCGACCTTGTCACCTTGTTTTCCGTGTCGAGCAGGTCTAATTGCGCATTTATATGCCCATCCTTCCCATAATCCCTCCGCTGTAGGACCTCTGGAGCTGGCTAACGCTCTGGCAGCCTGCTGCCTGTCCTCCAGGCTCTCCTCGCAGCACCGCCAGTGGGCCGCCCAGCAGCTGGTCCGCACGCTGGCCGCCCACGACCGCGACAACAACCAGAGCCGGCCGCAGACCTTCGCCGACATGGCGGGGGATCTGCGGAAGTGCTCCTTCATCAAGCTGGAGGCGCACCAGAGCAGAGTGAGTCAGCACGGCGTCAAGAGTGTGTTCACCGACCGGTTTAGATCTGTGTATTAAAGTGTGTGTGTGTGTGTGTGTGTGTGACTCAGGTCATCACGTGTGGCTGGTCCAGTAAGAAAGGACTGCTGGCTACGAGCGGCAACGACGGGACGGTCAGGATGTGGAACGTAACCAAGAGCCAGTACACCCTGCAGCAGACCTGCATCTTCAACAAGGAGTGAGGCTCAAACCACAGACAGTACAGACAGTACAGACACTACACACACCACACACACCACAGACACCACAGACAGACAGACACTACACACACTACACACACCACAGACACCACAGACAGTACAGACACTACACACACTACACACACCACAGACACCACAGACAGTACAGACACCACACACACTACAGACACTACACACACTACACACACCACACACACCACAGACAGTACAGATACTACACACACTACACACACTACACACACCACAGACACCACAGACAGTACACACACCACACACACCACAGACACTACAGACAGTACACACACCACACACACCACAGACAGTACACACACCACACACACCACAGACAGTACACACACCACACACACCACAGACACTACAGACAGTACACACACCACAGACACCACAGACAGTACAGATACTACACACACTACACACACTACACACACCACAGACACCACAGACAGTACAGATACTACACACACTACACACACCACACACACCACAGACAGTACAGACAGTACACACACCACAGACAGTACACACACCACAGACACCACAGACAGTACAGACAGTACACACACCACACACACTACACACACCACAGACACCACAGACAGTACACACACCACACACACCACAGACACGACAGACAGTACAGACAGTGCCATGTTACACCACAGCGTTACAAGCTGCACACAGGAGTCACAAACGTGACAACAGACATTATTTAATATTTTTCTGAAGCTTCGACGTTTGTTAGTTTGTTTGTTAGTTTGTTTGTTTGTTTGTTAAAGCTGCACTCACAGATATTAGGCCTGGATCAGGTGACTGTGACTCTGCTATCTAACAGTTAGCGAGCAGTTCGTCAGCTCACTGGTTTTCAAACGATGGTACGAGCATCACTGGTGCTGTGAGCGCCCTCTAGTGGCACGCAGAGGAATCTGTTTTTAAAAAATAAACTAAATTAATTTAAAAACATTTAATTAATAAAAATACGACAGAGTTTCTAATGAAAATAAACAGATTTCTGTCGAATGGAGTTAAAAATACGTTTCGGTCTGATCTGTGTGTCTCTGCGTCCTCAGCGACGGCTCTTCAGAGGAGGGCATGTCCGGTTTGGGCTCTCCCAGCGACCCTTGCTTGTCTCCTCTGGCGTGGAGCGTCACGGGGAAATATTTGGCCTCCGCCATGGAGAAGATGGTGAACATCTGGCAAGTTAATGGTAAACATTTTTATTTTTCTCCTCACTCTGTTTGCGGTGTGTGTTAATGACGAGCTGCGTTCGATAAAATGTGTTATGAGTCCGCTGGTGTGTGAGGTCTGAGCGGGCATTAAGATTTTATAGCTTCCATTAAACATTCATCTGCCCGGGGACCGAATGTGGTCCGATCACTTCCTGCCTCCCTCCACACGCCCTGCAGCACGCTCCATCTGTCCTTGGCCACCCTCACTCGTCACATTAGCCTTCATGAGTGTGTTTTTCCTCTCGTGCTGTCGGAGTGTGACCGTGCGTTATTAGACAAAGTAAACACACTGCATCACCCGTCTCTGTGTGGACGTTGCTGCCACAGTCTGTATACGTACGCAGCGTATAAATGTAATCTGAAATATAAACTGTGACCTCCTCTCAGGTGGTAAAGGCCTCCTGGACGTGCAGCCTCACTGGGTGTCGGCGCTGGCTTGGCCCAAAGAGGAGGTCGAGTCCTTGTGGTGCGGGGAGCCCAAAGACATGCTGCTGGTGGGACGGATGGACGGATCTCTGGGACTCATCGAGGTGCTCGACACCTCCAGCATGCACCGCACCGAGCTGGAGCACTGCTACAGGAAAGATGGTACGAAGAGGGGAGTGATTGGACTGTGCTCTCTAAATCACTGGTTCCCAACGTGGTGGCTTCACAGGATGTCACGAGGCCTTCTTGACTGTTTTTTAAAAAATACAGTCAGCCTTTATCTCAGATTTAGGGGACTCTATTTACAGAATATAATATTCATAACGCTGTTTTCTTTAGTGTTTAACCACCTGAAAATAAGAATCTTTATGTTTTTGTTACCTTAGAATGAGACTTTTATATCTGCTGATGTTGCAGGTCTTCTTCTACAGAGTCCGCCGTGTTTGTACAGTAGACCAGAACAGACAGATTTTGTCTTTCATGGCCAGGAAGGAGAGGATGAGATGAGGTTACCATCAATAACTCTGCTACTGACACAAAGTCCTACACGTTGGTCCTTTAAGATTTTATCTGTAACCTCCTATCTTCATCAGGGTCACGGTGGGGCTGGATCCCAGCTGACATGGGGCGAGAGGCGGGGTACACCCTGGACAAAGTCGGCAGTTTATCACAGGGCACAATTTAGAGTCACCCGTTAACCTGTTGAGTGCATGTCTTTGGACCCAGCCGAGGTTCGAACCAGGAACCTTCTAACCAGTGCACCACTTTAAGATATAAACTTAATAACGTGACCTGATAAGGTCACAGTGAACACAAGTTATATTTACAAGAAGGAATGATTGTTAAAAAATACGTAATACAGACAGAGAGCTGTATAAAAAGTTCTTTAAAATATGAAGTAAACTCGTCTCTGGTTCAATCATCTGCTCCAAATTCATCCAAATCGCTCGTTTGACAAAAACTTCCTGCAGTTCTTGTTTCACTGTTTGGTTCGTTCAGTTTATCAGCTGTTCATTGAATAAAATATGTCTGAGTTACTCAACGAGTTCCTGAAGGAGAAATGTTGGGAACCAGCCTGAGTGTCAGCAGCATACAGTTCTTTGCTGACGATGCACCTGTCTGTTGTTTTACCGTGTCTCAGTGGCGGTGATGCACATAGCCTGGTACAGTGAAGACAAGCCTTTCGCCGTGGGCTACGCAGATGGCAAGCTGCTGATCGGATCCAAAGAGCCTTTAGAGAAAGGAGCCATCGTCGTCATCGACGCACACAAGGTGAATTATTTCTACAGATCTGAAGAGTCAGACGTTTGATTCTGAATCTCTGAGCTGAAACTCTCCGCTCGTCGTTCTTACAGGAGTCCATCACCAGTATGAAGTGGAGTCCAACCGGTCAGATCCTGCTGACCTGTGCCAAAGAGGAGACGGTGAAGCTGTGGGCCAGCCCGGACTCTCACTCCGACTCTGGCTGGCGCTGCCTGCAGAGTCTCAGACACCCATCGCTGGTTAACGGTGTCGCCTGGTGCAGCTCGTTTGGACGTGGCCCGAAGCCCCTCAGCATGTTAGCCATGTATGTTTACGACAACAACAGCAGCAGACACAGCAGCCAGCTAATATTACTGACTAGTCCAACAGCAGTCAGCCCAGCTCGGCGTCTGTCTTTCAGCCTTTTATTTCACCAAGCGTTGTTTTTTTTCAGTTGCTGTCAGAACGGCCTCGTCTCCGTCTGGACCGTTCCTCAGGACATCTCTAACTTCCCAGAATCCTCGTTCTCTGACTCAGAGGGATGGTGGGAGAACGAGGCGAAACCTAAATTCACGGTACGGACTTAAATAAATCGCCTGACTGTTGACGCGTGACGTAAACGGGGGTTAAATGCTGATCACGTGTCGCTGTGTTTCAGTCTTCCCGGTGGTCAAGAGATGGAGCCGTGTGTGTTTTCCAGCTGAAGGGTCACATCACTCCGGTGAGGACGCTGGCCTTCAGCCCCGATGGTCTGGCTCTGGCCTCTGGAGGAGTGGGAGGCCTCATGAACATCTGGTCCCTGCGGGTAAGAAACACACAGTCAAGGTACACACAGGTGAGGTGTGCTCACACTGGTTTACAGTGACACTGAATACTTTTCCATCAGGACGGGTCAGTGCTGCAGACGGTCGTAGCCGGTTCAGGTGCGATCCAGAACATCGTCTGGATCCCAGATGTGGGCGTCGCCGTCTGCTCCAACAGGTCAAAGGTAAGACGCCGTCACCCGCTCCTCTGTGTTTTCTCGCCGCATCGTGAATGAGTGTTTACGTTCTGTCCGGTCTGCTTCGCGTGCTGCAGGACGTGCTCGTCGTGAACTGCTCCAAAGAGTTCATGGCGTCCAACCACGTGCTGGCCACGTGCCGCACGGCGCTGAAGAAGCAGGGCGTCGTCGGCCTCAACATGGCGCCCTGCATGAGGGCCTTCCTGGAGAGGCTGCCCGTCATGCTGCAGGAGCAGTACGCCTACGAGAAGGTACGAGCACGTTAAACGATATATTACTGAAATGTGGAGTTCGAGGTTCAAACAGTTTTTCACCAGTTTTCAGTCCAGGATTTTTGTGGGTGGTCCTTAAAGGGTGGCTCGATGACACGCTGAGGCCACCCTGAGCAGAGAGATAGAGATGAATTCATCTCAGCTCAGAGTGTTTCAAAGTTAGTCATGTCATTTTCTGAACTCATCCAACACGTTTCAGTCGCTTCAAAATGGCCGCTCAACTGCTCCCAAGAGTGGGCGTGGCTTCAGCACATTCAGAGGACACGCCCCCACAGTCCTGGAGCTGAGAATTCATTTTTACCTGATTTTCACACCTAATTTCACAAACTTGTCGATATTTTTAATCGTTCAGATTTGGCTGGGTGGTTAATAACACTTTCTTCTTTGGTCTGACAAACAGAACACATATTTATTCTGACTTTAACGGACAAACAGACGTCGACGAGGAGGGAAAAATGTATAAAAAGTTCAGGACATACAGAAAAAAATGAGACTGCTTGGTGAATACCGCTTTCTATGTGTCGTGTCCGCTAATATTGTTGTCTCGTCTCGTGAAATCTAGGGTTGCAAAATTCCAGGAATTTTCAAAGTTGGAATCTTTTCATGGGAATTAACGGGAATTTATGGGAATAAACCGGGAATTTACAAAAATAAAGGCTGGCCCTTTAACAGTGAACTTAAATATAGTTGTGGAAAATATATTTTATCATAATCTTGACTAAAACAACCAGATTTCATGCAGGTACACTTGAATATCTGCTATTCCTCAATCACATGCTCATAGTACACTGCTTACTGCAGGGCTATTGAGGCCACGCCCCCTACCTGCACAGGTGATTTCTGTACCTGGACCACACTTTAGAGCCCAGAGCACACAGAGACTATTAAAGACACACATTAGAGCTGGTGGACTACATAATATTGTTCAATAAAATAATTCAAACATGATTAATTGTATTATTTTGCAAACCTCCAGCCTCACGTGGTGTGTGGGGAGCAGCTCGTCCACAGCCCTTACATGCAGTGCCTGGCCTCCCTGGCCGTGGGTCTCCACCTGGACCAGCTCCTGTGCCGCCCCCCCGTGCCTCCTCCCCTCCGACACTGCCCGCTGGAGTCCGGCACCGCCGTCTGGTGCGCCAGCGAGTGGGCGTGGTTGGATTGCTTCTCCACGACGGTGAAGGCAGCGGAGGCGCTCGCTCGAGGTGCCACCTTCCCCGAGTCGTTCTCCGTTCCCGACCTGGAGCCCGTGCCCAAAGACGAAATGGCTCTGCTGATGGTGAGGGAGGACGACGCTGCTTCAACCTCCATGACGTAGTTAACACCAACTCTTACATAATAACCGCCTGTCTGCTTGTTTCTCCAGGACAACAGTAAATGGGGGTCCGGTATGGATGAACAGATCATGTCCTGGGCCACCTCCAGACCAGAGGTAATCCAGACTGACCCGGTTCTGCTGTAATAGATGGTTTGTCTGTTAGCTCAGTGCTAACTGTGTGTGGTGTTTCAGGACTGGCACCTCGGGGGGAAGTGTGACGTCTTTCTGTGGGGCGCAGGGCGACACGGGCAGCTGGCCGAGGCTGGAAGAAACATCCTGGTACCGACCACGGCGCCGTCCTTCTCTCAGGCTCAGCAGGTACACCGTTAAAACCACGTTTGTTCATCCACCACCTCTCTGTCCGTTCCCCTCTTCACCTCCTCTCTCTCCTCCTTCAGGTGGTCTGCGGTCAGAACTGCACCTTCGTCATCCAGCCGAACGGGACCGTGTTGGCCTGCGGCGAGGGAAGCTACGGCCGGCTGGGTCAGGGCAACTCGGACGACCTTCACGTTCTGACGGTCATCTCAGCTCTGCAAGGTGCCGCTCAGATATCTGCAAACAAACTGATGATGACGCTGAAAGTGTTTGAAAGTCAGACATGCGAGTCCTCTGATGACAGCGACACTGAGATAGCTTCAAGTTTTATCGAGTCAGAACCGCCTCGAATCTCTAACAGGTTTAAGTAACTCGATTTACGATCTCTGGAAACATTTCTGTAGACAAGATTTTCGCTCGGTTCTGGTTTCTGGTTTCCAATCATACTCGAGCTGCCGTTGGTTGAAGCTAAACTGTCCGTGTGGAACGAAAGAGGCGGCTGAATGAAATCTGGGAACCTGTCGGCTGTCGTCTGACGACAATTTAGCTTTTTATTAAACGTATCTGCGTTCATGTGAAGATATCTGAAGTCTGACGTCAGTTATTAGACTGTAAACAATGACCGCCACATGGAAGATGAAGTTCTGTCCCAGATATCTGTTATCTGGATGTTCTGCTGGCTACACTGGAAGCCCTGAAACACGATAAACTGTCATCAGACGAAATAACTGAGACTTAAAAATCTGTGATGAGGTTTGAGTGGAGACAGAAAAAAGTGATGAAATGAGATGAAGAGCTGAAGATGAGCCTGCAGACTTTACACTGGAGGTCCTGATGAAGAACTATGAAGTCGATCGAAGCTCAAAATATCGCATTAAAATTTACAAACAGGGAGTTTCTATAAAAGACAAAAACAGTGACTTACAGTTCAAACTTTAAACCCACGGCAGCCACAAGTTTAATTTTAGCCTTCCTGTAATTAACGTTAATTAGCTGCAGCTGAGATGTTTGACTTCAATCAGCTCCAGATAAACCCGAGAGGCTGCAACCGCAATGTTTCCTACGTTTGTTTGTGCTGAGAAAAAAGGTTCATGAAGAGATTTGTCTGGTTTGTAGCTCAGAGAATCCAAATGGAACCCAGCCTTACACGAGAAACAAACCAAACACCCAGCAGACGTGGTGTTACTCGTCCAATCATGCTTCCCTTCCTCAGCCTGTGATGTTTAACCTTCGCTCTTTCCGCCCTTCAGGTTTCGTCGTCACTCAGCTGGTGACGTCGTGCGGCAGCGACGGTCACTCCATGGCTCTGACGGAGAGCGGCGAGGTCTTCAGCTGGGGCGACGGCGACTACGGGAAGCTGGGCCACGGGAACAGCGACCGCCAGCGCCGGCCGAGACAGATCGAAGCTCTGCAGGGAGAGGAGGTGGTGCAGGTCAGTCTTTACTCCTCCGGAGTACAGTGTACAGTCAGGTGGGTAACTCTCTGAGGGGCTTATCTTCTTTTTCTCTCTCTCTTTGCCTTCAGATGTCTTGCGGGTTCAAACACTCAGCGGTGGTGACGGCTGACGGAAAGCTCTTCACGTTTGGTAACGGAGATTACGGCAGACTCGGTTTGGGGAACACCTCCAACAAGAAGCTGCCGGAGAAAGTCACGGCTCTGGAGGGCTACCAAGTCGGACAGGTGGGACAGAAAAATAGGAGAACCACGACCTGATTGGATGAAACACGCCTGTAGATGATTAACATGTCGACGTGTGTGTCCTCTCTCAGGTGGCGTGTGGTTTGAATCACACTCTGGTCATCTCGGCTGATGGGATGATGGTTTGGGCGTTCGGCGACGGAGACTACGGAAAACTGGGACTCGGCAACTCCACGGCGAAGTCCTCTCCTCAGGTAGACGCCGTCACGTGTTTGACCTCTGAAGCATGAAACTAAAATCTTGTTTTTGACTGTAATGAAGATTTATTTTGAATTTTTCAGAAAGTGGACGTGCTGTGTGGAATCAACATCAAAAAAGTCGCCTGTGGGACGCAGTTTTCTGTGGCTCTGACCAAAGACGGCAAAGTTTACACGTTCGGTCAAGGTACGCTGTGATGTCACGTCGTGTCCGTCATTTAATCTGTCATATTTAAAGTTTTCAGAGTTTAAATGTGATTATTTGCTGATTTTTCTCAGCTTACGTCTCCGTAAACTGAATTTTTTGGACTGTCAGTCAGATAAAACTTCATATTTGACGACTTTGTTTCACATTTTTTATTATTTTCTGATGTTTTATAGATAAAATGATGAATTAAAAACATAATCAGCAGAATAATCAACAGTTGCAGCTCAAATAATGATAAAAACTGTTCATAGTTACATTTTGGAGCTTTGCTTCTGTAGCATTCGAGTTTTTCATATTCAGATCCTGTAATTATATAAATCAGCTTCAGTATTTTCACATTAAACTTCCCGCTGAGATCGTTTCTCTCGTTTTGTGCCGACATCATCACTCACGTATCTGTCTTCCTGTCTCAGACCGTCTAATTGGCCTCCCTGAAGGCCGAGCCAGGAACCACAACCGGCCCCAGCAGGTGCCGGCTCTGTCGGGGATCCACATCCAGGATGTCGCGGTAGGAGCCGAACACACTCTGGTGCTCTCCTCCACGGGGGACGTTTACACCTGGGGCAGCAACTCGGAGGGGCAGGTAACACTGCCGACACACACGCACACACACCGACACACACACGAGCGCACAATGAAAGGTGTCAGTCAGTCTGAACTCTGCAGGACAATTTTAGCCTGATTTGATTAATTCATTATTAATTAATGACTCTGAGCTGTAACTCTGTCGTAGCTCGGTCTCGGTCACACCAACCACGTCAGAGAGCCCACAGTGGTGACGGCGCTGCAGGGGAAACACATCCACCAGATCTCTGCCGGACGCTGCCACAGCGCTGCATGGACGGCGCCGTCTGTGCCGCCTCGAGCGCCAGGTAAGACACACACACACACACACACACACACGTCCTAACATGCAACATAATGCCCCTCCGTCATGGCACGCCTGTCTAACGGGCAGACACTTTATCCCGGAGGTCAGATTTCCTGCCGTGCTGCCGGGACGTGTCGTAAATACCAAACTGGAGCGCGATGACACAGCGCCATTGTTTGGAGGAATTTCATGTGTCGGGTTAAAAGTCACGTGGCAGTTAAACCGACACACGTGTGAAGAGCTCGTAAACTGAAGCTACACTGAGCTCATCATTGAACATAAACATGTCGTATTTATATCTTCTTCTCGTCCTCGCTCCGTCTCCTCAGGCTCGTCCGTTCCCCTCCAGCTCGGTCTTCCTGTGGCGGTTCCTCCTCAGTACAACGGGCTGAAAGAAATCAGCATCGAGGCGGTGAGAGCTCGCCTACGGCTCCTCTACCACTTCTCCGACCTCATGTACTCCTCATGGAGGCTGCTCAACCTCAGCCCCAACAACCAGGTAAAGGCGAAGAACCGGGTCACGCTCGGCAGTGAGAGAATCTGTACGAAACGATGCTAAACGTGCTTCTTCCTCTGCAGAGCTGCACGTCGCACTACAACGCCGGTACCTGGGGGATCGTTCAGGGCCAGCTGAGGCCTCTGCTGGCTCCCAGAGTGTACACCCTGCCGATGGTGCGCTCCATCGGGAAGACGATGGTGCAGGGCAAAAACTACGGCCCACAGATCACTGTGAAACGGATCTCCACACGGTCAGTACGCCGCAGGACTTTGTCTGATTCCCACAGCACAGTTAATGAAACATGACAGGTTTTATGTTTTATTTCTGCGTCCTGATGATAAACATGTTTTTCTTTCTTTCCGTCTGCAGGGGGCGGAAGTGTAAACCGATCTTCGTGCAGATCGCCCGTCAGGTCGTGAAGCTGAACGCCTCGGACCTCCGGCTGCCTTCGAGGGCGTGGAAGGTCAAACTGGTCGGAGAGGGGGCGGACGATGCAGGCGGGGTGTTTGATGACACCATCACAGAGATGTGTCAGGTATGATGATCTGTCCGGGACACAGTCTGAACTGACTGTCATTAGGTCAGGACGTCACTGACGTCTTCATGTGTTCACAGGAGTTGGAGACGGGCGTGGTGGACCTGCTCATCCCCTCGCCCAACGCCACAGCAGAGGTCGGCTACAACAGAGACAGGTGAGGAAAACCAGGAAGGAGCACGCAGATCGACTTTATCTACTCATATCTACTGTTTTCTACTGATCGGGAGGATTTGAGGTTGCAAGTAGAGACATCGGTTCACTGAAAGAAGATGTTCTCCCGTCTATTTAGACTTAGCCGCGAGCAGTCGATGTAAGTCTGCACAGAGCAGCTCGAGCTGACAGGAAGTCAGACACAGAAACGACAGAGAATCTGGTCGATTTTCAAAATAAAACACCCTTTGGAAACTTCAGAGAATCACATAAACCAGAAAAATGATGAGCAAATTAACAAAGTCTGGAGGGAAAAACACGTCTGAAACGCTCCCAGCACGACAGTGATGTGGTCAGGGCCGAGGCTGTACGCGTCACTGTCTCGTGTAATATCTCTTAATTAAATCAACCTTTTACAAAACGCTGAAATTCATCCATTCATGAAGGAGAGAAGAGAATGAGGACAGAGGTCTGACGAAGGGAAACATCTAAAAACGTAAAGTCCAGTAGAGTGTGACAGACTGCTGAGTATAAATTCATCTCCATCAGATCAGAAACTTTCATACTGACGACGGACCAAAACAACGTTTTGAAGTTTCACTGTCAAACACTTCAGACATTTCTGTCTCTGAGCTACATGAAGAGCTCGTCAGTAAAAATAATATTTGATCGTTAAAGATGATCAATGACGATTTGACAGTTTGTTGATCGATCACTTTATTTCAGTCCTGATAAAACAGACTCGCTGGTTTTTTCTTATTTATTTGATTTTTCTGATTGAATTTAAATCTATAATCTCGTTACATCGTTAAAGCCTCGTCACAGGCTGCTCTCCGTCTCCTCACAGCTCCTCCTTAACTAAAGCAGCTCCAGATGTTTCTTCATCTCCAGCTGTGAAAAAAAAGCTTCAAACTGCTCGAATATCGAAGCTAAAGTTGTTTTAGATTTTGTAATGCTCGATGACGACGTTTGTTTAACGTTAACTGAGCTTTTTAGACACGGTAACCATCCGACAACGGTAAAACAACATTATAAAAACCCGTCCTTCCCTCTTGTTCTGTCATCTTAAACTCAATGTTTCCTCCTCCTTCGACCCGTCCAGGTTCCTCCTCAACCCGTCGGCGTGCCTCGACGAGCACATGCTCCAGTTCAAGTTCCTGGGCATCCTGATGGGCGTGGCCATCCGCACCAAGAAGCCTCTGGACCTCCACCTGGCTCCTCTGGTGTGGAAACAGCTGTGCTGCATCCCTCTGCTGCTGGAGGACCTGGAGGAGGTCGACCTGCTTTATGTGCAGACGCTCAAAAGCATTCTTCACATTGAAGACAGCGGCATCACCGAGGATAATTTCCATGAGGTGAGGACGGACGTGTGACGTTTTTTGTATCAGATTTTTATTCATCTTTATTTGATTGTTTTTCCGACCTGGGAAGCAGCAGATCTTCAGCTTCAGAGGTCAGGAACCAGGACACGATCAGAAATCCAGTGTAACGTAGTTTACACTGACCGGAGGATGGACGGTTCAAGTCCAGACCGTACCGAACCGAGGGGCACCGAGGTTCGGTACGGTCTGGACTTGAACCGTCCATCCTCCGGTTCCCCAAGCCAATAAAAACGGGGATAACACGAGCAAAGAAACGTTTATTTTGACGGCAAATTCCCCTCAAATTTTATAAAAGTTGGTAAATGTTGTATAATCACAGTATTACGCGAGAGGGTGTGATTTACCGTCGTTATTGGCACGACAGTGATGCAGTCAGGACCGAGGCGTCTCGTGTAATATCTCTTAATTAAATCATCCTTTTACCAAACCCTGAAATTAATCCATTCATGAAGGAGAGAAGAAAAAAAGTCGCTCCACCCTCGGCCTCCTCCCTCACTCTGTATTTAAGATGAATCTCCGGCTGCTCCGCCCGAGCGCTCGCTCACAGGATGGCCGATAATCGCTGTGACAGCGAGGGCGGCGTGTTTACGTCGTCTCGCGCCATGTGAACGGCTGACTCGTCAGGATCACACGCGCACGCAGCTTCAAACATAATAAGCAGTCAGCTTGCAGCCTGTTTTCATTCCCAGAACCAGCCCCGACCGTCACGCACCAAAACAAACTTCAGTTGACGTAACGTACCGCCGCCTCGCCGCGCCGCGCCCAGCGAGCGCCAAACGCGATGATTTACAGGAGGTCGACAGTCGAATGTCGCTCTGAATCTGCGTTCACATTCCTGTGACGCCGACGTGGCTCGGCGCTGTGAAAGCTCGGCTGGTGAAGCTCCCAGAGCTCAGCCGAGGCCTCCTCCTCCTCCTCCTCCATCATCGCTGACGCACCCCGAAAACCACAGACAGGCTGATGGAGTCGTCCCGGAGCCCCTCGTCTGTCCAAACAACCTCACATAACCTCCACTGTAAGCCCCCCGGACTACTGCAGGAATGCCAGGACCGCTGTTGATGTAGCGTATCCTGCCAGGCGGAGGCTTGGCTTCACTCCCAGCCTCGCAGAGGAGAGAGAGGTGGAGGGTGGAGGGCGGAGGGGGAGTTTGGAGCCACAACACTGCCGTGACTGACTCCATCAGCCAGGCCGAGGGAGGGCGGAGAGAAATAAATCTGCCAGACGAGCTGTCAAACGTCTGACTGCGACTTTTATCACCGATCGTAAAGTTTTATAGACGAACGTTTCAGAGCCGATAATCAAGCAGAGCTGAGCTCCTGCACGACGATAAACTTCCTGCTTATTGATCAGTTTTACGCTTCGTCTGCCGATTTTACCCGACGACAACTCGACCAATAAACCGACCGGGCTGAGACATCAGCTGATATCTGCTCATGACAGATTCATCTGTGAAAAACTAGACTTACAAAAGAACGTTTCAACAGCCAATAAGGTTGGACCCCTCCGTACAGTCATCCTATCAGACCTGCCTCGCGTTAGATAAACAGTTTGTGATTGGTCCGACCAGATCGAGGACAGGTGGAAGTCTTTCTGAATGAGAGGTGGACCGGACACGTCTGAAACCGATGACAGCAGTTAATACTCCGCCTTGTCGTGCATGTTCATTACACAAACGAGGTCTGCAACTAATGTGGAGTTCATTATCGATTATTTATTTGATGCATGAAATGCTGATTAAGTCAAAGGTGACATTATTAAAGTCTCATGTTGTCCAAAAACCAAAGAAATATTGACTCCAGACGATCAATCATCCAAAGTTTTTGCAGATTTAATAGTTGACGATCGACCAGTCGTCTTTAAAAGTCCTCGACCGTCAGTCCAGTAGATTTACTCGTCGTCTTGTTCTCGTTGTTTCCAGATGATTCCTCTGGATTCGTTCGTCGGGCAGAGTGCAGACGGGAAGATGGTTCCCATCATCCCCGGAGGAAACAGCATCCCTCTGACCTTCTCCAACAGGAAAGAGTACGTGGAGCGAGCCATCGAGTACCGGCTGCACGAAATCGACCGACAGGTAAAAAAAAGATCTGATCAGAGTTTAACTCCACGTCTGCACGAGATCGAACCGACCCTTTAACACACTGAGAACATGTGACTGTAACGTGAACCCTGTCCGTCTCTTCCTGTCACTTCCTGTCTCAGGTGGCGGCGGTGCGTGAAGGCATGTCGTGGATCGTGCCGGTGCCGCTGCTCTCGCTGCTGACGGCGAAGCAGCTGGAGCAGATGGTGTGCGGCATGCCGGAGATCTGCTGCGACGTGCTGAAGAAGGTGGTCCGGTACCGCGAGGTGGACGAGCAGCACTCGCTGGTCCAGTGGTTCTGGCAGACCCTGGAGGAGTTCTCCAACGAGGAGCGAGTCCTCTTCATGCGCTTCGTCTCCGGACGCTCGAGGCTGCCCGCCAACACGGCCGACATCTCGCAGAGGTTTCAGATCATGAAGGTGGACCGGGTGAGTGGATCAGAGTCGGAGTCAGAGCCAGATATATAAAGACAGTCCCAGTTTTTCAAAATAAAACGGCCAAAAATCTGAAGTTTACTGAAGAACCAGAGCAGAACAGAGCTGTTTGATCAGGACGTTTCAAGCTTCAGTCATAACATCAGTCACAGTCATCGCGTTGATGTCATTTTATTCACGTTGAGATGAAGATTGTGATTCGCTGAGATCGTTGAGCTGCAGGTCGATTCGTTAAATTTGTTTCCTCGACTTGCTTCATGTTGATTTCACTCAAATCTTCAGAAACAGGAAGGAAGCCTCGAGCTGAGGAAGTTTAACGCTCGCGTGTTAGTAGTCGAGATCTTTTTTTATCCTTTTTCTACTCAGATTCAGAGAAAAATGATTATTTGATCAGCTTTCCTTGCAGCCAATCACCACAAACCTTCTTCACCTACCTCATTCTTTACCTGATTCCTCGTTTGTTCCCTCAGAAACGACCGCCGACATCGCTTCAATGTTTAAACTCGACGTCGAGGTTCAACGTCTGCTCGCAGAGACGTTAAAGTATCTGAAAGTCTGTTCGAGCTGTAGATTTACATTTTACTTCAGGACGCCGTGTGGAGGCCGAGCGATGACGTCTGAACTGAGACAGACAGATTTAAAGTCGTCTGTGATTGGCTCAAAAGTTGATGGCGTCAAAACGCTCTAAAGTACGACGATACTTCGTCTGCGGTGTCTGAAATAAAACGCTGAAGGATTATTTGAGGAATTTCAACTCAAACATGAATTAATTTGTTCATTCGGAGCTTCTCGTAGACGCAAAACACAGAAATCTACTGAACATACAAACAAATACATGATACTTTAAAAGCCGCCGGAGCCGTTCACGTGAATACTCGACAATATTTGTTTCCATCAGAGGTGACGCGGCAAATTTAACATTTATTTTTGACCAAAAGTCTCGAGTGAAAAACACTCCAGGTGGAGTTTAAAGCTCGGTGAAGAACGGACGAAACGATGTCTGCAGCGTCATTCAAGCTCAGTTAAAGAGAAACATTCAAACGAGTCGGTGTAACCAATGAGTGATCGGTCTGCTTTGTGTCTCACGGTAACGGTCTCTCTCTCTCTCTCTCCTCCTCAGCCGTACGACAGCCTCCCCACCTCTCAGACCTGCTTCTTCCAGCTCCGCCTGCCTCCGTACTCCAGCCAGGCCGTCATGGCCGAGCGGCTCCGCTACGCCATCAACAACTGCCGCTCCATCGACATGGACAACTACATGCTCTCCCGTAACGTCGACAACGCCGAGGGCTCCGACACGGACTACTGACACCCGAACGCCTCACACACACACACACATACAGACACACACAGATGCTTCGTCGTCGCTGCACCGGTCGTCGGGAACTCCTGAGCAGGAAGGCCAATTTTTAAAGTCATTTTAAACAGCACAGATCTTCATTTCTCCTCGTGGTTTATTTTTAGTTTTTAACGACACAGATCCACACGAGAAGTGTTTTTTGTTTCATTACTCCACATCCCATTTTCAGGGTTTCTGCATGGAGGTCTGTTTATTTGTTTGGAGGTGATGATGTGTATAGAATATTTGAGCGAGCGCTGTGGAGAAGGAATATTGTACATTGTGTAAAATGCTTCATTAGGAAAATGTTTTGCATAATATCCATATTTATTGTTTTCATGCCGATGCCGAGTTTCCCAAAGCAGACAAAAAAAACAAACAATAAATGCTGCATAATTCATTTGTGAGTTTGATTCAATGTGTGGAGACAAAAGAGACAAACGTTTGTTCAGAAATCATCAAAGACGTCACGTTTATTTCAGAAGTACAAAATATCACAAAGGCCGTCTTTAAGGGGAGTAAATAAACCGTGAAAAACTTTATGTACATGAACGCAACACGCAGAGTTCACGGAGAGTTACCGATCGATGTGTCTGTTTGAGTTGGACGTAACCGCTGTGAAACAATCAGGAAATAACTTTTTATTTCTCTGATTAACCTCGCTCACTCTCATTCACTGTCGATGTCGCTCAACACAAACCAAATTAAACTTCCTCGCGTTTCTATTTTGCAGCATAAATTTCAGTCAGACTCAGATTTAGAAGCTGCTTCTTGAAATCAACAAACAGGTCGAGTATCAGAGTTTAGAGTTTTTTTGGCGGACACCAAAGTAACGCAGCAACGTGCGGCAGAGAAGTTGAGCCAGATTCAACTTTTAGAGAAACTCAACCCAACGATGAGCAGCTGTTCAGACCGGTCAGCCTGAAATGTCTCTAAACTCTGATACTCGACCTGTGTGTTTATTTCATGAAGCAGCTTCTAAATCTGAGTCTGAAATTCACGCTGCAAAATAGAAACACGAAGAAGTTTAATTTGGTCTGTGTTGAGCGACATCGACAGTGAATGAGAGTGAGCAAGCGCCGGCCTCGAACACGTTAATCAGAGAAATAAAAAGTTATTTCCTGATTGTTTCACTGCCTAAGACTGAAAAACCGACTGATAGAGACGTGCTGCCTTTAAATCGAGGACAAGCTGGCGGCTAACAGGCGGTTTGTTGTTCCTGTAACGTCACGTTGAAAGTCAGCGAATCATTTGACGGTTTGGTGTCACGATTGTCTGTCTGAGCACGGCGACAGCGAAATGTCCACGGAGGCAACACGCAGCGACTCATGAACACATCGTGACTCATTTTAAACTGGTTAACGTCTCCGGTTTTAATGTCGTACATCTTAGAATTTATACCGATACAGTCTCAGGATTTCCTCCTCAGAGATGCTACGATCGCGAAAGAAGACGACGATGTTCAAGGCAACAGGTGAGTATCAGACGAGAAGATGGTCGCTCGTCAGAAAATGAAAAACACGACACGTTCTCTGTAACAGATCTAATTTGTCACGTTTTAACGGTACTTTTGAGTTTGGAATAAAAAGTTTGAGCTCTGGTTGTTGTCATTATTCGTCCTGCTCACACAGACGTGTTTATCACTGCGTATGTTTCCTCATGCTGAGCTGCAGCAGATGATGCTTTCTAATGATTTCTCAGCGGACCGCGGGAAGTCTAGAAAAGAGCTCACGATGGAAGCAGCTAACAAGTGAGCCAATCTTGCATTCACTCACAAAAAAATGAAGGCGAGCGAGCGTCTAAATCATCCGGACAATGTTCGAGGACATGGAAGCTACGTGCAGTTTGCTGCAAGTCAGAGCGCGAGGTGGATAAAACCGGGTCACGGTAAGTTTCTGGAAAACGTCGCCGGAGTGTCGTAACTTGAACGGCAGAGAACGACGACGTGAAGCGATCAGTAACTCTCCACGTCCAGACGAGTCTGAACTTGTCTGTCAAACTGGCAGAAAATGTTTCTGATTTTTCCTCTGGAGTCTCTCGACAACGTTAAAATGTTCAGGTTCAGGACCAGAAGTCTTCAGTCTGAAAGTCTCACATGCAACGTCATCGAACTGACATTTTAATATCAGGGAGAATCTTGATCGTTTTTTTTTTTTGTTGCCCTGAAGTCTGTGCGAGTCGAGCTGCGTCGTGTTTTCAGCATGAGGTAGAGGAATCATTAAAAACAGTCCAGAGAGTTCACGTATGAAAAGTCTTCACACGGAGCGTCGGTGTGCGTTTGTTCACATTTAGATCCAGAAATTCTCTCCGTGTTTGCAGATGATTCCTCGTTTGTTCCCTCAGAAACGACCGCCGATGTCGCTTCGACGTTTAAACTCGTCCGTCCAGCTCGACGTCGAGGTCCAACGTATCTGAAACGTCAGACCTGAAGTGTGCTCGAGCTGTAGATTTAAAAAAAGACGTAGAAGACTTTGAAACATGCTTTTTTTTTTTAAGGCCTTTGAGTGTCTTCAGGACGCCGTGTGGAGGCTGAGCGATGACGTCTGAACTAAGACAGCCAGCCTCCGTCAGTCCTCGGAGCGATGATGCTCTCCTTGGCCTGCAGGAGTCTCTCCAGACACGGGGAGCTGATCTTGAAGGCCAGCCGCCCCCGGCCGAGACGAGGCTCGGCGCCGAGGCGTCGCAGCGGCGTCGTCTTGTGCGAGTCGGTGCTGGAGGAGACGGCGTTGTCCTGGGTCACTTCCTGGCTGCAGCGTGCGGGCAGAGGGGAGGTGGAGGAGGTGGAGGAGGAGGAGGAGGAGGCGCGCTGAGCGAGCGTCGACTCGGGAGTTTTCAGGGAGCAGATGGGCGACGTGTGGAGCCATTTGAGGTGGGTGGTGGAGTACAACGACCCGAGAGATGCCGGCTCCACGTCTGAGGAGCAGAGCGACGCCAGAGAGGATGGAGGAGGAGGAGGAAGGGAGGCGCCGCCATGATGATGATGATGATGCTGCAGAGAAGAAGGGAAGAGGGAAATGAATAAATCTGTTCTCTGGAGACAAACATAAATCAATCAGTCTTTACTGCTGTTGTAGTTTTGGACCCAGCGAGCGTCTGATTGGTTCAGGACCTGGTTCAACTCATTTATTTTGGTGGTGATCAGAGACCGGCAGAGACCGGCAGAATCAGGACTCTGGTGATTTGTTTGAGTCAAACTTTAGTTTTTTGGATTTACTCGTCGACACATTCTTGTTCGTGTTCGAGGTCGCTGTGGTTTTCCCCTCATCATCATCAGACCTCCTCTGATCGAACCTTCGTACCTCCATCGTCCTCTTCCAGGACTGTTACGTAATCTGACGTCTCCCGTCGGACACGTTACTCAGAGTGAAGTATTACTACATACAGATAGTACATTTACCTTTTGCCTCTTTGGCTGAGCGCCGTCGTCTGTCAGGTTTGGTTTGATGTGAGGAAACCAGCTCTGAAGCATTTCTTCTATTTTCAGTATGATGTTGAGGAAGCGTCCACTACGAGAGACAAACAACACAGAAACTATGAATACGCAGAAACTTCATAAAAACACCAATTTATTTATTTTTTTTTCAAATTTCACAGAAAACTTTATAAAAACGCAGAAACTCCATAAAAACACTGGAACTTCATGAAACCACCATTTTTTTTTTTTTTTCTTTTTAAGGTTCCAAATTTCACAGAAAAATTCATGAAAACACTGAAACTTTCACAGAAAAATTCACGAAAACGCCGAAACTTTTTTTTTCAGATTTCACAGAAAAATTCACGAAAACGCCGAAACTTTTTTTTTTTTTCAAATTTCACAGAAAAATTCACGAAAACGCCGAAACTTTTTTTTTCAGATTTCACAGAAAAATTCACGAAAACGCTGAAACTTTTTTTTTTTTTCAAATTTCACAGAAAAATTCACAAAAACGCCGAAACTTTTTTTTTTCAAATTTCACAGAAAAATTCACGAAAACGCCGAAACTTTTTTTTCTTCAAATTTCACAGAAAAATTCACGAAAACGCCGAAACTTTTTTTTTCTTCAAATTTCACAGAAAAATTCACGAAAACGCCGAAACTTTTTTTTTCTTCAAATTTCACAGAAAAATTCACGAAACCGCTGAATTTTTTTTTTCTTCAAATTTCACAGAAAAATTCACGAAAACACTGAAACTTTCACAGAAAAATTCACGAAGACACTGAAACTTTTTTTTTTTCAAATTTCACAGAAAAATTCACGAAAACGCTGAATTTTTTGTTTTTCAAATTTCACAGAAAAATTCACGAAAACGCCGAAACTTTTTTTTTTTTTTTTTTCAAATTTCACAGAAAAATTCACAAAAACGCTGAAACTTTTTTTTTTTTCAAATTTCACAGAAAAATTCACGAAAACGCCGAAACTTCATAAAAACGCAGAAACTTCATAAAAAAAAAATTATTTTATTTTTTTAAGGTTCCAAATCTCACAGAAACTTTATGAAAAGACAAACTTTTTTTTTTTTTCAAATTTCACAGAAAAATTCACGAAAATGCTGAAACTTTTTTTTTTTAAATTTCACAGAAAAATTCCCGAAAACACTGAAACTTTAACAGAAAAATTCACGAAAACGCCGAAACTTTTTTTTTTTTCAAATTTTACAGAAAAATTCACGAAAACGCCGAAACTTTTTTTTTTCAAATTTCACAGAAAAATTCACGAAAACACAAACTTTTTTTTTTTTTTTTTCAAATTTCACAGAAAAATTCACGAAAACGCCGAAACTTTTTTTTTTTTTAAATTTCACAGAAAAATTCACGAAAACGCCGAAACTTTTTTTTCACAGAAAAATTCACGAAAACACTGAAACTTTTTTTTTTTCAAATTTTACAGAAAAATTCACGAAAACGCTGAAACTTTTTTTTTTTTAAATTTCACAGAAAAATTCACGAAAACACTGAAACTTTTTTTTTTTTCAAATTTCACAGAAAAATTCACGAAAACGCCGAAACTTTTTTTTTTTTTTTTCAAATTTCACAGAAAAATTCACGAAAACGCAGAAACTTCATAAAAAAAAAATTATTTTATTTTTTTAAGGTTCCAAATTTCACAGAAACTTTATGAAAAGACAAACTATTTTTTTTTTCAAATTTCACAGAAAAATTCACGAAAACGCTGAAACTGTGGTTAGCTCGGTCAGCTGTGTAGCTAACTGACCTGACTCAGCCTCGGGATGCCGGGAGCCAAACCACCTCACAGCACCGTTATTTAAACGTCAATACTCGGGGAAATGTTCGTGTCCTGCTGACGGAGGAAGGTGGAGTCACTTCCCGGTGTGACAGATTACAGAGTCAGAGACGCCCTGCAGCTCAGATGGCTTAAGGATGTCTCGCCACTGGCCGTTACATAATCCTCATAAAGCCTCTGCCAACAGACCGGGCGCTCTGCCGCCATCTGATTGGTGGACAACATGAAACAGCACAAAGACTGAATAAATAAAAAGGCCCGTGAGGGATTGTGGGTAAGAAAGAGGTGGAGGGGGGGGGGCTGATCCGAGTATCTGCATTCCTCTCCGTCTGTGTGATGCTATCTGACGACCACATATGAGCATCACATGACGGGCACGGTAAGTAGAGCATGTTCAGGTCCACATGAGAAATGTGACCGGCACACACACACACACAGACACACACACACGTGGCAGCAGCGGGGGAAGGCCTTCGTTCCATTCACGGGCTATAAATAGAGCAATAAGCCCCGTAGCGGCCCGCCGAGGCCACGCCCACCGCTCACAGCCACGAGAGTCAAAATATTCAGCCAGAAAACACACACACACACACACACACACACACACAATAAACACCAGCTCTATTTGTCTATTATTTCCTCTATTGATCGTTTGTCAGTGGTGAGTTTAAGTACAAATTTGAGGTACTTTTACTTTGAGTATTTCTATTTTATGTAACTTTATACTTCATCTAAAAAGTAAATATATTTTATACTGCTCTACATTTATATTTTTTATTCTTAACATAAATAAACGATTTAAAACTCTTTGATTTGCTGGAAAAGTCGTCACAAAGCTGAAAACCTGCAGAAACTGCAGTTCCTCAAACGTCCACTTGAGGCTGGCTCCATAAGTCCCCATGTTAAAGGTTAACGGGTTAAAGATCTCTGGCGCTGAGACATGAAGTTAAGAAAGTAATAAAATACTTTTAAAAATACTTTTACTCTTCACATTTAAAAACATATTTGTCGCTTTTATGAGACAAAATTCAACTTTATTTGAATATTTGTAGATATTTTCTACAGTAATCTCTTTGGAAACATCTACAGTTAAAAAGTAACTAATACCTTTATGAGAAGAATACTTTGTACTTTTACTTAAGTATTTTTTAAACATTGGTAGTTGAGTAATATTTCAGTGACGTAGCAGTACTTCTACTTCAGATAAGACAAGATCGACTTTATTGATGACAGCGATGCAACAAACATATGATGACGTCACCAACAGTTCATAAAGTCCTGTGGCTCCGTTTTAGCCTCGTTCAGCTCATTGTTTTGGTTTTACACCAACAGCTTTACTGTTTTCAGTGCACAAACACCAAAAAGCCTCCGTACGCTACTTTTCCAGCACCAGACCGACTCATTTAGAGACTCGCTGCTGAACACAGTCGAGCGTTTAGCAGCTTAAGAACCAAATATTTCCCTCGGGAGGTGGCGGAGACCAAAAGCGGAGCTAAAAGAGAGAAAATATTGGATTTAGATTCGTCAGGTGACACAAACTCGACTCTGAAAGGACGATCGTGTTGCTGTGTGACTGCTGGATGTGGAAATAAGTCACTTAAAAGGTGATAATCCGTCGATGTCGTGTTTAAAAGGTTTGTGTTTATATAAAGTTTGTGTTGTTTGCTGTAAATTTAAGCCAGTGGCCTCAATTTAAACAAAAAATCCATCGTCGTTGGATTTGCAGCCTCGTCTTGTCGCCCGCGTCGACGCGCTCCAGCGATTTATTCCTCCAAACTGTGGAGCCCACAGAAACATCCAGCCCGTCGCGGAGGACGTACGCGTGTTGAATCTGACATTACTGGGACAGATCTGAAGCCGCCCACGCTGCAGCGAGCGCTTCATGTGTGGTCGAGCTCAGACGTGTTTAAACACAGACGTTCAGTTCACAGCACACGTCGAACCAGAAGAGACGGTGAGAATATTCAGCACGTGAAGGGAACAGATGATGTTTTATAGAAGATTAAAGGCCTCAGTGTCGAGGAGATTATCCCCATTTGTAGGATTCATCGTGTCGACGCTGTAAAGACACATAAAAGAGATCCTGGAGATCATGAGGCCTTCGAGCACGGCCAGTCAGAGCAGGAAGAAACACTTTCGACATTAGACGTCGTACTGAGGCCGATCAAACAGAGTCACCGGTCTCAAGATCACTGTCTGAAGGTCTCGTCTCAGAATCAGCCGCATTTTTACTCGATCTTGTCTCAGGATTTTATTTTAAGACCAGTCAAGACCACTGCAGAGACATCCCCCAACATATTTTTACACTTCAGGCAGAACTTAAGTTTTACTTCAGGTGGAGCGACGTCGGTGCACCGCCGAAGAGTAAAAGAAAAGACGCCGGAAAGCGACAGAGAAACGTCTCAAAAAGTTGCTTTACAGTCTGTAGCTGGAGAGCAAAACACCTGCAGAAGAGTTCATCTGCAAACAGCGTCCAAGAGAAAACACACAGAGGTTTGGAAAATCTGTAACGCCGACTAACACGGCTCTGCCAAAGAGGTTTGGAAAATATTAGCTACCTAAATATGCCGTATTCTGTCCTCGATACACTCTGGTCTTTGTCATGAGTCTCAGTTTAGGTGGTCTTCACTATAAAACTGCAATTTTTGTTGAACCCTGAGATAAAAATCGTTCAGTCTGAGGTTTATTTTACGATGAGTCTGGGACAGTTTGACAATCTGCTGTCGGTCCTGCCGAGCGTTTGTTGAAATCGAGCCACCGTTCACTCGTCTGTGGTTTGTGTTGAGCTAACTGTCAGTACTTGTCCTGTGCACAGCCGGCCGCCGGTTAGCTTAGCTTAGCACAAAAACTGGAAACGAGGGGGAAACCTAGCCGTGTCCCGCTGTTACCAGCTACGTCTGAAGCTCACTAATTTAACGTGACGAGTTTGTTTCATACGCACAAAAACTGAAGTTTAAAAACAATAATTTACCGTTTCACCTGCCGGATGAGGCGGAATATTTCTTAGACAACAACCAGCGGAGATTTACACTTTTGTGTTGGTTGTTGTGCTAAGCTAACCAACTGTTAGCTCTCTAAAACGTGTCTGTTTTCTCACGTGGCTTCAGTTTTATCATGAAAAACGTCAAACTGTTCTTTCAGTCTTCAGTTGAGCCGCTTTATTTTCACACTTCAGCTAAAAAATGAGACTAAAATGTTTTTAAACGTCTGTCAACAATCATTTCATCATCAGCTGTTACATCGTTCATATCATAAATAAGATGAACTGATTCTGTCCATCGATCACCGCCAGACTGTTTTTACATCTTTATAAACTGAATATCTTCAGCCTATTAAAAACGCTGTTTGTCCGACCACCCGTCCAGAAAAACGTCTTTAATAGAACAAATTAATCATGGAGGAAACAATCATCACATCATTAAATCAGGCTCCAAACTGTTGGAGCTCAAACCACATTTCAGACTTGATAAAGATTTAAACGTCGTGCCGATCAACACGTCCATGAATCTCCAACAAAGTGACTCGTGTGCATCGCGTGCGTGCCGCGGTCAGGAGAGATGAACCTCCAGCATTTTTCTTTAATTACATAAACTTCTTCAGAGCTGCTGAGTCAGACGTTTGCTCCATGTGTTGTTCATCAGCTGCAGTTTGTGCCTCTTACATAACGTCTGTGTGATCGTGTCATGAAGTTTGTTTCATGTAGATTACAGTGAAGTGCGTCTGCACGGCGCTGATAGAGTCAGATGAGCCGTAAATCATGAAAAAAAATGAATCGAACGACCTTCAGATGTTTTCCTGTGATTGTCAAACAAACCTCACGGTGCTCATTGTGTTCGTCGGGCGGACTAACTCCACCCGTCTGCATCAAACGAGCTCTTTAAAAAAACGTGACGGTGACGGAGGCCAGCTGGAAACGCCTCCGTAAGATCACTGTCTGAAGGTCTCGTCTCAGAATCAGCCGCATTTTTACTCGATCTTGTCTCAGGATTTTATTTTAAGACCAGTCAAGACCACTGCAGAGACATCCCCCAACATATTTTTACACTTCAGGCAGAACTTAAGTTTTACTTCAGGTGGAGCGACGTCGGTGCACCGCCGAAGAGTAAAAGAAAAGACGCCAGAAAGCGACAGAGAAACGTCTCAAAAAGTGGGGAAACATCAGATTTTCAGGTGTCAGTCTTTGTTGATGCTCGACGCAGCGCCTCTCGCGGGCTCCACAAGTCGTCACAGCACGGTCATGGTCGTGCAGCATTTGAATAATAATCACACATCTAGTGCTGATTTAATGAAAATTCCTGCTTAAACTTTCTATTTTTGGTTAAATGCATTAATACGACAGCACAGTTAGTCACCTGAAGATGGAGACGTGTTTGTTCACTGACTTTAAGGACGAGTCAAACATTCGTCTGATAAAAAGCTGGACGACTCGTGCAGCTCATTATTTTTAACTAGTTCCACCTTTTCACCGTTTCTTTAGAGGCTGTACTGAGCTCAGAAATGAGTCAGTAAACGAGCTCTGATTGGTTTTTATCTCAGAAACCGGCTGACTGGATGTTTATCGGACTGATGCTGAAGTATTTACCCCGTGTCTGGATTCTGAAGGACCCCCATTATTCTCTGGATCCGGTCCATCGCGACGCTCTCCTGGAAACTGCTGAGACCTGCCGGAGAACAAAAGGAGAGAAATGTGAGGAGAGGAGACGAGAGGAGAGGAGACGAGAGGAGAGGAGACGGGAGAGGAGAGGAGACGAGAGGAGAGGAGGCACGTGGACGACTGAGTCTAGCCACGTTTACAGATCATGACCTCTGCTGCGTCCACGAACCGACCACAGCGTCATTATTCACAATATACTGTGACTGACTGTGAACCTTCAGTTTGGGTTTCTGTCCATTTATTTGACCATTTTAACGTCCTTTAATCTTCATTCATGTTTAACGTGAACGGTGTCTCTGTCATTCGTTTAACAACTCAGGGCTCGACAGTAACGGCCAAATTCACGGATGTGACGAGCTCTGTGGACCGCGCGGCCGTTCTAGTCGATGTTTCAAACCCAACCAGAAGAGCCGCGGTCCGGTTCAGAAGCAGTGCTCATAGAGAATCCGGTCGATTTTCAAAATAAAACACCGTGTGCAGACTACAGGTTGTAAAAACAATTTTACTACGTATCATATTTAAATATTTAGAAACACATAAACCAGAAAAATGTCCAAATCAGAGCAAGTTAACAAAGTCTGGAGGGAAAAACTCTTCTTAAACGCTGCTGGTGGAGAACGGACCAAAACAGCGCCACGCCCGCCACGTGACGGAGACGTAACTGAGAAACTGCCAACCAGTGTTTGTGTTTTAACAAATTTTTAAAAATACAGACAGAAAACAGCAAAACGTGCATCCCAAAGATAAAACATTTTTCATCTTTGATGTTACATACAGCGACCACAGCATGTACGCTCATGGTGCGTTCAGGCGTCACAAGTGAACGCAAACTACAAAGAACGTCGTTCAGTTACCGTAATAAAGATTTTAAACATTTTTATTATTTAGCTGATTTATGACGACAGAACATGCCGGTCACAAAAAAATCAATTACGCTTTTAAAAGTTAGTGTTGAGCCTAAAACACGTCCACGGGGACGTCACGGAGACTACGTCCAGGTTTTAGACAGTCTGCGGGGACGTCACGGAGACTACGTCCAGGTTTTAACAGTCTGCGGGGACGTCACGGAGACTACGTCCAGGTTTTAGACAGTCTGCGGGGACGTCACGGAGACTACGTCCAGGTTTTAACAGTCTGCGGGGACGTCACGGAGACTACGTCCAGGTTTTAGACAGTCTGTGGTGGACGTCACAGAGACTACGTCCAGGTTTTAGACAGTCTGCGGGGACGTCACGGAGACTACGTCCAGGTTTTAGACAGTCTGCGGGGACGTCACGGAGACTACGTCCAGGTTTTAGACAGTCTGCGGGGACGTCACGGAGACTACTTCCAGAGACTACGTCCAGGTTTTAACAGTCTGCGGGGACGTCACAGAGACTACGTCCAGGTTTTAGACAGTCTGTGGGGACGTCACGGAGACTACGTCCAGGTTTTAGACAGTCTGCGGGGACGTCACAGAGACTACGTCCAGGTTTTAGACAGTCTGCGGGGACGTCACAGAGACTACGTCCAGGTTTTAGACAGTCTGCGGGGACGTCACGGAGACTACGTCCAGGTTTTAGACAGGACAAAGATTTACTGTAAAAACAATGACTGCATTCTGAGGTTAAATAAAGACGATCTGAACTTTTTTTGCTGGTGTAACTTTTAGTTTTGTTTGTTTATGACTTCATATTTTAACATATTAGATATTAGTTATCTGTTGTAAGACGTCATGTCGTCTTGTCTTGTGGTTTGCGTCAGACTTTGTTTACGTCTTCACGTCCCGCTCGGTATCGTTGGCGTGCTTGCAGCGAGCCTCTTCAGCTCAGAACAGTCTCGGTGGCTCTTTCATCTCGGAGGCCGTCTCCGTTTTAACGGTGTTAAATGACTCGTGAAGCTTTTGATCTCTCCGAGCCTTTCATCGTCTCATCGCGGACATTCACTTTAATTATTTCCAAATGAAATGAAGAGAATCACTCAGTGAATCAAAGGAGGAGACCAGAGTCTCTCAAATGTTTTTAATGGTTTCTGTATTTAAATTATTTCTTTTTATTTTGATCATTTACAGACTGAACTAACGGCAAAAAAAAGAGCAGCGTCGTGTTTTAAAATCTGTATTTATGACTCGAATAAGACGTCAGGGGGAAAATAATGAAGGAGGATCTGTCGGGTGAAATGGATGGAGCAGCTGGAGGATAACAAAGATGAAATATGATGGGCGGAGCAGAGGAGGAGCTTCAAACGTCTGATGGTCGACTTGGTTTACAGATTATTGATGCTGCTGACAGAAAATACAGCCGACGGAGGGATGAAACGTGAAAATATGAATATGATGTCTGGTCATTTGAGTCTCATTTGTGTCACGGGGAGTTACGCACCATTACTACCACCAGGTGAATAATAACTGGTTCCAGAAGTGAGTCAGTCTCCATAAGTCCCCATGTTAAAATGTCCAACTTCACAGCAGAAATAAACATGTTTACAGCCTGGTACAAAAAACAGTTTTGGTCTCTATAGCTAATTTCCCCGTTCATGACAACTGTACTGAGGGTGAATTTTTATACAACTCACCTGTTCAGATTATATTAAGGCTTAAAGTTATGCAGGATTAAGAGCGTGCACGCTTTGATTGACAGGTGGGTGTCATTCTAGTCAATGTTTCAATGGTTCAGAAGCGGGCCTCCGCTCGGCTCCGTGTTGAATTCAACGCGAGCAGCCCGCGTCAACTTAACACAGAGCAACCTTGAGCTAACAGGAAGCCAGACACAGAAACAGCATAGAGAATCCTGTGGATTTTCAAAATAAAACACCCCGTGCAAACTGCCAAAAGAGAAACAAATGAAGCACGTAGCATATTTCCACATGTAGAAGCATATTTAGAACATGAACCAGGAAAATGACCAAATCTGATCAAGTAAACAAAGTCTGGAGGGATAAACGCTTCTGAAACGCTCCCGGTGGGGTTTGATAATAAAATTTGAGTTCTGAATATTATATTCTGTAAATAAATCTGGACCTTTAACATTAATTCTGAGTACAGCTGAAGCTGAACTCGGCTTCATCCGTTTGAGACGCATCTTAACGAGCTCCAGAAGAATCCGTCCGTCCAATAGCTGATGAGATATTTCACACCTTGTGACATCACCGCTGCAGTAAAATGTTCCCATGCTGTCTGATGCTCTGATTCAGGAGAACATCCTTTATAATCACCCCGCTGTGCGTCAACCGCCCTGACGTGATCATGCGTTTATCTTTAGCACACAACGTGTCCATTAACAAACCCACAGCGGTGATGGAGGAGGATGGAGGGTGGAGGAGGGTGGAGGAGGGGGGTGGGGATTGTGAAAGCCGGGATTAGACACTTACGTTGGGAGTACCTGCCTGATCTCAGGCCCCGCAGGATGGACGACAGAGGCTGGATGTAGCGCTGCAGCTCCGAGCACTGTGAGGAACAGATAACTGAGTTAGCATTCATGCTATCACCAGAGTGCCTTCTAATAGCCTCTTAAGTGTAGCGAGCCACGGCAGGGCTGCACTGCATGAGTTACATAAGACCTCAGTTAATTTGATAAGTGTGTGTGTGTGTGTGCACATGTTTTACAGCTTATCAGAATTCAGTTTCTCATTCAGTCGAGGGTTTATTGATTTACAGCTAAGTGACTGATTGTCCATTTGTGGCTCTCGTGTTAGCCCTGAAGCTAAACGTCTGCAGGCCGGCTTCACACGTGGCTCGGCGCCCGAGCGTCACTCTGCACCTTCATACGTGATACGTGAGACCCGACAGCAGCAGCGGCGGCGGCGGCGTCATTGTCGGCCTGCCATGAAAACTGGCACCGTGAGATCGTCTTACACGCTTTGATATCACCGCGCCGGTGTTCGATGCCGCCCTGCAGCTGCCTTGTCATCTTGAGTTTGCAGCACGTTTAAGGTGCGCTCACTTTCCCTAGAAAGTCGACAGCGAGGCGGCGTAATATAAGCGATGAGCTACTTTCTGCGACTGTTTGATACATGATAAATTTATATATATATGAGTTTATATATTTTGGTTTAATCCAGATTAAAATCATATTTTAGATTTCCAACTTTTAGTTACTTTACTCGTTACATTTTAAGTAACTAAACGCTTAATTCAGCTGCACAAACTGAATTAATGCGACAACTTAACGGGGAAATCTTCCACGTTTTACGTTATGCTACACTACACTGAGCGGGAAACAAGCTGCAACATCAGTTCTTCTTCTTCCAGCACCAGCGCGGTCATGTGACTGTCTATAACGTGTTGGCGTGGTGGATCCTGATTGGAGCAGCACCTGGTCCGACCCTCCAATCAGCAGGATCTACGTACCGATGAATTCATCTCTATCTCTCTGCTCAGGGTGGCCTCAGCGTGTCATCGAGCCACCCTTTAAGGACCGCCCACAAAATCCTGTTTGAACCTCTAACTCCACATTTCAGTGATATATCGTTCAAAGTCTTTTCACGCGTTTTCAGCAACTACTGTCCAACATATTTAATGTGTTTGGAAATAAATCTCAGAATTGACTTTACACAGACTTTAAATTTAAGCTCAGACGGCTCATTTTTAATACCAATAATGTAATAATTTAAGACAAATAATAACCACCAGTCTGCATAACATCTACCTTCACTTTTAAAACTTTAAGTATATTTTCTTTGATTGCAAAACTTTTACTTTTTCTCGTTTCTTTGGCTACTTTTGTTGAACTTTGGCCTCCATGTGGCCTAAAGTGACAATAAAGGAGTGACAGTAAATGATTAAATGTAACTTTTCATGCATTATAAAGTCAGCAAACTAACTAAAAAATGAGATTTAAATAGAAATATCTGTCTTAAACATGCTAACATTAGCAACAATGAGCTACTGGTCATACCAGACGAGGTACGGAGAGTTTTTATTCCTCTTTAATTTAATAAAATCTGAATCTTGGAGGTTCTGGTTTAAAGCTGACTGTCCACATATTTTTGGCCGTGTAATGAAGGTCAACGTCAGAAAAGACGCCGTCGCTCTCTGATCCTCAGAGATCGACACAGATTTAGATGGCTGCAACATTTTATAGCGCTTTAATCTACTTAACCTCCCCGGCGGATACGTGAAGGCGAGCCGTCTTCACAGCTCGACTCTCACCTTCTGTGAGAAGAGTTCGTTTTCAGTGTCCGCTCGAGGGTTTTCACAGAGTCCGTCCAAAGCGGCGCCGTGCGTCCTCTTCCTGCTCGGGTGAAGCTTGGACTGCACAGAGAGCGTCTGCTGTGTGTAAACGGAGGTAAATCCCTGAAGCGGACTGACCGCCGGGCTCTGCAGGGCGGCCGGGGAGTCGGCGCCGACCCCGACCCCACAGCGGCCTCCATCTTTACAGTCACACCTCCTCCTCCGCCGAGTCGCTTCACAGTGGAAGCAGCTTGCAGGAGATTCCCTTAATGATGATGATGATGATGATGATGATGAAGACGGTGGTGGCACGAGCGGCTCCTCCGCGTGCTCAGGACTTAATCTCTTTGGGCTGTCATAGTCGTCCTCATCGCTGGCGAGCCAGTCGATGGAGTAATCCGAGTCCGAGGTCGACATGGTGGAGTTAGACCGTCAGCCAGCAGAGAGCATCACGGACCTGCGACACAAACACAGCAGAGGTTGAGAAGCAGAGTTCAGTTTAACCTCTTATGAAAGGCACCGCGCTCATCACGCTCACGTCATGTTACATCACAGAACATGAAAGTTGTCGGTTCACCGCTGCCTCGATCTGCAGCAACTAATGTTAGTTTGCATCCGAATAAAGCGGCAACCTTCGTGGCTGTGAAGTGAAGCCGACACAGGAAGCGCCAAAAACTGCAGTTCCTCGTCGTCCACTTGAGGCTGGCTCCAGAAGTGAGTCAGTCTCCATAAGTCCCCATGTTAAAATGTCCAACTTCACAGCAGAGATAAGTGTGGTGGCTCATGTTGGCTGAATGAAGCCTGGTTGCTCAAACAAGCCGCCTCTGACAGAACCCACCTGTCAATCAAAGCGTCCACGCTCTTAATCCTGCATAACTTTAAGCCTTAATATAATCTGAACAGGTGAGTTGTATAAACATTCACCCTCAGTACAGTTGTCATGAACGGGGAAATTAGCTATAGAGACCAAAACTGTTTTTTGTACCAGGCTGTAAACATGTTTATTTCTGCTGTGAAGTTGGACATTTTAACATGGGGACTTATGGAGACTGACTCACTTCTGGAGCCAGCCTCAAGTGGACGTTTGAGGAACTGCAGTTTGTGGCAGGTTGCCTCTTGGTTTCAAACCTACAGTACTTTATTTTAATATTAAGCAGCTTTAACATCCTGTAGCTTCAATAAAGAACGAGTCAGATTATAAATCATACTTTGAGATGATTTTAACAACTTTAAAGCCTCAAAACGAAAAAAATCAAGAGTTTAAAGGTTTAAACAACACGTATGAAGAAGACTCATTCAAAGTCACGATCGACACGCGAGTCCAGCTCGGCTGACAGATCAGGAAACAAGACGACGATCACATGTACAGTCAGGACCTCAGAGCGGGGAGCGATAACAACACGAGGACGAGTTCATTCTGCATTTACACACAAATTTACCCAACGGACGACTCTGATCTGTCTCTGACACGATGTCTACACGTGACCGCTGACATGTGAATCACAAACACAGCACAAATGTTAATATCGTCTCAAATGTCTTTAATTGAACTCTTTTTTAACATAAATTAAAACACATTTGGCTGTTTAGTCTGTTAGTTTAAGACAAACTAAAGAAAAATAATCAACAGGTGATGAAAATATTAGAAAGATGAAATAAATAAAGATTTCTGCAGCAGAATTAAACTCCAGGTAGTTTGGAAACGTCTTGAAAAGAGCATTTAGTTAACTATCGTGTTGGTTATCTTCACTTTTGGTGCATAAAATGTCAGAAAATGTTGATTAAAATGAAAGTTTATGCAGTTTTCATCCTCCTAATCCAAAAAGATTCAGCTCAATGTGACAAAAACCAGCAAATATTCACATCTGAGTCG
The DNA here is from genome assembly GCA_033000465.1 of Sciaenops ocellatus. Taxonomy (NCBI): domain Eukaryota; kingdom Metazoa; phylum Chordata; class Actinopteri; family Sciaenidae; genus Sciaenops; species Sciaenops ocellatus. The sequence continues at coordinate 31,705,035 of CP136888.1, read as the reverse complement.
CTTTAACCAGTAAATTGTTGAAGAAATGACATTAAAATGTTGAATTTAGAGCCTCGAATGTGATTTAAGAGTTCAAATAATGAATAAAATGTGAACTTTATGGACTTTTTGCTGCTTTAAAACAAACTGAAGCTGCTGTTTAAACTCCCAGCACAGACACATCACAGCACAGAGTCTGAAGCAGCAGATTAAATAACCTCCTCTGCTGCTTCTTCTTCCAAACGGGCAGGTCGTCCAACATTATGTAAGAAAACACACACACATCTAAACACATGGACCTGTGTCAGCTCACATGCACACACACACACACAGTGCTCAAACATTCACGCATTTCTCGACACGTCCCCGCAGAAAACACGTTTTTAAATGTGCAACAATGAAAAAAAAAATGCTGCATCTCGACCGGCGGAGGACATTTTCTGTACCTGACCCGTGCGTTCCGCCGCGCCGCAGAGCTTCTGCCTCTTCAACCCGCAAACATGCTCCAAAAATCCGGCGTGTGAATTTTTGCGCAGCAGCCTCCTCTCACCTCCGAGACAACAGCCCGTGTGTGTCCAGGTGAGCAGCAGCGAGAGGCGGCTGCGTGTGTGAGCAGCAGCCCGTCACTTACCAGAAGTGAACCGTGTGTGTGTGTAAGTGTGTAAGTGTGTGTGTGTTTCCTCGTCCGGCTCGGTAAGTTGAGGACGTGCGGCAGAAGCAGCCCGCCCGTGTGTGTGTGTGTGTGCGTGTGTGTGAGTGATGATGATGGAGTGAAACCGTGAAACCAGCAGACGCAGGAAGGAAGGAAGGAAGGAAGGAAGGAAGGGAGGAAGGAAGGAAGGAGTCCCATCCAGCCCGTGCAGCCTCTCCCTGGGCAACGTGTCCGAGGGGGGCGGGGCACAAACCTCCGCTCCCCGCCGGTCCGGAGCTCCTCACCGCCCCTGTCAGACACACACACACACACACACACACACACACACACATTTTATTGTGGATAAATAAATAAATCAGGAGCGGAAACAAAACGTGATCACGTCGTGACGACACGCTGTAATGCGTCACCTTCAATTAAGCTCTCCTATTGGATCAGAGTCGCTGCAGCACGTGAAGAGACACAGGGCTAATTAAAGGTGCATTCAAGGACCTCCTGAGAGTGTCGGATTTTTATGACACATGATCAGAAGTCAACAATAAAATAACAGAAACTTAATCGATTAAATTATGATTTTATACTCAAACTTTAAAGCAACATCATGTTGAAATCTGTATTTTCATGAACTGCAGTTCCTCAAACGTCCACTTGAGGCTGGCTCCAGAAGTGAGTCAGTCTCCATAAGTCCCCATGTTAAAATGTCCAACTTCACAGCAGAAATAAACATGTTTACAGCCTGGTACAAAAAACAGTTTTGGTCTCTATAGCTAATTTCCCCGTTCATGACAACTGTACTGAGGGTGAATTTTTATACAACTCACCTGTTCAGATTATATTAAGGCTTAAAGTTATGCAGGATTAAGAGCGTGGAAGCTTTGATTGACAGGTGGGTGCTCGTATGTCGCGGACACGCTGTCCATTCTTTATACTTTCATTGTTTTTTACATAAAATCTGGAGGCAGGAGGTTACCATGGCAGCACATAAGTCATCGTTTTTTTTCACATCATTATCTTCACTTTGCGTTAATTCGTCTGCTCTCTGACGACCTCTGACCTTCACTTCTACCTACACACTGAGCCTCTCGTCTGTCCACCGGCGATGACTTGCACTTCCCCTCAGCTTAAGACCACTGAAACCGCGATTGTTGGAGTGTGTTATATCCTGTTGGTGATAACATTATACCGGGTAAGAAGGGAAGAAAGGAAACCTTCAACCATTTGCACGTATTTTCTAACAATGAGCCCTTTACATTCAGCCGTGCACTGAAGAAGAATAAACAATGGCTTCATTTGAATCATTCTCTGAGTGTGTGTATGATCCACAGACAGACAGACTCTACACATGGTATGTTTACATGTACTTTAATGTAAGGAGGTGTTTTTAACTGAGCTCGTCTTTGTGCTGGTGCTGGATAATAATTTGCTTTTAGGTCTGATGAGCCTGATGAGGAATAGAAACGCTGTATGGATCTTTAAAATTCACCGTTATTCATGACTGTGATACACATTTACCTACAAAATGCACTGACAAACAGTTCAATTCAGCTGTATTACTTACAGAAAAGCACATTAAATCATAAAATATCCATCTGTTACATGCTACGTAGCCTCGAAACCAACAAAAAGCGGTCAGGCTATCAGATACAACTGCACATGTCAATAATACTGTCAGTAAAACAACTAAAATTAAGTGTAAAAATAAAGTTTTATACTTTTCCCTTCAGGTCCAGTCAGTTGTTTTCCATATTTCACATGTTCTACATCAACATGTAGAACAATTATTCCTGTAACATTGCATGTTATTAAGAATTTACACGTGATAGATTCACTCAGGAACACGTGGTTTAACATTGAAACGTGATGAATTCACATATCTGTGTTTAATTTTTGGATATCTTACCTGTAAAATATCAAATTTCAAATGCAAAAACATGAATTTTATATACGTTTAAAGCTGAAAATAGCCAATATTTTTACATTTTTAATCAGTTTCTATACCTCATTTTTCCTCAGTGTCAAAACATAATTCACACATTCTCAATTCACATGTTAATTTATTTAAAAAGTACAAAGTTTCAGCCTTTTTCACAGTTTTTGAAACAGCATTGGTGAAAAAAAAGAAAGAAAACAGCCAGATGAAGCTTTAAAATCAATAATGTATTTATAAAATCAATTACGGATCAGTGAATATAAAATACTAATAACATAAGGATTTATTTTTGTAGATTGATCACATCGATCACTGGACGAGAGGTCGAGACGAGCTGACACTTGACATTTAATGAAAGGCCTGACACATCAACAGGCTGAGATACTGGCCTAACCCTGATCTCAGTATGAGTCAGCCTTTGAGTGTGTGTGTGTGTGTGTGTATAATCCCACTCATCCGTAATTAAAAGGGATTTCAGCAGCCGCCCTCCTGCAGCGGCGATCGATGCTTCGTCAGGTCTAATGACGCGCACTAAGTGAAGTCGTGTGGGAGGTTAACCCCGAGGAGCAAACACACAAAAACTCTCTGTGTGTTAGTGTATGCACGTGTGTGTGTGTGTGTGTGTGTGTGTGTGTGTGTGTTCACACCAGTTTAGACTCACCAGTTTACCTGCATGTGTTTGAACAGCAGGACACGGGACACGTAACCTCCAAACCTCAACCCTTCTTGTGCCGCCCCTTTAATTTTATCATTGTGTCATGGATGATCACTGTGTCCGGTCCAAACAGGCTCACAGAGCAGAAAGCAGGATGTCAACATGAATTATAAATAATACTAAACAAATAAAACAAATGAACCATCCTGATGTTTTTTTAAGGTTTAGAAACAAAGACGACTTATGAACATTAAAATTAAATAAGCATTCCAGTGTGTCGTCAGAGATTTTAAACAGACTTTATTTATCACAAATCCTTTAAACTCATTAAAATGATACAGAAGAAACTTCTGTTTGAATCTGAAGGTCAGAGGAACGTTCCTGTTCTTAACGGTCCAAATAAACTAAAAGACGTCTGACTCTCTACGTTTGATTCAGAGACATCATTGTGCTTGATTTGAATATAAGTTCATAACTTTGGTTTAAATGTAGAGAAACTTTCTTCTAATTTTGTTCCTGCTGCACGATAAATTATACATGAAGTCCACAGAGAGTTATGAATTTACTCCAAACATAAACCTCCCTATTGACCCTGTAATATTGTGGTGGAGCTGAGGCGGGCTCAATGACGCCTGGTTACTCAAACAAGCCATCTGTGACGACACCCACCTGTCAATCAAAGCGTCCACGCTCTTAATCCTTCATAACTGTAAGCCTTAATATAATCTGAACAGGTGAGTTGTATAAAAATTCACCCTCAGTACAGTTGTCATGAACGGGGAAATTAGCTATAGAGACCAAAACTGTTTTTTGTACCAGGCTGTAAACATGTTTATTTCTGCTGTGAAGTTGGACATTTTAACATGGGGACTTATGGAGACTGACTCACTTCTGGAGCCAGCCTCAAGTGGACGACAAGAGGAACTGCAGTTTTGCCACGGAGGTTGACACTTGACTATTACGCTTTCCCAGAAATTTAACTCCAACCTCACAGGTGATAAATTCAGGTAATCACTGCTGCAGTCCAAACAGTCACATTTGTCTCACTTCAAGTTAAATCATTCAAATGTTTACCTAAATACATTTACATACATATATTATAAATATATTGTAAACAACAGAACATCGTACAATGATTAAAACACATTTTAAATGAAGTAAATCTCCTCAAATCAACAAAACGTGTCAAAATAAATTCATTTTCTGTCATTCTTGAGTTGAATTTGAGTGAATATGATCGGTTACATTGTACTGTTGGTACTTCAGTAAAGTATCTGAGTACTTCTTCCACCTGTGTACGTCACAGTACTGCAGTAGTCGTAGTATTATGTCATGTTTCTGCTCACATGTGGAGCTTTCTGTCCTGCTGTCCCATAGCCTTCTTCACATGGACCACTGCAATCTTTACTGTGTGTGTGTGTGTGTTTCACTGCAGGCCTTTACTCTGAACATGTGACTCCAGATATATTTCAACACAGTTATGTAACTCTCTCTGACTCTGTCATGAAGCCAGGAACAGTAAACGTATGACACGATCTTAATAACGTCTGGTTGCATAATTTGAGTTGTTGGCTGAGAGGTGCTCGCTTATTTACGGCCAGTTAGACTCGACTGAGGCGATAAAACATGACGGAGCCGTGTCATGTTGAAAAGTAGCTTTGTGTTTGTTGACTTTGTTACAGCGCTGCTGCAGAAATATGAAATATAACCTGTAAGAGTCGCAGCAGCAGCTCTGTGCATCAGGCTGCACTTTGGCACAGTGGTGATTAGAGCTAAATGCTAACGTCAGCGAGCTAACGCGCTCACCATGACGATGCACTTACTAATTATCTGTTTGTAAGTCCCCAAAATTGATGTTTAAGTGTTTTTATCAGCGTTATGCGTCACATATGCTCCAGTATTTGAACCAACAACGACAGAAGAAGTCATTTTTTAGGTATTTTACAGTACAAAAGCACAACTTTATAGATAGCTTTAGCCTAGCCGCTTGCTAAAGTAGCTAACTGCTAATATTTCACGTTAGCTGTCTGTTAGCTCGTTCTGCGTTAGCGCTGATGGATCAAACGTTTGTATGTGTGCATTACAGCTGTAAATACTCTAATATAAACATCTTTATTGGTTTAAAATGATCATCAGCTTTCGTATTAACGTTCCCGTCATGGAAAGCAGCAGCAGCCTCCAGCCTTGAGCCCGGGTCCTGGCTCAGCTTTAGGTCAACTGACAGTAAACAAAGTAAAAAAAAATGTTTTCCACTTGAATTTGAACAGACCGTCAGAGAAGTCGAGGACACGGCGAACATAAACACAGAGTCTGTTTCCACTCAGCCTCTGGATTTTCTGTTGACCTTAATGGTTTCAGCTGCAGCCTGACGAGTGCACACGCAGTAATAACAGCTAAGTGCTGCTTTATACCAAAAATCCTGAAGAGGCTCCGACTTTTAGCCCAAAAAGCAGATTCAAGTGACGTTTTATCAGCTGTTTTCTGTTTGCCAAAGGGGGATTTTACCCCAACCAGCCAGCAGCCACTGACGTATTCGTCTTGTTGAGGTCATTTTCACTCAACACTGAAACTACATTAGCGGTTGCTCAGAGTAAATACCTTTAAAAGTTCAAGTGTGTCAGATTTAGAGTCAGATGTCAGATTTGTTAGTGTTTAATCACCTGAAATTAAGAATTATTATGTGTCTGTTGCCTTAAAATGAGACTTGATATCTACAGACACAGCAGGTCTTCTTCTACTGAGTTCTCAGTCATTGTAGGTTGCATGGAGGAGGAGGCGAGGGGTATTCAGTCACTGCTAGATGCCTCTAAATCCTACACACTTTGTATCACCAATGAATCAAATGAATGTGTCATTATCTAAAAGAGAAGAGAGAGAGAGTTGAACCCAGAGAGAGAGAAAATCATCACCCGTTTTATCTCCTTTTTGCTCTTTGTTTTGTTTTTCTGGCAACTTTAATTGTTTTGATTCAGTTTTCGGTGAAAAGTACTTCTCGGCGTCCACCTCTGACCTCTAACAACAAGCTAAAACAAGCTAACAAGTGAAAACAAGCTAACAACGAGCTAAAGCAAGTTAACAAGTGAAAACAAGCTAACAACGAGCTAAAACAAACTAACAACAAGCTAAACAACCAAGCAGCAACCTCGGTGGCTGGTAAATGAAGCCAACGCTGAAGTACTAAAAACTGCAGTGCCTCAAACGTCCACTTGAGGCTGGCTCCAGAAGTGAGTCAGTCTCCGTAAGTCCCCATGTTAAAATATCTAAATAAACGTATTTTTCTGAGTAGAAACCAAACCAACAAAGAGGGAACACGACTCCGGCATGTCAGCCCTCTTCCATACACACGTTCTGGCTTCGGTTTGACTCGGACTACGCCCACTTAAAGGTGCGTCTATAACTGGTGACGACATTGTTACGATGTTTCTTGGCGTCTGCTTGAAAAACAGAGACGGGATGACGTGAAGTCTGAAGTCACTGCAACCTACTCAAACCGTCACCGAGCCGGGTCAAAGCACGCCCGACCCGCCTCCGGAGATGGTCCACCTCCAACTGGTCACGGAGACGCAAATCAACACGGCATGGTTTGAATCTGCCGTTGGAAACGCCCGACAAGCGTCCAAAGAGAAACGTTTAGAGACTCGTCATGTCTGTAAGTTGTTGACATTTTTATGGCAGTCTTCTTTTTTTTTCTGGCGGCGCTGCAGGAAGATGACGCCCCAAGTTTTCTTAATCCCACCTAATCCCACCAAAAGCTCCAATTGGCTTACTCGTTTTTCCAAGCAGCTGTCCATGAGCACAAACACCAGATCTGTTCGAATCAGTGAAAAAATTTGGGATCTGATTCAAGAGGTCTGAAATGGATCGACTGTGTCTGCAGGTTAAACTGTGTTGACTGCGATGAAACAGATCCTCGGGTAAAGGTGCGTCCTTTTAAAGTTTGGCTGACAATACGTCGCATTGTTTGTCCGGTTTGTTCAAACAATAAAACTAAACTCTCGCCATCTGAAGAAGTCATTTAGACGCCACATCCATCAACTCTGGATTCTCTGGTCGCCATGAATCGAAGCTCGCCTGATGATGGACAGATCATCTCTACAGCTAATACAACAAATCACGACTCTTCTTAAAACTACGTTTACGACTGCAAATCCTCCAAACACTATTACATAACGTATTTACTCGTAGTAGTCGTGCTGCTTTAGAGAAAGAACATGTCGTCAGAGCGTGAACAGGAAATGTGTTTGTTGAGATAAGAGAAGAAGAAGATGTGATGCGTTTCCTTTATATAAGAGAGCTAAAAATAATCCAGATTAGGATCAGCTGTAAACAACTCAATCTTCATGATGTCATTTTCTGTTACAACGTCCCGATAAGGAAGTTTGTCAGCTACTTCCTGTGGCTCAAGAAAGGGTTTGTTCACCCAAATTTATCTTTATTTTTGTCTTTTTCTGTTGTTGTTTTGGGGTTTTTGTTCCATCCCAACATCATGTAGGTCACTGGATCTGAAAACTGATCTCCAAACCTCCAAACTAAATCAGCCTGCACGGCTAAAAACACAAGATACATTGTCTTCTGCCCAAGCTGCAACCTCCATGACTGTGAAGTGAAGCCAAAAACTGCAGTTCCTCTTGTCGTCCACCTGAGGCTGGCTCCAGAAGTGAGTCTCCATAAGTCCCCATGTTAAAATGTCCAACTTCACAGCAGAAATAAACATGTTTACAGCCTGGTACAAAAAACAGTTTTGGTCTCTATAGCTAATTTCCCCGTTCATGACAACTGTACTGAGGGTGAATTTTTATACAACTCACCTGTTCAGATTATATTAAGGCTTAAAGTTATGCGGGATTAAGAGCGTGGACGGATGTCACGGACACGCTGTCCATTCTTTATACTTTCATTGTTCTTTATATATAAATACATAAAGTTAGACTCGCTAGATCATAAGTAATGTAATCAGAACAAATACTCGAGTACAGCTGAACATATTTATCACACTCTGAAACTGGAGGCAACAAATCACTAAAAAACAGATTTCTATGCAGTGATTTGAACACCTCTGGAGTTAAAGCAGCTGTAAATGTCTGTCAGCGTTTTGTTCCCACAACCTTTGCACCAGTTTGTTGTGTCGTGATCTTCCAGCTCAGTCTAAATACGAGTCGTCCTTGAGCTCTCTCCCCTCCCTGCTGCTCGCTCTGCCTCGTTTCACCATAGTAACAAATGGACGGGAGGGAAGGTGAAGCAGCTCTGCAGTCGCATGTTTTCATTTTGTTTCTGCCTCCGCCGCACACAAATAACACCCCGCAGAAATGTCCGAGATATCTGGAAGACGGAGAGACACAACTTCAAGACAAACGTGACAACACAGTGCTGCCATTGTTGCAGCTGCACGTGTTGTTTGGACTTTTCTTTGTATGTTGTCATGAAAAGAAATCATGTGTTTTCCCCTGTAAGAAAACAACACACACACACACACACACATTCCTTTCATGCAAACATAACTTATTTGTACTGACTGAAGATAAAGTTTTATTCTATCCAACACTGACACGTGTTTCATGAGCTGACACGAGCACATCGTACGTTTTCTGCTCTTACACATCTGTGGTCACAGTTTTAGGTTCGTTTCTGGTTTAGGACGAGAGTTTGGGTTAAAATAACTTTAATTAAAGAGGAACTGAGAAAAAAAAGTTGCATGAAGCATCAATCTGTGCAAAAATGACAGTTTTATACTTGCGTGAACCTTTGTGGAGTTTTTCCTGCGTCATTTAACGCCATTAAAGACGAAGCGTTTTATGATTTTTGGACGTGAACACACCTCCCACAGCTACAGAGCAACATTACAGAGCACCTGATGAATGTGAGTCCAATCTTTTAACTCTGTTTTTGGTCTCTACACTGTAAAAAATGCCTATAGATTTTACGGTGAAAAACTGTTGAACCATGACAGTAAAAGGCCGTAAAATATGCCATGAAGTATGACTGTGGTTTCCTGTATACAGTAAAACACAGTCATACTTCAAAACCTTTATTTATACTCCATTTTAAGGGAATTTAATTATACAGTAAAACATCAAGTGGATATTTTACAGTCTTTTACTGTCATTGTTCAGCAGTTTTACATTGTACAATTGACAGACATTTTAAAACATGGAATAAAACGCCAACCTTATTTGTGAAATCAACAGTACTAATATCATTTTACTGTAATATTAGAAAAGGTTGTACCGTAAAATTCTGGCAACCACAGCTGACAGTTTTTTACTGTAAAAACAACAGTCTCTTTTTACAGTAATATTTCATGGCAAAACCTTGTTTTATATGCCATTTTAGAGGATTTATACAGAATACAGTAGTATTTTATAGAGACTGTTAATTATACTGTAATATTTAATTTACGTATTTTACTGTCATGGTCTGGCATTTTATCATCGTAAAATCTACAGGCACTTTAAAATATGGAATAAAACGCAAACCTTATACATCAGTAAATAAATCAACAGTACTAATATTCTATTACCGCAATATTAGAAAAAGTTGTACCCTAATTATTACGGTACAATTCTGGCAACCACAGCTGACTGTGGGCTGAGCTGACACGGCTGATTTTATGGCAAAACCTTTTTTATACGCCATTTTAAGGGAATTTATACAGAATAAAGTAGTATAGAGACTGTTAATTATACAGTAAAACACTGTAATATTTAATTTACGTATTTTACTGTCATGGTCTGGCATTTTATCATCGTAAAATCTACAGACATTTTAAAATATGGAATAAAACGCAAACCTTATACATCAGTAAATAAATCAACAGTACTAATATTCTATTACCGCAATATTAGAATAGGTTGTACCATGATTATTACGGTACAATTCTGGCAACCACAGCTGACTGTGGGCTGAGCTGACACGGCTGATTTTATGGCAAAACCTTTTTTATACGCCATTTTAAGGGAATTTATACAGAATAAAGTAGTATTTTATAGAGACTGTTAATTATGCAGTAAAACAGCATAATATTTAATAGCATATTTTACCGTCTTGGTTTGGCAGTTTTTCACCATAAAATCTACAGACAAATTAAAACATGGCATAAAACACCGAGTCCTAACATCCTTTCAGTGTAATGTCAGAAATGGTTATACCGTAGTTATTCAGATAAAATTCTGCCAGTTCTTTGCTGTAAAAACAACAGTTTTTTTTTTTTTTTTTTTTTTTTTTACAGTGTACCGACTCCTGAGGGAAATATCTGTGTCTTTAGCTGATAAACGCTTACAGCTGCAGTTCAGTTTCAGGATTAGGAAAAGATAACGGCGTGAGTTAAATGCGTTACTTATGACCGTGTACGTAAGATTTAGGATGATATATTAGCAGAAATGTAAAATAAAAACTGTTTAATAAAATAAACAAACTCAGAACTCAGAATCAGTCTTCCAGACTCGTCTTCTTCCACAACAGACAAACTACAAAGTGGCTCTAGACGGGACATTAGCGCTGTTTCACTGTAGTTTCTTTCATGCTACGAAGGAGAACGTGAGGTGAGGGGGCTGCCCCTAAATCCTCCGCGATCCCCGACCACCGGTCCGTGGGAATGTTCTGATTTACTGGGAATGATTTTGTCGGGACGGTTTTAAGAAGCCCACCACGTTTTTACTTCTGTGTACCCAACCCCCCCATCCCAAATTCCCGGATGCTGTACTGAGGACACGACCTCGGTGTCCTCAGCTACGCTGTCCAAATCATACAGTATCCAAAAGCCCGTCCTTAGATCCTGGAACTGGGTTTGGAAAACCCCCAAAAATCCATTTTCACAGGGAAGAAATGGAAGAAACCTCAGAGGACGTACAGCAGTTATACAGAACAAAATCACATTATATTCACATTTTAATGACCTTTCTGATGTAGATTATAAAGTGTGGACTTCAGGTGTGATTTACATAATGTTTGTTCAACACGGCTTCTCTCGTGACAAATCAGAGACGCTGAATCTTCCACATCCTGAGAAACCTGCTGATTATCGTCCTGTTCAGTGCTTAAAAACAAACACGGCATTCCTCCTTAATGCAGTTTAGTGACGTGGAGCTCAGGCCTGAACATGCACAGACAAAACAGCCTCTAACGGAGTCCCTGTAGAGACAGAACAGGTAGTACAGTCTGAGGTAATACGATAGATTAAGAAATTTAAAATTGGCTCCACCTTTACCAGCTGCAACATTAAACTAATAAACGCATCAATGCATCAGTATAGAAATTCACTCAATTTAGCAGCCAGATATTTCCGTCAGGAGTCGGTGGAGACCAAAACCAGAGCTCCAAATGATGCTAATGTATGTATAAAGAAGCAACTGTTTGCTTAGTGTTTACAGCCTGTTTCTGCTGCCCCCATGTGGTCAAAAAAACATGAAGCGCATGTTAAATATTTAACATAACCCACTTCAACACCAAGTCCAAAATCAAAGCTAACAGTCCTGCAAAGAATGTGAAATATATTGTGATATTATTGTTTTAACTGGCTAACATTAGCTTGCTTGCTAACGTAACAAAATACTCTTGACTCTTGAGTGGACAACGCCAGCTTAATTCATCTTAGACTCTAGGGGCTGATCTGGCTGCTAAATTAGTAACTGGTGTTGCGAGGCACTGAGTAGTAGTTGAGTGGCTGGTTAACCTTAGCTCGCTTGCTAACGTTATCGTTAGCCAAATACTGAGTGGGTATTTACACAGCTAAAGTGACAAACATTTTGTTTTTGACAAACAGTGCTGATTTTAGCCAACAATAATCGATGTAACGGTACAAACAAGCGATTTCTACAACCAGGAGCGACGCAAGGCAGAGGCTAACTAGCTAACTAGCTGACTAGCTAACGGCAACTGAAGCTAGTTGGACGTGGCTTGGCTGCGTGGTGTTGGCTAATGGGTTGATTTGCAAACGGCAGGCTACTTAGTATGCGAATAAAATGTAGGAACATTAAAGATAGTAACTGACAATGTGATTTATTTTATAGGGTTTGGGTGCAAGCCCAAAGTTGTCATTATTAACAAGGGTTTTCTGAATGTTACAAATATTGAGCATACACCAGAATATTATCGACTGGTTTTAAACATCTAGACTGCGTAATTGGCAGTTAGCAGCCAGTTAGCTTGGTGGGCTAGGATGTCTGGTAGATTCCCAACTAACATGTTAACAGTTACAGTTACCGGCTACAGTATTGCTAATAAGCTCTGCAAGTAGTCAGTATGTGAGGAATCGTAGCCAGAATTTAAGAAACACTGAGTCCAAGTTGTTTATATTTTTCTGTCTGTAAAACATCTTACAATCTCACAACGACAGTTAGCTTGGTGGGCTAGGGTGTCTGGCACATTTCCAACTAGCTAACATGTTAACTGTAGTGGCTGTTTACCAAAGGCCCAAGTGCCTATAAGCCAATTAGCCAACTGAGGAAATCTTATTTTTGACGTGTGTCCATGAACCTAACCCAGTCCTCTTGCGGAAACCCCACTGCAATCACGAAGAGAGATGAAGGTGATCTTGAACGTTGATTTATTTCAAAGTTGACAACTTATAATGGTACAAAAATCCACAAATCCACATCTTAAACCGGTCCAAGTTTATATTTCTCTGTCTGTAAAAGATCTCACAATCTCACGACGACTTAAATTATTCTGACTCTACTGTAATCTACTGAAATATCTGTTACAGTTGTTGAGTGAATGTACTTTGAACAGACTGGCTTTAAAGTAGCACAGGTGAAACTTTACACCACCCATCCATACATACTGCAGCGGTCACACAAGGTCTCTGCTGTCTGTACGTACACAAATTACAGAGTACGCCACAGAAAATAGATCCTCCACTCTTTAACTTTTCCAGGCAGAGACTTGCCTTACTTGAACCTAAATATGCAGCTGCAGTGCCATAGGTTTGAGGTCCGCTCACGTGGCAGCCTGAACACTCGCTGTATATAACATGAGGTTTCATTTACAGGTCCGGGCAGGCGTCCAGGTCGTCCTCAGGAAACCCCACATCCTGCTGTTGACACAAGGCCAGTTATCGTGCGTTTGTGGGCTGCGCTGACTCTGTGGGCTTTGCAGACGCAGATAAAATGAAACAAACAGACTCGATCCAGATCTCCGTTTAAACAGAGACGACTGGTTCTTTTTTTTTGAAGGCCCTGCTGGGACTGCAGCTATAATGTTGTCAAGACACGCCGTTTATTCTCATTTATCTTGATTGGGTTGTGTTTGTTTGGGTAAATTTGTACATATATAACACAAGTGAGGTGTTAAACTAATCCAAATGCTGCAGACTTCCTCTGTAAAGGATTATCTTTGTGTGTTTTAGCTGCTGTAATCAATTTTTAAGGTATTCACTTCTGTTTTTTGTATCTAAGAAGAAAAAAACGTTTAGTTAAAGAGACATTTCACTGGTTTTACATGAATTCAGTGCCGGAAAGTCAACAATTACATTAATTCAAGTATTTTTTAGACATTTACTGAACAGTTAGGCTTTAAAAAAGGTTTGCATGATGGGAAATGTAGGATCCAGACTTTTTAAAGCTTGACTCGTACTAGAAACTCAAATACCGTGTCTCAATTTGTGTATATATTCTATATTTGCACTTCATATTTTGGGTACATACGCGTTTTCATACCCGGATGGGTTCAATCGTAACAGTCAAAAAGTTTAGTGTGTGGAACACGGGACACTTCTCGCCCTCAGCGGTCACCATTTGGGCTGCCGGCATTGTGAAATTGGCAGCCAAGGAAGCTGCTGGAGCTTAAGAGTGCACTGCTGCACAATAATATGGTGGAATCCACAAATCCCCTCACTTAGAGCATCAAATGTAGATTAATCCGCAGCTGAAAATAGTCCCTCACAAAAGACGACTGAAATTACTGAGCATTTCTTAAAAATTCAACATTTATTTGTGACTTTATATCTACTATAGTGATTTTAAACATGCACAGCAGCTCTGTGACCTGCATGGTTTGATTTAAATGTTTTTCTTCTTCTGCCTTCAGTGTGTGACCGCTTTAAGTCGACAGGATCTGGCTGTAGGTTGTGATAACATCGCCATCTAGTGCAATCTGTCAGCATTACAGCCTGTCCTGCCTTTGAAAGACAGTTTGTTTAGATAGAAAACAAATAAAATCTATAAAATATAAATGATGTCAGGCTAACATGAAGAAAATATATTTGATTTAGATGAGGAATGCAGCCATAAAACCATATATGTTGTCAAACATGTTGTTCTTAAACTGTTGGACTGAACCTCGCCCGATCCTTGAGGACAACTCTTCACCTGTTACCAATGAACCTGATCACCTGTGGAACGAGTAAGAATCACTTTGAACTTTAAATATCTTGTCTTTGTTCTTTATTAAAAATAAATAAGGCTTAATAAGATTGGAAACAAACGGAGCAGTTGTTTTCCCAAGCGAAGGAGTTTCTCGGGGTCTTGTTCACAACTGATGGGAAAATGGAGCGTGGGTTGGACCGGCGGGTTGGTGCGGCGTCAGCAGTACTGCAGACGTCGCACTGGACCGTTGTGGTTCAGAGGGAGCTGAGCCTGAAGGCAAAGCTCTCGATCTTCTAGTCCATCTACGTTCCAACCCTCACCTCTGGTCATGAACTTTGGGTAATGACCAAAAGAATGAGATTGCGGATACGAGCAGCCGAAATGAGCTTTCTCCATCGGGTGCCCGAGGAATGGTGAGGAGCTCAGACATCCGGAGGGAGCTCGGAGAAGAAGCCAGCTGAGGTGGTTCACGCATCAGATCAGGATGCCTCCTAGGCACCTTCCTCTGCAGGTGTTCCAGCCACGTCCAACTGGTAGGAGACCTCGGGGCAGACCCAGAAGTCGCTGGAGGGACTACATAGCCCATCGAGCCTGGGAATGCCTCGGGATCATCCAGGAGGAGCTGGAATGTATTTCAGATTTTGAGCTTATGAAATGATATTTGGTAAAGTCTGTGGTTTCTCTATGGCCTTTTATAAACCTAAAGCTACACTCTACTCATGTACAGAGTTTATTTACTTGGTAACAGACCACAACAGGCTTTGAGTTTATCATCATGATCATGACCCTTATTTGATGCCGTACACATGCTCACAGCTCGTGGAGTTTGTCTTTGGACATCTGCAGCATACATCAGGCCACACGAAGCTCGGTTACATAACTCGAAGCTCTCCGGCAGTCTTTCTAGGAATCATTCCTTCCTTCCTGTTCCTGGAAATGTTGCCGGCAACAGCACAGTGTGTTTACACTGCGAGAAGCTGCAGCGCGGTACAACATCAATACTAACTGGAAATACCCAAGTAAAGTACAAGTACCTTGAATTTCCATTTTATGCAACGGAATAATTCTACTCCACTACATTTATTTGACAGCTCGAGTTACTTTTCAGATTACACATGAAGTGTTCCTTCATGTGTTGAGAAAATTCTTTTACTTCTTAAGATAAATCTATAACCTTATAAATTTGAAGAGGAATTTAAAGTGTTACACTAAAACACAGTTTACAAACATACATGCAGTTTTTCTTTTTGTTTATTTATACAACCATGTAATCTGTAAATCTAAAAGTTATTTTTTAAATGTCTTTTGGACATTTGGAGGGGAAACCAGAGCACCTGGAGAAAACCTCTGTGGGTTGGGTCTTATGTTGTTGACTTTGCTTGATGTTTGGCTACAAAGTTGATGTTTTTTTAAAATGTCTTTTGGACATTTGGAGGGGAAACCAGAGCACCTGGAGAAAACCCCTGTGGGATGATATCATTTACAAAAACCCGACAATTCACACCATGAGCATGGAAGAAACCAAGGCAAAACCTCCTTTAAGAGGCAGAAACCTGAGCAGACCAGGCTCATGGTCGATGTTGGACTAGTAATTAATATTAGCTGGTTGCTATGTGTTCTGTCATTGACCTTGCGTGATGTTTGGCTGCAAAGTTGATGATTTTTTAAAAATGTCTTTTGGACATTTGGAGGGGAAACCAGAGCACCTGGAGAAAACCTCTGTGGGATGGTATCATTTACAAAGCAAGGCAAACTAGTCGTCGTGTTCAGTCAGTCGTTGTCGTGTTCATTCAGTCGTCGTGTTCTTCTTCTATCCTGCTCGCACCACAAACAAAGAAGTTCAGGAACCTTCTCCACCGTGAAGGTCTTTGCCTCCTCTGTACTCTGTACTGTGCACCCTCTGTTATCTCCTCCCTGGCTCGAATACGTCTCACCTGTGGAGGCCGAGGTGCCGTTGTTGTTCGATTCACCACTATCACCTGCACTTCCTCTATAGCTGCCGTCACTTCCTCTTTCACTACAATGTCCTTTTCGACTTCCTCCACGGCCGCTGTCTCCATGCAGGTTATGTTTTGCGGTGCAAGTTCGTGGATTTCCTCATGCGTGGCGTCCGTCTGTGCCTGGCAGCTCTTCTCCACCTGCGTTGAGGTTTGAGGTTGTTCTAAGAGATTGAGCTGCTCCTGGAGGATTTTAGTAGTTTCACATTCAGACTTCAATTGTTCTGCCACCGGCTCGCAGTTGTTGCGGAGTTGCTTGTTCTTTATGTGTAAAAGCAGCAGGTGCTTCTTGATCTCCAGGGCCTCGATCCTACGCTTACGCATTAACATGCTCTCCTGAATCTTCACAGTGATCTCATTTCTTTGTGTTTTGTTAGGCAGAGCTTTGCAATCCTGCAACAGTGCAGGAATCTCCACAGAGACGTCAAAGGTCACTCCTTTTGGCTTCTCTGCATTCCTTTGGACGTCTTCTGATGCCTCGGTCATCTGGACGTCCTCTGTTGCCTCGGCCTTCTGAACATCCTCCATTGCCTCGGCCTTCGGAACGTCCTCTGTTGCCTCGGTCATCTGGACGTCCTCTGTTGCCTCGGTCATCTGCACGTCCTCTGTTGCCTCGGCCTTCGGAACGTCCTCTGTTGCCTCGGCCTTCCGAACGTCTTCTGTTGCCTCGGTCATCTGAACATCCTCCATTGCCTCAGCCATCTGGACATCCTCTGGGACGTCCTCTGTTGCCTCAGCCATCTGGACGTCCTCTGGGACGTCCTTTGTTGCGTTGGTCTTCTGGCCTTCCTTGCAGGACTTCTCCTTACTTGAGGTGTCATCAGCACAGGTTAATTTCTCAAACAGAGCGATTTGGCTTTGCACTCTGTTGTTAGAAGTCTGAATGTGTTTAACGTTTCGTGTCGTGTTCGTAAAATCATCCTTGAATTTTTCAAACAGAGCGATTTGGCTTTGCACCCTGTTGTCCCAAGTCTGAATTTTTTTAACGTTTCGTGTCGTGTTCGTAAAATCATCCTTGAATTTTTCAAACAGAGCGATTTGGCTTCGCACTCTGTTGTCCCAAGTCTGAATTTTTTTAACGTTTTGTGTCATGGGTGTCTTCAACTCATGCTTGAATTTCTCAAACAGAGCGACTTGGGTTCTTACCCTGTAAGTGTTGACCTCCTGTATGATGTTCATGTTTTGTTCTGTGTTGTTGTCAATACTATCTGGTGTCTCAAACAGTGAGTGTGGTTTGTAATGTTGTGAATCTATTGTGGATTTCTCGAACACACACAGTGGGTAATGTCGTGAGCACTGAATATTCTCTGATGTTTGTGTGTTTGCCTATTTATGGACTTCAAAGGATCAAAATATCAAAAGATGATGATGTCACATCATCAAAGGATCAGTTAGTCATGTGACCATGATGTCATTCAAATGAATTCCAAAATGGTGGAACGGTTGCTAAGCAACACACAAACATTTTACTGAACACCAGCCTCATGTGGATGTTTAAGGAACTGCAACTTTTGGCTTCACTTCACAGACGTGGAGGTTGCAGCTTGGTGCAAACACACACTGTACACACACACGTGTATATATAAGCACCACATCATCACATTAAAGCTCTGTACAACCTCATTTATTATTTCATGCCAACTGATGTACGCTAAATGTTTCTGCTCCTCTTCTTCTACATGAAAACAAACAAAGTGTGGAGGAGAACCAGAGGAGTCCAGACGGGACCTGAAAACACAAAAACGCACATTCATTATCTTCATTTGTTCATTCATAAATTATTCAGTATTTCTGGAAACTATTTGTTTATTTGTTGTATGTGCGTGTACATGTCGTACATCCTGTTAGTATTTGAATATTTTATTGTGCTGGCACTAAAACTGGAGTACGACAGAGTATTAGGGCCACATTGAAGTGAAACGTTAAAACACAAAACACGCATATTTTCAACCGTAGTAAGACAACGATTACACTACAACACTTGGTTTGAAAGAAAGGCAGTTTTCACACTAAGTGTTGTAGTGTAATCTGTAGCAGACACACAAAGTGTGTAGTGATTTTGGTGACACTACACTGTTATTATAGTGAAGTTATTGAATATTTTTGTAATATCTCTTTTTGGTGTTGCACTTTGTAGACGGTCCCTGCGCTGCTCTCACTAATGTTGTTGGTGTGGCTCCGAGGATGGCTCGTTTTGATGAAAATGAGGTTGTAGCTCGTTGTCTGTCTTACTGCGGTTGAAAATATGCGTGTTTTGTGTTTTAACAAAGTTTCACTTGAGAGTTATTGATCCCCGAAGTTCGAATCTGCCAATATCTTTCCAACTTTACCGAAGTTAATATTACGACTTTATTCTCAAAGTCTGTGAAAAATTTTTTTCTCAATGTGGCCCTAATACTCTAATGTACTAAAGCAGCAAATGAAAAGATGCAGAGATATTCAGTACATTTGTACTTGTACTTTACTTGAGTAATTCTATTTTATGCCACTTTATACTTCTACTCCAAACATGTACTTTTACTTCACTATAAATATTTGAAAGGTCTAGTATTTGAGATTATATTTTGTATTAATTCAAATTAATTAATCAGCAGATATATTTCATATCAAACGATAAAGTACTGCAGCATTACATACTGCATAACGAGTAGTTTTACTACCACATTGTCACATCCTAAAAATAATAAACTTGTTAATACAGGTGTGAACCTCGTTGATACAGGTGTGTACCTCGTTAGTACAGGTGTGAACCTCGTTGATACAGGTGTGTACCTCGTTGATACAGGTGTGAACCTCATTAATACAGGTGTGTACCTCGTTGATACAGGTGTGAACCTCATTAATATAGGTGTGTACCTCGTTAGTACAGGTGTGAACCTCGTTAAGTATTCAAATTCAGCGGTACAACATCAATACTAATTGTAAATACCCAAGTAAAGTACAAGTACCTTGAATTTCCATTTTATGCAACCGAATACATCTACTCCACTACATTTATTTGACAGCTCGAGTTACTTTTCAGATTACACACAAAGTGTTCCTTCATGTGTTGAGAAAATTCTATTACTTCTTAAGATAAATCTTTAACCTTATAAATTTGAAGAGGAATTTAAAGTGTTACACTAAAACACAGTTTACAAACATACATGCAGTTTTTCTTTTTGTTTATTTATACAACCATGTAATCTGTAAATCTAAAAGTTATTTTTTAAATGTCTTTTGGACATTTGGAGGAGAAACCAGAGCACCTGGAGAAAACCTCTGTGGGTTGGGTCTTATGTTGTTGACTTTGCTTGATGTTTGGCTACAAAGTTGATGTTTTTTTAAAATGTCTTTTGGACATTTGGAGGGGAAACCAGAGCACCTGGAGAAAACCTCTGTGGGATGATATTTACAAAGACCCAACAATTCACACCATGAGCATGGAAGAAACCAAGGCAAAACCTCCTTTAAGAGGCAGAAACCTGAGCAGACCAGGCTCATGGTTGCTGTTGGACTAGTAATTAATATTAGCTGGTTGCTATGTGTTGTGTTGTTGACCTTGTGTGATGTTTGGCTGCGAAGTTGATGATTTTTTTAAAATGTCTTTTGGACATTTGGAGGGGAAACCAGAGCACCTGGAGAAAACCTCTGTGGGATGATATCATTTACAAAGCAAGGCAAACTAGTTGTCGTGTTCAGTCAGTCGTTGTCGTGTTCATTCAGTCGTCGTGTTCTTCTTCTATCCTGCTCGCACCACAGACAAAGAAGTTCAGGAACCTTCTCCACCGTGAAGGTCTTTGCCTCCTCTGTACTCTGTACTGTGCACCCTCTGTTATCTCCTCCCTGGCTCGAATACGTCTCACCTGTGGAGGCCAAGGTGCCGTTGTTGTTCGATTCACCACTATCACCTGCACTTCCTCTATAGCTGCCGTCACTTCCTCTTTCACTACAATGTCCTTTTGGACTTCCTCCACGGCTGCTGTCTCCATGCAGGTTATGTTTTGCGGTGCAAGTTCGTGGATTTCCTCATGCATGGCGTCTGTCTGTGCCTGGCAGCTCTTCTCCACCTGCGTTGAGGTTTGAGGTTCTAAGAGATTGAGCTGCTCCTGGAGGATTTTAGTAGTTTCACATTCAGACTTCAGATGTTCTGCCACCGGCTCGCAGTTGTTGCGGAGTTGCTTGTTCTTTATGTGTAAAAGCAGCAGGTGCTTCTTGATCTCCAGGGCCTCGATCCTACGCTTACGCATTAACATTCTCTCCTGAATCTTCACAGTGATCTCATTTCTTTGTGTTTTGTTAGGCAGAGCTTTGCAATCCTGCAACAGTGCAGGAATCTCCACAGATACGTCAAAGGTCACTCCTTTTGGCTTCTCTGCATTCCTTTGGACGTCTTCTGATGCCTCGGTCATCTGGACGTCCTCTGTTGCCTCGGTCATCTGGACGTCTTCTGATGCCTCGGCCTTCGGAACGTCCTCTGTTGCCTCGGCCTTCGGAACGTCCTCCGTTGCCTCGGCCATCTGGACGTCCTCTGTTGCCTCAGCCACCTGGACATCCTCTGGGACGTCCTCTGTTACATCGGCCTTCGGAACGTCCTCCAATGCCTCGGTCATCTGGACGTCCTCTGTTACCTCGGTCATCTGAACGTCCTCCGTTGCCTCGGTCATCTGGACGTCCTCTGTTACCTCGGTCATCTGAACGTCCTCCGTTGCCTCAGCCATCTGGACATCCTCTGGGACGTCCTCTGTTGCCTCAGCCATCTGGACGTCCTCTGGGACGTCCTCTGTTGCGTTGGTCTTCTGGCCTTCCTTGCAGGACTTCTCCTTACTTGAGGTGTCATCAGCACAGGTTAATTTCTCAAACAGAGCGATTTGGCTTTGCACTCTGTTGTTAGAAGTCTGAATGTGTTTAACGTTTTGTGTCGTGTCTGTAAAATCATCCTTGAATTTTTCAAACAGAGCGATTTGGCTTTGCACCCTGTTGTCCCAAGTCTGAATTTTTTTAACGTTTTGTGTCGTGTTCGTAAAATCATACTTGAATTTTTCAAACAGAGCGATTTGGCTTCGCACCCTGTTGTCCCAAGTCTGAATTTTTTTAACGTTTCGTGTCGTGTTCGTAAAATCATACTTGAATTTTTCAAACAGAGCGATTTGGCTTCGCACCCTGTTGTCCCAAGTCTGAATGTGTTTAACGTTTCGTGTCGTGTTCGTAAAATCATACTTGAATTTTTCAAACAGAGTGATTTGGCTTTGCACTCTGTTGCCCCAAGTCTGAATTTTTTTAACGTTTCGTGTCGTGTTTGTAAAATCATACTTGAATTTTTCAAACAGAGTGATTTGGCTTCGCACTCTGTTGCCCCAAGGCTGAATTTTTTTAACGTTTTGTGTCATGGGTGTCTTCAACTCATCCTTGAACTTCTCAAACAGAGCGACTTGGGTTCTTACCCTGTAAGTGTTGACCTCCTGTATGATGTTCATGTTTTGTTCTGTGTTGTTGTCAATACTATCTGGTGTCTCAAACAGTGAATGTGGTTTGTAATGTTGTGAATCTATTGTGGATTTCTCGAACACACACAGTGGGTAATGTCGTGAGCACTGAATATTCTCTGATGTTTGTGTGTTTGCCTATTTGTGGACTTCAAAGGATCAAAATATCAAAAGATGATGATGTCACATCATCAAAGGATCAGTTAGTCATGTGACCATGATGTCATTCAAATGAATTCCAAAATGGTGGAACGGTTGCTAAGCAACACACAAACATTTTACTGAACACCAGCCTCATGTGGATGTTTAAGGAACTGCAACTTTTGGCTTCACTTCACAGACGTGGAGGTTGCAGCTTGGTGCAAACACACACTGTACACACACACGTGTATATATAAGCACCACATCATCACATTAAAGCTCTGTACAACCTCATTTATTATTTCATGCCAACTGATGTACGCTAAATGTTTCTGCTCCTCTTCTTCTACATGAAAACAAACAAAGTGTGGAGGAGAACCAGAGGAGTCCAGACGGGACCTGAAAACACAAAAACGCACATTCATTATCTTCATTTGTTCATTCATAAATTATTCAGTATTTCTGGAAACTATTTGTTTATTTGTTGTATGTGTGTGTACATGTCGTACACCCTGTTAGTATTTGAATATTTGAGTGTGCCTGAAAGAGCACACTATCTATTACTCCCCGCGCTTTTTATTATTCTTACGTCCATTTTTTTGGCTCGCTACCCCTCCCGCAGTTTTGGTCGCCCATACACAAAAAAGGTATCAAAACGACCGGCTCGGCCGGGAATGGTGTGCTGTGACTTTTCTAAGAGTTTCGGCAAACGGTTTGCCTAAAAAACGCCAAAAACCACGCCAAAAAAAATGAATGGGTGTGTATTGGTAGAATGTTCGCGAGCTACAGTTGGTGACATCATCGCTAGAGTGGAGAGGGAGAGAAAAAACGGTCGGAAAATAAATTTGTAAACTGCTCCTGAGGCCGCAAATTTCACTCTACAGAAATAATTTATACATAGAAACGTAGGAAAATTTGTCATCTCACTCACATTCATCTGCTGAAGCTGTCAGACTTATAGTTTTGGCGGGAAATGAACTGATGCGCCAGCAACACCGACCCATGGCCCCATCTACTCCCATGTTAAAAAGAGAGGACATTTCTGGAGGAAAGCAGAGATACCAGTATCTTTCCATTGCTCTAAAAGTCCCATGTCTTAACTTTAGCCACATAAAATATATATGTAGACGTTCAGGAAGAGCTCAAGATGCTCACAGTGAAGCCGGTTCAATGATTGGAACTACGGTTTGGCCAGAAATCCTTCTTGTTCGAGGGGTACTTTCAGCGTTTTTTCTCTCTCTCTCTCAGCGGTGTCAAATGTCACAGGAGCAGCTGCAGTTGACTGCTCTGCTCTGATTGGTGGGCTCCACCTGGCCCTGGTTGCTTGGCAACCAAAGCCTGCCCCTCCCAAGCCTGACTGTGATTAACTTTATTGAACTCTCTGTGTAATAACAATGACTGTCAATAATACCGTTTGAATGTCACAAACACAGACAGACAGACAGACAGACACACACAACAAGACCTGTGAACCTCGTTAATACAGGTGTCCACCTCGTTAATACAGGTGTGCACCTCGTTACTATGGGTGTTTGCAAACATACCTGATTGAGTCCGTCCTCTGTTCGGCGCTGTAGTTACCGGATCTGAAGAAACAAACACATCCTGTTACCTCACATACTCAACCACAGCCCCGCCCTCTCTCACCTCACCTGTCGGACTCACCTGACGTCCTCGCCAGCTCCACGCTGTAGTCGGAGAACTCGTGTCTTTTGCTCACAGAACAAACGTGAGTGCCGAAGTCGTCCGTCTTGGCGTGCTGGATGGTCAGAGCGATGCTGCCCGGGCTGTAGGCGATGGCGTATCCCATGGTGCAGTTCTTGAAAGCTTTATGTTTGATGTAGTGACACAGCAGCTCGTTGTTCGGGTTCCTCCACTGCACTGACAGCTGGGAGACGTGTTCGTGGTCCTCATAGTGATAGGAACACGGAAAAGTGACCCGCTGACCGGGACGACACAGCACTCGAACAACGCTGCCTGCAGATACAAGAGTTCACTGTGAACGCCGGAGAAATAAATCAAGATTAAAGTGACAAAAACACGCAAAATAATCAACAGCTGTGGCACTTTTATCCTCGTTTAGCTCATAGTTTTAGTTTTAAAGCACACACAAAGCTAACATGCTAATTAGCACTGCGACTGATGGGAATGTGAATTATGATTAGTTTTCCCTGAAAGGACCAACGTGCAGTATTTAGTAGCATCTAGCAGTGTAGTTGCAAACCCCCGCAGTCAGTAGCAAGTAGTAGAAAGCTAACCAAAAAGCTGTATTAAGTGTAATCGGCTAAATCAGTTCATGATAGCTAGTTAAACTCATGCTAAAGATATCTCGTTTAGCATAGAGAGAGCTAGTGAATTAGCTAGTCAGCTAATTAGATTATGATAGTTATCTAAACTCATGCTAAAGATAGCCAGCCAGCGTCGCAGTAAGAAGTAGCAAGTAGTAGAAAGCTAACCAAAAAGCTAAAATAAGAAAGCCGTATTAAGTGAAAGCTAAAACAAACTAAGTTTAGTTTTTGTGAAGGGAAAACATCCAATTTGATGAACTGAAATTTGGTTTCTCAGTTTGTTATTTAACAAAATTATATAAGGCTAAAAAACAGCTAAATTAGTTCATGGTAGCTAGTTAAACTCATGCTAAAGATAGCTAATTTAGCAGATTAGCAGCTCATAGTAGCAAGAAAGCTACAATTATAAAACTTTATCAAAGTGGGCTAAAACTAAAGCTAATCAGCTAATGGTAGCTAGTTAAACTCATGCTAAAGATAGCTAATTTAGCATAGAGACAGCTAGTTTAGCAGTTGGACAGCTCACAGTAGTAGTAGGGGAGATACTGCAGTATCTCTGAGTACTCAGTATTTATGTGCTGTGTGTGCTTGAATAATCCACCTAAAAATACATAAAATTCAATTTATTACAGCCTTCTTACGTTTTATTTTTTGCTGTAAACTTCACTGCCTTGTAGGCCTGACTAACAGTGACTGTGCAGAAACCATCAGCGAGGAGAGAAAGTACCAAAAGTCCCCGACACCGTCATCCCCATAACATCTAATCTAATTATAACACGTTAAATCACAGCTGATTCAGGTGTGAGAGCAGACTCACCTCCTCCAACCAGGTGTGAAAGAACCAGTCCAAAGTACAGTGCAGCCGTCGCAGCCTGTTGGAGAGGTGTCCTCCACATTTGGTGATGGATTCACTCCGCAGGTTAACAGACGACGTACATGAATATTGTTCAGAGATGAAGATGAAGAAGCTGCAGCTCAGAGAGACGACGGCTGCCTCGTATCACTTTTGTTTTCCACAGTTAGATCGGCTTACAAGCCTCCAACTGTGAAGGCTGAACTGGATCTGTGCTGACCGGCTGTCACGGGACTTCTCGTTACGTGATCCAGTTTTGGTTTTGGTTTGAAATGTCTGCAGAATTTATGAGCAGCTGGCCGACCACGAGAGAGAGAGAGAGAGTGATCGATCGGCTGAGACAAAAGGCACTAAGAAGGTTCGTGAGAGGAAGAGGATGTTTTTAATAAGCACTTCCCTGTTCATAAAAAAACTGTACTGGGAATTTTTATAGAACTCACCCGTTCAAATTATATTAAAGCTACGCAGAATTAAGAGCGTGGACGTCGTTACAGATGGCTCGTTTGAGCAGCCAGGCCTCAGGGGAGGAGGAAGGCCTCCAGAGCGACCTCACCGAGCTTCCTGTGGGTCCAATCTCTGCAGTGTGACAAGTACAGATGAAACGTTCAGAATAAAGTTCACATTTCAAGATTAAAGTTCAAATTGTGACTCATTAGTTGTGTAGAGATAAATGATTTGAGCTGGATCTGCGTTTTGTTCTCTCAGGACTTTGTGAAATGACAATACAGTTTATTAAAATCTGTTTACAGGTGATTTAAAATAAAATTAAATAATAAGAGAAGGAATAAAATCACTCTGCTCACCTGTCGACGTCACGTTGAGGCGCTGGTGAAGGCTCACAGGTCGACTCATTAAAACTTAAACTCACCTGTGATTGGACCAAACTGTTAAATGAAACGTCACACGGCTAAAATCACAGAAATCAGTTTAATGTCGATCAGTGCCATTTATACAAATCAGCTGTTTTCAAAACACACAGAGAGAAAAAAAAAACGTTATTTTAACGTTAAAACTGGTGACAAAGTGTAACATGATCACAGCGTGCACAAACAAACTGTACACGGTAAAGTCCTACAGAGGAGTATATGTACAAATACACATTCATCCATTCAAACAGGTGAGAATTCATTTACAGGTGTGAACTTAAATACTGAATATTTATTTTAATACTTCACACTGAAGCCTGCGTCAACAAACAAACAGACTTTTTGTAAACAAACTTCTTTTTTTTTTAAATCTGCGTCACGTTTTTATGATCGAGCCTCATGCACGAAACTAAAGAGAATAAATAAATAAAAACCTCTTTGTCTCCGCCTCAACTCTCTGTGATTTACAGAGTTTCCTGATGGACAGTGAAGTAAACTGCTGACAGCTGTAGCTGCTGTTAGCTCATGTTAGCTCAGTTTGTTAGCCGGAGCTGCCCGGACTGTGAGCTCAGAGCACCGGGGGAGTGTTAGTGTTTATACCACAGACGTTTGGACCACCGGGAAGAAGAAGAGAGGAAGAGGAGGTTTACAGGGAATGCTGAGCCAGTGTCGTGCCAGAACAGGAGCTGGGCAATACATAAGTTAGTATCATGGATCATGTCAGCTGCTGAACTTAAAGCATTTTGCTAGTGATAACATTAGCGAGCAAACCAAGAGTTTACATGAATCCACCCAAGAAAGGATTTTGATGCGTTAGCAAACAAGTTAACGTTAGCCAGCCAAAACTGCAATATGACAATATGTTTCATTGCAATAATGTTAGCTTTGACTTTGTGTTGCAAACTGTCCGCTAGCAAAGTAGATTTGGACTGTTAGCTCAGTTTGTTAGCTGCTGTTAGCTAATGTAAGCCCAGTTTGTTAGCTGTTGTTAGCTCAGTTTGTTAGCTGCTGTTAGCTGCTGTTAGCTCAGTTTGTTAGCTAATGTTAGCTCAGTTTGTTAGCTGCCAGGACTGTGAGCTCAGAGGACCGGGGGAGTGTTAGTGTTTGTAGAAGAGGAGGTTTTCAGGGCATGCTGACAGAGAGCGGAGCTGGTGTCGTGCCAGAACAGGAGCTGGCTGAGCGGGTCCTCTATGGACATAATGGCAGAGGAGAAGAGAGTGAAGAGGACGTTGACGGAGGAAGCTAAGAAGAGAAAAGAAGAGAGTGAGTGAGCAAGAAGCCGCCGGAGAGTAAATCTGGGACTGACTTTTAGTGGTTGGTGAGAGCTTGGTGAAATAAAAGGCTGAAAGACAGACGCCGAGCTGGGCTGACTGCTGTTGGACTAGTCAGTAATATTAGCTGGCTGCTACGTCTGCTGTTGGTGACCTTGTTGATGATTGGTTGTTAACAAAGTTGTCGACTTGCTAGTTTTTGATCAGAAGTAATGTAATCAGAACAAATACTCGAGTACAGCTGAACATAGTTACCACAGTGGAGGCAATAAATCACAAAAAATCTTCGTAATGTTGCTCGAGCGTCACATGATCCATGAGACTGATTGATGAATCTGACTCGAAGCAGCAGACGTCACAGTAAGAAGTGAGAGGTTTGTAATCAGAGTATAAAAAGTCGTTGCATGAGGCCCAACGTGTTTCTGATTTCACTCAAACTGGTTCAAGTTTTGACGACAACACAACGTGCTGATTGTCCCTGAACGTCTCAGATGGAGGTTATAATCGGGCGATGATCACGTGGCGTGCAGCAGTGCAGAGCTTCACCCTGTGTGTGTCTAACGTACCTCAAACTTCCTGCTGCTGCTGCTGTGCAGTACAAAATGATGTCACAAAACCAAGACACGAAGACGACCACTGTACAAATACATTTCATATTTTACAGTTTAGTTCCTCCTCCTCTGCTTTGTGCCTTTTCTCTGACGGCTGGTGGTGAAGAAGAAGAAGAAGAAGAAGAAGAAGGCGGACCCCGCCGTTACTGGATGCCTCTGAATAAACACATGGCGAACACCATGGCGAAGAGCTGCAGAGAGGACGACACGCGACACTTTGCTGTTATTGAACATTTTTAGATGAAATCTGAAAAACATGAAGTGATAAATGATTCAGAGGTTTAATATCACGAGCTCGTACTTCGATGGTCAGCACCACGATGGCTAAAGCTCCCGCCGTGTAGATGTACGTCTCAAAGTAGTCGACCATCGCAGAGTAACAGCCCTGCAGGAAGGAAACACGTGAATAAAACATGTTATTAATGTCATGAAAGCAGAGGGCGTGAAACTTTATTATTATCATGAATAAATGTTTTAGTTTGTGTTTAAATCGAAGCATCAAAAATATAAAGATTTAATACTTTAACGTCTTTTCAGGCTCCGTTTTATTATTAACTAAATAATGATGATAAATTACATAAAAAAAAAGACTCAGAAACATTAATTAACATTAATGAGTGTGATTTATAATTTCACTGTATGGAAGAAATGTTGCCTTCACTGCAGATTTTAATATAAAACTAAAAATTGTGATAAAATGACAGATTTGTTTCACAGTGCATCAAAGTTCAGATCAGAATCCGACTTTTATTTAATCAGATCAACTAATTATGTCGTAAAAATGTAAATTTATTCTAATTAATTTAACAAAACAAACGTTTGATGATCGATCACAGAAACAGTTTGTTTACAGACGAACCAGAGAAGTGTAGTTAGATTACTTCTTTATTTATTTATTGAAGATGTGATTTGGATGTAAAGACTCAGACCTGATGAGGACGAGCTGATTTCTTTTCTCAGTTTTGTCAGAGTGATCATCGGACCGGCTCTCAGAGTCTGTGTTCAGGTTTATTTGTCTTATTTATGAAGTTAACACAGAGTGAGAGCAGGACCACGAAATGTTGACGAGAAAACAAATAGAATTTTAAATATTAAATAAATAAAACAATATGTATGAATGTACTTCATACGTGTACTACACACTATAAATGAGTATTGAATCACTGCATGAACAAACATGAACTGTACTAATGTATAAATATGATGAACTACACTATAAAAACATGTCAGATTAAAGTGACGTGTGTAAACTGAGTGTTAGTTTTAAGTTTTATCTGTTAAAGTTGATGTTTTGCATTTGTTAGTCAGACCCGTGTGTCACCATGGAAACATAACATGGAGATGACACGAGCAGAAAAATGTTTATTTTAAAAAATATGTTGAGTTTTGTAGCTGAGCAGTATCTAGTTAATCTAACTCACATCGTTTGGTGAGTTTAAGCTTCTTTAATGTAAATAAAAACTTTTTATAAAGTGTATCTGCAGGTCAGAACAGTGTATAAAGTATTTAAATCAAACAGCTGCTGTCACATGAACCAGCAGTGATAATATTTCATATATGTCATGTTGTGTTTCTGCTTCCTGAGCTCTCTCGTGTCACGTCCTGTTTCTCAAACACTCGACGCTCTAATGACCTTGTTGTGTCTGAAGGCCACGCCGCCGCTCACGCACTGCTCCACGCTGACGTCTCCCAGGTAACCGTTCCTCTGGCAACAGGCCTCGGGCACCAGCTTGTTCGGGCTGAGGAGTCTGAAGAGGCTCTCCTCGAAGTCCTCGGGGCCGCTCACGCCACAACAGTCGAACTGTGCAGAGAAGAAGAAGAGGAGGAGGAGGAGGAGGAGGAGGAGTGTGTTGATGGAGGACGTGATGGATGCTGCTGGTGTTATTATAAGAGGAGGAGGAGTGATTGTTGCCTCACCGTGGTCATGATGGCGTTCCATGTGGACGTGAAGACGTCCGTGTTGTTGTGACCTTGGTAGTGACGCTTCAGCTCGCGGCTGAAATACTCTCTGGTTAACTGGACGGAGACACAAACACAGATCAGGTCGGGACGTCACCTTCACACCACAGCTCAGACTTCTCTTAAACTTTTCACATGCAGTAGATTCACTGCTCCAAATAAAGGATAAAAATATAAATGAAATATTAATCTGCCTCATTCAGAGCACTCAGAGATTATTGGAGAGAAGTGAGTGAGGAAGTTAGATGACCTTACAGCTGTCAGTTACTTCTCTGTAAACAGAGTTAGCATCGCTCTGACTGATCCAAACAAACATTTTAAGAGTTCAAATCATCATCCTGATATTATAAATATTATTTCAGTTTGATCCGTTTATTTAAATCAACTCACTGGGTTCATACAGCTGCAATATTAGCGTGTGGGTAGTAACTTTGTGTTCCTGTTATGAGATGAGGGAAGTTTGGGAAGTTTGCTGTACATTTTTTAGGACATAACAAAGTTTATTAATCTGTAAACAATCTTAAAAAGTGTTACAGGATGAAAGGTGTGCAGAGGTGAACCTGACCGTGTATTTACTGCTTCAAAGAGTGAATAAAAATGTCTGTCAGATATAAACATGCCTCCCTCACACATACAGATTACACTCGTTCATCCTCAGGAGTTCAAAGTCGGCCTACGTGGTGATCTAAATCAAAATCTGCTTATTGAAGAATTTTCAATAAATCCAAAGTGCAAAGCTCAAAAACACGAAGCAGACGTGAGTACACAGCAACAGCTGTTAGCACCGATGTGTCCAGACAGATGTGAAATGAGTAAATAAAGAAAAAATTAAAAAATCTATAAAATCATCCCTCTAACCTATAACCTGTGATTCCCTCTGGAAACTGAAAAACTACGAGGAGTTTTTAACTGGTCAGTTTGATTCTGATGCCTCGATATGACCGACAGAGATTATTCTTAAAGACCATCATGATGAATTTGATCCGATTTCTCGGAGTCGTTGTAAATGTTCGTCCAGCGTCTTGTCTTTCTTCATCTTAACAACATAAAAACAAGATGAACACGTTGATCATCAGCAGCTTCTCTGCTCTCTGTGACTAAAACCACACGAGGAAACATCGGCACCGTCGTGACTTTCTATATCTGTGACGGTCTGCATGATGAACGACCACACACACACACACACACACACACACGTCAGAGAGTGTGTGTGCTTTTATACCCATGATGCATCACTCTGTGTGTGATCCAGAGACTCACGTGCTCTCTGAAGAGGAAAGCCAGGATGGCAGCAGCGAGTTCAGCCAGGAAGATGAAGAGGATGAGCATGAAGAACTGGAAGAGTCACAGAGGTACACAAACATTAATAATTAAACTTTACATATAAACAAATATAAACTCTAAATAAAGTGCCCCCACACAGGATTAACCTGGCTGGTTGTGTTAATGGACGTTCACGTCCTCTAGGTGGCACTCTCGTGCTGCTCTTCTTCTTCTCTTATATAACAGTGAAACAGGATGAACTCAGCTTGTTGTTGTTGTTTACAGGCTGATATGAAGTCGTAACACATGAATATGAAATTAAATCACACCAACCTGATGTGAGACACAACTTAGATCGTTTCTGTTTCAGATGATATAATAAAAATCTGACGTGTGTGTGTGTGTGTGTGTGTGATCTCTTTCAGCTTTAATGTCCAAACATGAAAAAGAGTCGATCGATGAAAAGAAACAAATCGACCTCACGTGTTTCTTCTTCACACCAACAGACAGATTTAATGAAACGTCTGACTGCACAGAGCTCAGAAATCTGTTTTTTAACAGAAACAGTTTTACGTGTTTCTGTGGCTGATTTGAGTCGTTTTGACTGTGAAGAAAATTCATCAAATCATCATCAAACTAACTCTTGATTAAAGGTCAAAGATCTCTGCTGTGACCAACCTTTACTCCCAAAAAAACAAACAGAAAAAGTTAGTACAGCGATCTCTCTCCACAGCTCTGTAGAGGAGGAAGTAATCAGATACTTTACTTCAGAAAAAGTACTATTACTGCATCGAAAACGTTACTATGTAAGGAGGAAAATCTGCTTAAAGGACTAGTGTGAAGGATTTAGTGCCAAAAGCTCCAGTTCCTCTTGTCGTCCACTCGAGGCTGGCTCCAGAAGTGAGTCAGTCTCCATAAGTCCCCATGTTAAAATGTCCAACTTCACAGCAGAAATAAACATGTTTACAGCCTGGTACAAAAAACAGTTTTGGTCTCTATAGCTAATTTCCCCGTTCATGACAACTGTACTGAGGGTGAATTTTTAAACAACTCACCTGTTCAGATTATATTAAGGCTTAAAGTTATGCAGGATTAAGAGCGTGGACGCTTTGATTGACAGGCGTTATATTTTTAGTTTAGGCAGGACTACAAAGTCTTCAGAAATCTGTGGGTGAAACGAGGAGTTTGGACCTGCCTTCATCCTATGTTCACATTTCTGCACATTTTTAATGATAACGACTCATTTAAAACATAAAATTTCAGAAAACTTGTAATACATAAAATAATTTGTCTTAACGGGGAAAGTCATGGTGATCTGATATATTAATGTTGCTGCGTGGTCGGCAGCTCTGAACACTTCTCTGTGCTTCAGGTGATTAAACACTCATGAAAAGATAATTATGAATATTAGATTATATTTCTGCTAATAGAGCTCCATAAATCTGACACAATGGACCTTTAAAATGTGGAAATTAAATATATTAAAGCAGTAAAATGTTTAATGTGACTGTTCTACTCTTATATCTGATCCGATTTGATGATTCTGACTCATGTATTGATGTAAAAACAGGATTATTGTTGCTAAATTGAACTTGTATAAACTGTTTGGTGGATTTATTTCAAACAAAAGATGATATATTATAAACTTAATCTGAATTTAAGCTGTTATAAATACAGTAAAAGAATCTGTCCTGTCTCTGTCTCTGTCTCTGTCGTGTCCACTTGTTATTTTTATCATTAAACCGTCGCCTCGCTCTCGTCATCGATGACTGACGGACTCACAAAGAGCAGCAGGCATTTGTTCTCCCTGATGGCTCCGCAGCAGCCCAGGAAGCCGAGCAGGAACAGCATGCCGCCCATGGCCAGGATGACGTACACCCCCGTGAACAGAAGAGGGTTGGCTGCCACGATCTCCCTGAAGCCCATCGGGTCCAACAGCACCCAGATGCCGACGCCCAGCAGGAAGGAGCCGCCGAGCTGGGAGACAGAGGGTTAACCCAGAGTCATGTTTTTAAATTTGTGTTTGTTTTAGACGACGATCGACAAGTTCATCATTCAAACCACAGAAGAAGAAGAAGAAGAAGAAGAAGAAGAGAGCGGAGGAAACTCACGAAGATGAAGAAGTTGAAGATGAACATGAGGTACTTCATACAGCTGAGGCAGTCCCCCTCCATGGCTGAGCCTCGAGCTGAAACCTCCCCCTGACCCTGAAAACACACAGAAACAAACTTTATTCATCTCAGTGGAAGATCTGTTATAAAGACGAAGAAAAACAAATATATTAACATATATGAGTATTAGAGCTGAAATAAATGGTTAATTAATTCATTATTCAATCAAGAGACTGATTATTAATTAACTGAGTCATTTTCTCCAGCACAAATACCTCAATATATTAGAATACAATAAAGTATATACTGCATGTGTGTATGTATATACACATCCACACAGTATATATGTAGACACAAACATACACACGTAGAATAAAATAATTTATAGAAATATATACTCCACATGTAGAACAAATGACGATGCAAAGTACTGCTTATTATACTGTAATAATATTAATAATAATATATTTCTGTATATTTTAGAGCAGCAGTGGATTTAATTTTGAGGTTTGTGATCAACTTTATTGATCCCACGCCGGGAAACTCAATTTGTTGTTATTGTTGTTATGTGTCTGTTTATACTTTTTAAATCTGTTTTTACTTTAATTTGATTTTGTCTGTTTATAAAATATAAATTAAAATAACAGTCTGATTTTATCGATCACGGCTGCGACACGTTACGGCTGTGCCACGGCCGGCGGAGGTGATCGCAGTCAGAAACAGTGCAGCAGTGACTATTGGTCTGTAGGTCTGTTTTTGATGGAGCTCGAGCTGACAGGAAGTCTGAGAAACATCAAAGAGAACCTGGTTGATTTTCAAAATAAAACACTCTGTGCAAACTCCAGAGGGAACTACGTAGCTACTCACTCGTGATGGAAGCACGTGAACCAGAAAAATGAGCAAAGTCTGGAGGGAAACACAGTTCTGAAACGCTGCCGATGGGTGCGGCTGTGTCCGGTAATCGCTGTTTTGGTAGCTTAAAATGAGTCTTTCATATCTACAGATGCTGCAGGTCGTCTTCTACAGAGTCCAACATGTGAACAGAGGTGAGGTGAGGGGGTTTCAATCAGCAGCTACGCACTGGACCTTTAATCTGACTTCACACAGACAGCACAGATCTGCATCTTCCTGCAGACTCCATGAGCGTCTCCTCTGCGGTCGATATGAGCAAACACCAGAAGAAAAAGAAGAAGAAGAAGGAAGAGGAGGAGGAGGACGGAGACGCATGATGACACATCGGCGGTAACAGTTTTTGTCAGTTGCGGGGACGTGACACTGACAGCCTGTCCCTGTGGGATCATTTGACACATGGAGGGACGTTGGCTGGTGCTGAGGAGGACATGTTGATGCGAGTGGGGCCATCGGCGGGGGGTGTGAAGAGGACCAACTGTGCACTTATGGTCCCTGATGGTGTTTACCAGTTAAAAGCAACGGACAGCCACCTGTCACATGTTTAACAGTTTAGTTTGATAACGGAGGATTTAATCAAGAGAGGGACTCACTGATTCTGTCCACGTTAACATCTTTACGTTCGGTTTGATGAAGTTTTAGAGCTGTTTAAATTCAAGCTTTCAGGAGCTCCAACTGAAAATCACTACAGTCTGTTATATTTTTATTGTCTGTACACAATATTATACTTTTAAACGTTTCAGTTCGTTAATTTCCTAAAACAGCAGCTCTCTGTAGCTTTTAGCGAATGTTACTCAAACAGATAACAGTGCACTTGTTGGGGACTATTTTCAGCTGCGGATTAATCCACGCTCGATGCTCTGGTGAGTGTTTCAGTCAGCAGGGAGGTGTGTGTGCTCCAGCGGTCGTCGACAGGAGCAAACGAAATCAAGGTGGTCAAGGTCGGACGTTAACGCCACCGTTTGTTTTTTATTACTAGGAAGGTAAAGCTGCTTTTTTAATCCTTCTATTTGTAGATTACAGATGGTTCTAATGCTGTCTGGAAACAATGTTTAATGTACTGTGCTGTTAGAGAGTGTTACTATGATTAAATGTGTGTGTTGTTTTCATTGGTGCTCGTTAAGCGCTAATAAAGAAGCTTTCAGGAACAGGCTGCAGTTTAAATCATTACTGTTTAATAACGTCTGCTGTATTTTTATTCTCAGTACTCGATTTTATCGTTTTAAACCCCCAAATATAAAGTTTCATTTTAAAAAGGTTTGTTAAAGCTGCTCACTGTAATTTAACTGTTTTAACTAACCCGGATTTATTTGACGCTCTGCTGAGTATTTGGGTCAGCGGGGCGGTCGATGTAGTATGACCGTCAGGAGCAAACAAGGAAGTCAGGTGACGTCAGTAAAAAGCGACAAGGTGGACGGACGGGTCAATAAAACATCGGACGTCAACATCGCTATTTGAAAACTATAATAAAAAAACAAAAAATTGTCAACAACCTTTATTTCATAGCAAGGATGAGACGATGAGTTAAAAATAAATCTCTGATAATAAAAATCATGATGAAATGATTGTTTGGTTTTCATTGGTGGGACAGGACTGATGCTCAGATCTCACCGGACACGGCTCTGTTGGTGACGCGGCCGCATCATTATTTTGCAGCAGTTTGCCTGACAGACTTTGCTCATTTGCTCAGATTTGGTCATTTTTTCCTTAGTTTACGTGCACGGTGGACACCAACAATAAAATGTTAGTGGTGGGCTACTGAACATGCAAAAAAAAAAAATAAATCAGGATATTTTCCAGCAATAATAAGAGAGAAAATGGAGACAGAGTGATGCGTGGGTCAGAGTTTTACAAGTTAAAAGAGCCAATCTGCAACAACCGACCCAAAGAAACATCCATTAACCAACGACCTGACCCACAAGGCACCAACGTTCTGCTTTACAGCAGCACAATCATCGGGACTGACTCTCTGAAGAGCTGATGGAAGCAGCCAGAAGCCGCCCAGAGCGCCCACAGGACTACAGGAGTGATTACAGCCCGGCTAAATTAACAGATTAGTGAATTTAGATATTAATTAAGGACTTGATGAAGAACATCAATCTACGTTTGCTCGACATTTATGCATGCTGGACTTTGTAACTCTGACTTTTATTGTCTTAAATCAACATGAAGTTTGGACTTGTGTCCTGGTGGTTTGGTGCTTTTCCACCATCTGTCCTCCCTTCAACAGTCCGCTGAGTTAACCCCAGTAATTCCTGCTTATTTACCGCCTCGCTCTTTGTCTGACTTTGGTGAGCTCTCGGCGGCGTAAATGTGTGTTTACGGCTAATTTGAGCGCTCCGCGTGGGGCTTTTAGTTTAATGACGTAAAATGCCGGCTGCTCGGCTCTCGCTGCAATTAAACACAGGTTTTTTTTGTGACTGCTGGTGCACTCTGGGTAATTGCTCTCCTCTTTGGATGAGGTCAGGGTTAATAAAATAAGGGCACGTACGGGGGGCGCGTTGGGAATTTGTCTGCACATGCACTCAGCGTTATTAGCACATCTTTGTCAATCACTCACGTCAGCACAATTACACGGGAATTACAATTACACAGATAAGATGTGTGATTACGAGACGGACAAAGAGAAAAAACAAACAAGAAAACATGAAGAGCTGTCAAGAAACACAACAACAAGTATTGTGACGGCGTCAGAGAAGTCATAATTACAGACACATTTACCGCAATCACAAAATTGGTGCCGTAATTACAAAGAAAAGGCCGGAACAGACATCCTGATTAAACCGACAGGGGTCTTAAATCAAAGTAATCAGGATTTAATCAATCATTATTAAATTATTACAATTATAATTACATTTAAAAAAAACAAAAAACAGCTGTGCTGAAGCTTGTAAACTTCACACCAGCTGCAGTTTTCATCACTGAACCTGACGGATGGACGGCTGGTCGCTGCACCTTTCTTTGTCAGTGCAAACATGTCTGAAGTGGAAGGGTGTAATTTTCTCTCCTGTTGTTAATGTCTTCTCCGCTCGGAGCTCTGAGAGCTTGAAAGGGTTTAAAAAGAGAAAGAACGGCCACTTTTATCCGCCTCTGATGGACTGATGGATGTAAGAGGCGAGCGTGAAGCAGAGGGCGGGCGTCCAGAGGATATTTTAAAACGGTGCACTTGCTCAAGGCGAGTTTACACCAAAGATTCATCACGACAGGAGAGGCGGTGTATCTCGTTTCCATAGCAGCGACTCCAGCAGTGATGGAGAAGTGTACGCCAGTGACATCACTGTTGGGTGTGGTTACAGGTGCAACCTGGACGTTGTCTCTGTGATGTCACCCACAGGTTTCTGTAGAGCTGTTGTGGAGCTCATGGTGGCTAATCTGAGACCTGAGGCGGGCCGAATGACGCCTGGTTGCTCAAACGACACCCACCTGTCAATCAAAGCGTCCACGCTCTTAATCCTGCATAACTTTAAGTCTTAATATAATCTGAACAGGTGAGTTGTATAAAAATTCACCCTCAGTACAGTTGTCATGAACGGGGAAATTAGCTATAGAGACCAAAACTGTTTTTTGTACCAGGCTGTAAACATGTTTATTTCTGCTGTGAAGTTGGACATTTTAACATGGGGACTTATGGAGACTGACTCACTTCTGGAGCCAGCCTCAAGTGGACGACAAGAGGAACTGCAGTTTTTGACACTTCCTGTGTTAGCTTCACTTCACAGCCACAGAGGTTACCGCTTGGGTCACTGGCACTGTTGTCGTACTGAAGATCAGTCTTGGTCTCATCTCATGACAAAGACGACTCTGGATTTTACTTCAAGAACGGTCAAGACGACTTAATCGCCTGAGTGTTCTTTGATTTATTCATTAACTATCTGAGAGGAGACGTCAGTCAAATCCTCTGAAATAAAAACCACAAAGAGTTCATCTGCAAAACAACGTCCTAAAGAACACACAACAGTTCGTAAATACTTCAAGGCGACGCTGAACGAGGCGACTCAATGTAGCAACGACGCGTCACCCTAAGAGTTTTCATGATAGCTTGACTCAGTCTCAGACCCTCAAAGTCTTGGTCTTGTCTCAGTCTTAATACATTCTGGTTTTGGTCATGACTTGGTCTGGGTTTAGTTGATCTTGACTACAACACTGTACCTTTGTAAGCAGTCGTATGCTCTGTGTTAACGTGTTTTCTTTGTCATCAAATATGAGTTAAAAACTATGAAAATAATTCCTGTCTGCTGTTTCTCTGTTGACCATTGGAGCTTTAAATTTTGGAGTTTTACTTCAATGACTTTTATTTTGAAGTCTTTCTTCATAAACCTGAAGTGAACGTCTCTTTTTGTAATCAGTTTTTTCAGTTAATCCAAAATCGTCTTTGCAAATGTAATTCCTCTCTAAGCCGAGCGAGTACCTGAGGCTGGTTTCATGAATACATTACAAACACTGCAGTACATTTCTAACTCTTCATCCCGTGTTACTCTGAACTGCATCACATCGAATGTGTTTGAACCATCCGAGCTGCAGCCGGGATATAAACCAGCTCTCTGTGGAGGTGTGTGAGTGCTTTTCACTCACCTGAGTCACCTGTTAACTGCACCTGAAGTGGTTCAAAACCTCGACTATCAAAAATATGTTTGGACCTTAATGGTGAAAGATTCAACATCAGAAAGGTTTTCTTATGGTGCATCAGTGGAAAAAAAGGTCCTACGCTTCCTGTACCTTCAGTTTGGAGTGTGTATAACACACACACACACACACACACACAGAGTGGTGCTCAGGTCCCATTTAGCAGCTGTGGCTCCTTTCAAAAATAGGTCTTGGGGCAGCTGGGTGATTTCACGCAGGCAGACGGAGAATGGCCACAAATAATTTGCTTTCCTCGCTGCAGTCGTGGCGAATCGCTCTGCTCGGATTCAATAATCCTGCAGCTAGCCGGCAGGTTTCCTGTGGACCGGCGCTGGAGATCCTTCAGGTGTTGACGGACTCGCACTGGGACCAGCCTGATTATGCAGGAAATGTACTGTATATGTATTAACATCTGGTGTGTCTGACTGCCTCAGTGTGCACGCATGTGATCTGCATTCATTTACTGTTACTACCACATAAAGTTGATAGCAGCCAGCTAATATTACTGACTAGTCCAACAGCAGTCAGCCCAGCTCGGCGTCTGTCTTTCAGCCTTTTATTTCACCAAGCTCTCACCAACCACTAAAAGTCAGTCCCAGATTTACTCTTGTCCGGCGGCTTCTTGCTCGCTCACTCTCTCCTTTTCTCTTCTTAGCTTCCTCCGTCAACGTCCTCTTCGCTCTCTTCTCCTCTGCCGTTATGTCCATAGAGGCTGCTGAGCCCGGCTCCGGTTCTGGCACGACACCGGCTCTGCTCCCTGTTAGCATTCCCTGAAAACCTCCTCTTCTACAAACATTAACACTCCCCCGGTGCTCTGAGCTCACAGTCACGGCAGCCCGGCTAACAAACTGAGCTACCATTAGCTAACAGGAGCTAACAAACTGAGTTTACAGTAGCTAATAGACTGAGCTAACACTGGCTAACAGCAACTAACAAACTGAGCTAACACTGGCTAACAAACTGAGCTAACATGAGCTAACAGCAGCTAACAGACTGAGCTAACATGAGCTAACAGCAGCTACAGCTGTCAGCAGTTTACTTCACTGTCCATCAGGAAACTCTGTAAATCACAGAGAGTTGAGGCGGAGCAGCCGGAGGACATCAGAGGGAAAACCAGAAAACATTTTCTCCATAAAATATGATCCAGTTTCACCAAAATCAGTGAAATAGTTGGTGGTGTGTGACTTAGTGCCGTAAAGCGTTACGTACTTCTCCCGACCCGGAGCCCAAAGTTACATAGTGTGAGAACAGACGTACGGATGACAGAGACACCATTCACCTGATCACAGGTCAGTGCAGATCAACAGGAGTTAAATGTTAGTTCGTGGTGGAAACAGAGACAGTTTCCTTTAAATTATCATATTAGGACATTAATTTTTGTTAGTTTTCCTTCCGCGCTGACGCTCGTTGCATACGACGCCTTCACGGCCGCTCGCCCACAGTGTCGAGGACTGCACAGTCAGCATATTGCAGCATTGAAACAGGATCTCAGTGTGAATCCCGCCGGCTTCCCACAGCCGGCATGTGTAACTGTTTTCTGCAGCAGTGACAGGACGCTCCAGTCCAATAAATCACAGCGTCCACAGGCTGTGGAGGAAGTGCAGCGTACACAGAAGTGTGCTTCGGTCCAGATTGCCTTCATCCATCAGAACAGGGCCGAACGGGGACGGAGGGATGAACCCAGAGGGTTTGATCAACAGTGTAAACACACACTCTGAAACTGCCATCATAAATAGTTAAACAGTTTGCCATCATGAAGTGTGAATAAATATCAATAAATATGTTAATTTTAAGGTGGACTTTGGGGAAAAGGAGCCATTAGTCTACAGATAATACATCTTTAATGCACTACTTGTTATTTTTTAATAGGATAAGTCTGCAGTTATTTTTCTTGTTGTCAATAAATCCAATTAAAAAGTCCAAGAAGAGTTTGTGGAAACTAACCCGGAGCTGAAAGGAGAGTAAATATGAGACCTGAACACAAACACAAACTCATAATGGACGCTAATGCAGCTCAGTGTTTTTAAAGTGGACTGTTAGATAACGACGTTATAAGACGGATTTAGTGTCTGAATGTCTGTTAGCTTGTTTTTGTCCCCTGGTTCATGCAGATTTAAAACATTACATCAGACAGACACACGGCCGTAAAGAGCTGGTTTGTACGGACGAAAACATGATTTTTTTATGTCATTTTGTGATATTTTGTCTTCATTCAGACGAGTGGAAAGAAAACCTTCAGAATCTACATTTATCTGTTTATTTGACTTCAGTTTGTCTGTTTGTGTCTGTAGATCTCACTAAAAGTTAAAGTTACTCAACAACACTCTTTCAAACTCTCTGCTCTTGACTGCAACATACAGTACGTAACAATCAATAAATAAAATGTCTCTTTAACGTATTAAATATTCAATTGAAGTATCTTTTAATTAGATAATATATTAATCAAACATATAAACTGGGTAAGGCCGACTCCTTTGTTACAAGTTTTCTCTGTCTTTTATTTAAAAGAATGATTTATTTATGACTTTATTTCATTTTAACCACAAACACAGCGAGGCATCAATTATCTTGTTTGATTTTGGAAAAGCCCCAAGACGTACAGCGAATAACAGCAGGAGGATACATGAAGATCGGGGGCGTCCCTGAGGGGTGGAGACAGTGTGAGCCTCCATATTGCTGCTCTGAATGCTGAACAGATGTCAAAGTATAGAAGAGGAGAAGAAACGCAGCTCTCGAGGGGTCACCGGCAATTTCAGTTTAATTAGCCAGATCATGGAGAACTTCACCGCCGTTCTGCGAGCAGATCGAGTCGAGATCGTCTCCTCTGCTCGTTAGCTGAAATGTAGAAGCTGCTGCCATGGAAGCAATTTAAAATGTTTGAAACACGAAGAGCAAAAAACCACCCAGGAACCATCAACATGTGAGGAACATGATTAAATATGTTCGTACGTAATGCTTTACAGCACAAAGTCACACATCACCGACTATTATTATTACTATATCACTGATTCTGGTGAAACTGGATCATGGGGGAATGATGACAGGCGGAGCAGAGTCGTGCCAGAACCAAGACCAAAGTCAAAGCTAACGGCAAATATATTGTGATATTGTGGTTCTATCTGGCTAACGTTAGCTTGGTTGCTAAGTAGCCAGCTTACGTAGCAAAATCTTGTCTTAGGTGGTTAACGTCAGTTCAGACTCTGGAGCTGATCTGGCTGTAAACTGCCTTAGCAGGTCACTTTAGTGTAGCGAGGTGGCTGGATAGGTGAAGCATCGCTCGGTTGCAGCTGGCTGGTTAACTTCAGCTCTTAGTATAGCAGCAAACTACTTCGTCGTTGGAGATGGTTGGAGGTGGTTGAGGGCTGGAGATAGTTGGAGGTGGTTGAGGGCTAGAGATGACTGGAGGTGGTTGGAGATGGTTGGAGATGGTTGAGGGCTGAAGATAGTTGGGATGGCTGGAGAATGTTGGAGATGGTTGGAGATGGTTGAGGGCTAGAGATGATTGGAGGTGGTTGGAGATGGTTGGAGATGGTTGAAGGCTGAAGATAGTTGGGATGGCTGGAGAATGTTGGAGATGGTTGGAGATGGTTGAGGGCTAGAGATGATTGGAGGTGGTTGGAGATGGTTGGAGATGGTTGAGGGCTGGAGATGGTTGGAGGTGGTTGAGGGCTAGAGATGACTGGAGGTGGTTGGAGATGGTTGGAGATGGTTGGGATGGTTGGAGATGGTTGAGGGTTTGAGGCATCTCCAACTCTCAACCGTTCAACCAACTTCAAACCTCACCAACTCTTAACACAAACCTCCAGCCCTCAATCCAACCATCTCCAACCAAATTTCTTGTTTCACGTTGTTGACAGATTCGAGTCAAAGTAAAGATTAATTTGGAGTCTGTCAGTGACTAAAACAAACACCTTTAATGGACGTACTCTGACAGGAACATTCGTCTTCATCTATATTCAGGCCGATGAATCGTTCATCTGGTTCAGTTTTGACCTCGTTTCAGATCCCGGACCTGTTCACTGTCTGACCTGTTTAAACAGACGAGCCCAGTATCAACCTGTAACATCTCTCCAGGGACAGTATTGATCGTTAGATGGTTAATTAATGTCATCGAGCTTCATACTTCTGTTATTACATCTGCAGTGGAGTTTTAAAAAATGCTGTAGTCATGAATCTTTAACATGTCTCGTGGTGAACGTGACGCTCTTTAATAAGTCTTTTCTCACAGTTGACTCGAGGTTAAAGTGACGTAATGATGCACACGTGTTGTGCCCTAAAATAGAGTTTAAAAGTCAGAGTTTAATTAATTATTCAACACGTACCTAAAATACTACCAGACTCACTGTTGGCAAACATGTCATGTTTTAGTCAGCGCCGCCGGTTCTGCTTTTCCAGCCTGTTAGTTTGACTTCATCTTCTTCTCTGAGGGAAACGCTCTCTGTGGCTCCAACTGAGGAAGCTTTTAACGGATAATGACGCTTTAATTTATTTATTTTTATTTATTTTAATAAAAAGAAGTCCAAATCAACTCAGTCAGAAGCTTCAACAGACGTGGAGCACCAACAATAAACAAATAATCCATCATTTAAAGGTGCTATATGCAACATTTGGAGGCATTTTACAATTTTAAGTTTGTTTTAATGACTTTTTACTGCCAGTGGGTGAACAGGATGTAACTTAAAGTGAGCCCTTCCATGACTTCATTGATTATAACGAAGCTAGGCTAAGCCAGGCTGGGGTTGGCCGGCTGTGGCTTGGTTGCTTGGTGTTTGTCTGGGTTTGGTTGCTTCATGGTGATTTGTAAATGGCAGGCTAGTTAGCATAATGTAGCCAAAGAACCAAATTATAAATAAGTTGGTTGCTAAGTTGGAAAATATGATAAATATATAGTTATATTTAATGTTTTCATCTCGTTAGTCTTAATGATGATGGAAAATAAGTTACAGTGAAAGAGACTGAAGAATTAACAGTCGAGCTTACCATCTGCTGCAGTCACACACACTGGAACACGTTCATGTGTGTGTGCTTTAGTATGTGGGCATGTTCACGTGTGTGTGTGTGTGTGTGCTGCATGTTTCACCAGGTGGTTTAGTGTGTGCACAGCGAGAACATAAATCAGACGATACTCTGAGGCGGTCAGTACAGACTGTACTCTGTAAACAGGATGAAGTAACGTGGAGCTCCTGAACATCAGAGACATCTGACGGTGTAAATAAGTTTTAATTGGACTTCATTCGATCAGCAGTCTGACCTCTGTGAGGATTCACATCATTACTGTCTGTCTGCAGTTACAGGCCACATCAGTTTGAATCTGATCAGTGGAACGACGAGAACCAGACCGAGGAGATGTCGCTACGCCACGATAAAAAGAGATGCACAAAAAGATTATTAAAGGTGCAGAGTGTCAGATTTAAGGAGCTCTATTCACAGAATATAATGTTCAGAACTCTGTTTGTATTACTGTTTAATCACTATAGTTATGTTTTGTTACTTCAGAGACTTTTCCACAGAGACCGCCACGTTGAACCGCCATGTTTCTCCATCTTCTAGTAGCCCTCGGTCTAGACG
Source organism: Sciaenops ocellatus (assembly GCA_033000465.1). Taxonomy (NCBI): domain Eukaryota; kingdom Metazoa; phylum Chordata; class Actinopteri; family Sciaenidae; genus Sciaenops; species Sciaenops ocellatus. Next base: position 31,660,594 of record CP136888.1, on the reverse strand, counting down.
GATATTTTGAGTTTTTCGCCACTTAGGTTTCACCTTCATGCTATCTCCAGCCATCCCAACCATCTCCAGCCATCCCAACCATCTCCAACCATCCCAGCCATCTCCAGTCCTCAACCATCTCCAGCCATCCCAACCATCTCCAGTCCTCAACCATCTCCAGTCCTCAACCATCTCCAACCATCTCCAACCATCTCCAGCCATCTCCAGCCATCCCAACCATCTCCAGTCCTCAACCATCTCCAGCCATCCCAACCATCTCCAGCCATCCCAACCATCTCCAGTCCTCAACCATCTCCAACCATCTCCAACCATTTCCAACCATCTCCAGCCATCCCAACCATCTCCAGCCATCCCAACCATCTCCAGTCCTCAACCATCTCCAACCATCCCAACCATCTCCAACCCTCTCCAACCATTTCCAACCATCTCCAGCCATCCCAACCATCTCCAGTCCTCAACCATCTCCAACCATTTCCAGCACTCAACCTTGTTAAGAGTGAGACTCATGTCCTTTTGGTCCTTTTCCACAGAGACCGCCACGTTGAACTGCCATGTTTCTCCATCTTCTAGTAGCTCTGGGTCTAGACGGGGTATTTTGAGTTTTTCATGAGTTTCATGGCCACTTTAGTTTCACCTTCATGCAATGAAAGAGGTGGTGAGGCGAGGGGGTTGCAGCAACTTCCCCAGTAGATCATTTGAGTATTGTAAGTTTATACATTTATACCAATAAAATATCACAAATTAATATTTAATGATAGAAAATGTTCAGAGGTTTTTAGTCAGACTGAGCTAAAATGAGTACAACAGTCCTGCATGAATCTCTGTAAACAGATATCTACATATGAATCAGAATCTGCAGGCAAAGGACCAAGTGTTCTGGTTTCTGTTTGCAGTCTGAGTATTATTGATTAGTCATATTTGAGCAGACTTTGGTTGTAACAGTCCATGTTCAATCCATTGACTATCAGCTGACGATGATTTATTGTTTAATTAGCTTTTCATACAGGTATCTGTTCATAGAGATTAGTAGAAATGTAATGTAGAAACAGTAGAAGCGTTTTTCTCCTCCAGACTTTGTTAACTTGCTCAGATTTGGTCATTTTTCTGATTTATGTTCTTGTAAATATGAAATTATGCTACATATTTATTAAACTGTTTCCCTTGTGTCTGAGGTGTTTCTAATATTTGTCATATTACATCGCATTAGTTTTATCATCTACAGTAGATTTGGTTGCACAGAGAGTTGAAGCCAAGCTTACAGGAATTTTACACCCAGTTACAGAGAGAAAGAAAATCAAAGAACAATTGAGTGAGCTTTTGTTTTTGGGCTCTGTGCTGGTGAATAAACAGATGATGTGTTCAGTGATTCAGATGCTCTGATGTATCTTTGTTGAGCTCACTGATGACTGGTTGTAGAAACAATCAAACCGAGCGGAGCTTTGTGGGCTGAATAAAAATGCAGATGTCATCTTCCTCCATAGAAAGCTGACTACAAACTACACCCGTGAAAAGTACTGTCATTTCTGATGCCGTCCGTGGGATCGACACTTTAAAATAACCAACCTTCCAACAAGAAATCAGCCGACACGAACACAAAGTCTGACAATCAGGTTAAAATCCTCCAGAAATCCAGAATATTGTTGAGTTATTTCTTCATAAAGGTCAACAACGGCCCACTAAACTTCACTGAATTAAGTTTTCTGACTAACCAACAGACGGATGGAAGCGGCAGCTTGTGTGTGAACGTAATAAAAACTCAGAAATGTGTGAAGAAAATGAACAAACTGAAAGTGTGAAGAGAGAGGACGAGTATCAACAGGAAGCATCGTACCATATGTACCTGTTTGTTTAATGGCTCCTGAGTTCAGATGAAGGGAGGACGATGGACGTCTGCAGGCTTTGACCTCAGGCTGCTTTACATCAGCTGCAGAGAGAAAAATATATTTACACACTCGTAAAGATTCAAACATGACTCAGATTTAAACTCTAAATCACAAAGTCAGACTCAAATCAAAGGAAGCTCCACGCTTTGTTTTTAGCCACATTAGCGGCCCGTCGGCCTGTTGGCTGGTCGATCCAAACCGCGAAGGCCGACATGACAGCTCCATGCCAAAACACCTCCACCGCCTGGTGGTTCAAGTGTTAATTTCTCTGATAAGTTTGATTTAAATCAGATATTTGATGCTCTAAAAAGAGTTTTACACCATGACTGACAGCTGAGAGAACTGAATCACCGGGTGTATGATCGAGACCTAAAAGCCCCGTCCTTGAATACGTGGACGTAAACTTCTGCAAAACTATGTTCAAGTGTTTCAAGGGGTTTCATGACAGATGATCCGGCTGGTGATTGAGTCGTCAGGTGTACAGGTGAGCAGTTACACCACGGCTCCACCCCTTATCAAAACACAACAAATTATTTCACCAACGCAAGATCACAGCGGACGTACCGGAGATATTTTAGCGTAATATGTCAACAAATACTGAATAAACTGCCATGAACTTTGAAATACAGATATTCATGGTTTCCAGAGGATGAACCTCATTGACTTTGGTGATCACCTGACTTTACATCCAGTTCCACAGTTGAAGAAGAGTGAGTTATCTTTTTGTTTTCATTGATGAGATTAAAATGTTGCGGCGGGCTGTCGGACGTTCACCACAGGTCTGATGTACCGTGTTCCACACAGAGTCAGAGATCCGGCCCACAAACCGCCAACTTGATGCATTACAGCAGCACAGCTGCTCCGCGGCGCTCTCTGAGGATTCATCGTTCTGCTGAGAGAAGCTAAAATCTGTCCTGAGCTTCTCTTTTGTCTCCTCGCTCACTGAAAAACAGTCGTGGGAAGATCTCCACTGAACAAACAAACAAACTTTTTCCTTCTTGTTGAAGAGCTCAACTTTTTTCTCTCTCTCACACTTTCATACACTGATGCATCCTTCACACCAGCCTGCTGGTTCAGCCTCTGTTCACTTCGTGGATTATTTTCACGCTCCGACCAGCTGAGCTCAACACCAGAGACGCAACGTTTCTGTAACTTATTAATAACTTACTCACAACGCTGCTTTGTCATTTGACCCGACTGAATACGTAATATTTTCTAGTAAATGCACCTGAATCATCTCAAAAGGTGTTATCATTATTATTTATTAATACTATTTATTCTACATGTTTTGCAACACTGTTGTGTGTACATCGCTGGTCCTGAGTACTCAGCATGCAAATAACAATAAATAAACCTTGAAACCTCAAAAACTGACTCGTCCTGTCACCTTTGTTCTAATATCTGACACCGATCAGCCTCGCTACATCGACTACCTGTAATTTTAAAACTCTTTAACTTGTTTTTAACGTCATTAATAGTTTCACACCTTCAAACCCGCTTCAGGTCGTTCGGTGCTGGATTCTTCAATGTATTAAAAATCATTTTAAAATATGATGAAGCAGCTTTTTGTTGTTTTGCACCAAAGGTTTGAAATACCTCCTACTTAAATTGTTATTTGTCACGTTTGCCACATTAACTGTTATTACATTATTATCCTTCTTCTGTCTCCTGTCTTAATATTTGTGTTGTTAAATCTGCATTTTATGTCATGTAAGGTGTTTTATAACTAAAGTTTATTATTTAAAGAGAAAACGTGACTTAAACTTTTCACGATTTCACGTCACAGCACTCCGTCATCTCGATCGTTTGGTGTAAGGAGGTCGTAAAACTCAGTCTGAGACTAGTCTTAAGTCTTTTTCTCGTCTTGTGGAGTGCGCAGTCTTATAAATAGTGACACTTAGATCCTCGGTCTTAAAGGCAAAAACTTAAAAACTCTTGACACACTGTGGTTGGCATAAATGAGTCAAATGAAAGAAAATACAACCTTCTGGCTGATTTGTGTTTATTATTATGACTCTTACATATTTTAATAAAAACGTGTCACCACTGAGGAGATACCGTATGAGGTCTGCACGCCTCATTAAACACATTTAACCCTGCGACTCTCAGATGAATTAAAAGGTTTTCCTTCAGAATAAAAGCACAGATGAGTTCACACTGTGACCCGGGCCTTGTAGTTTAATGACCTCGTTGCTATAGCAACCGCCACACGCGAGCGAGCAGCAACGAACCCGTGATGGATGATCGGCAGCGGCGGTACTGTCCGATACCTGCAGCAGCCGTGAGAGTCCGTGAGAAATGCCAAAAGAAAAGGGAAGTAAATGAGAGTGATTCATCACGTCAGCGCTCCGTGTTTCTGCGCCATGATTCATGTTTTATTGTTTGTTTGTTTGTTTGTTTGTTTAGCTGCAGAACGATTCGTCACCATCGTGAACGGACATGATGAGGAGAGTCGTGACAGAATAAAAGATAACAAAGTGGACACACTAATCCTTCAGCGCTCCGGCGCTCTTTTGTTCTGTTCACAAAGCTTTTGTTCAATATTCAGCACGAGGATTGTTCCCTGTGGGCCACCGTACATCGACCTGTGAGCGGTGGAGGCCAGAACACTCGAAGCAAACATCCAAACAAAGAAAGACTGTCTCTTTAACATGATTTAAATCACTGTTTATACTTATCAATGTTCATGTTTCAAGTCTGAAGTCTCTCTGTGACGTAAATATTTATTATTTTATGTGAATTCGAGGTTAAAAAACATCTTTAGTCTGTTTTTATTGAGAGTTTAACATTTAAAAATTCAGTTTATCTGCTTCAACAGGTCTGATCTGATCGACATTTTGATTCAAATATTTGAGCACCAAGTCAAAACACAAAGATTAAATCTCTCAGGTGAAATATATACGAGACAAACAACCGTCCACACTCACATTGACACCTACGGCCAATTTACAGTCACCAATTAACCTGTGAAGTCCTTGGACTGTGTGGCGACAGTGCTAACCACTGCTCCACCGTGCCATCGAGTCAGAAGCCGATTGAGGAAATAAAATGGTCTTTAAGAGATCCGGTCTGTTGGATTTAGTGGCACCTCGCTGTGAAGTTGCAGACTGCAACCAACTGAATACTCTCCCACGCCTCACCCTCTCCTTCCAAACATGTAGAAACAAAGCTGCGAAATGTACACAAAAAGTGAAAGGTCCCGCTCTCTGTAGATAGAAAAAGCTCATTTTGAATGAAAACATGATTCTTATTTTCAGGTGACTAAACACTGATGAATTATACACCTGCAAATCGATACTCCTAAATCTGATACACTGGACCTTTAACCCTTTATAGGGCACTCATTGAAATATGGAACGTATGAAACTTATTTCAAAATATCACGAACACGTGATACAGTGCAAAAAATGTTAGAGTCCATTAAAGGCCATAGCAACGCTACCTGTGACGTAGCCTGACGTTCGCTGATTGGCTGGAGAAAGTCCATGGAAGTGACCAAATATGGTTCCTCGCCCGATATTACGCTCGAGGCTGTGCTTTAACGTCAATATTGGCACGACGGTGATGCGGTCTGAAGTGCCAATAATCAAGTTAAAGCACACCCTTGAGTGTATTATTGTGATTATACAACAATGACCAACTTAAATGAAAGTTATAATCAAAATGTTTCATATTTTGGGGCAATTTTATCTCAAAATAAACTTTATTTTGCTCTCTGTTCTTGTTCTGATCTCAGTTTCACAACCTGTAACAGACACGATGTCTAATTACAGACAACTAACGTCCGTAGAGTTGATTAAACCGCACATATGAACACTAAACTGTCTTGTTATCTCAGTGTGTGTGTTTGTTGTAGAAATATGTTCATCTCTGCGGTGTAAACGTTGTAACCCTGCGTACAGCTACAGGTTGCTACCGGCCTGTCAAACAGACGGCACGTGACTCACGGACGTGGAGGATCTTCCAGATTTATTGACAGCGGCGCTGCCCACGCAGCACGAAGCCCTTCGCCCTGTTTTTACTCTCTCTGACTGCTCGGCGTGAAACAACATTCATGTGCAGATGAGGTGAGACCAACCGAACATTTTATCTTTAAGACTTTAATGATCAGTTTGAGATTTAAGCTCAAAGGAGACGATGCTGCTGCCTTTTTCATGTGAGCATCAACAGAGAGTCAGAGTTTCTGACGCCACAAAAACACCCTGGTGGTGTTAAACTCCATCAAAGCCGTGCCAGGCACACTGTCAGGAGCTGGTTTCAAACTAAAACGTGTCATCTGATTGGTTTAAAACCCAAAGAAAGCTTCACCCTCTGATGGAGGTGTGATGAAAAGAGAATTATTCCCAATCGCTACTCGCCACCTGAGAGTGCCGAGATGTCAGCCGGGCGAGGACGAACCAAACCCTGAAAGATGAAAGTGTCGAGCGCAGAGGCAGACAGGTAATCCTCCAGAGACCCAATTACACCTGAACCACCACGAGGTGGATGCAGAGGTGGAGAGCAAGGCGCCCACTCTCTTCAGACAGCTGAGCACTCGGGTGGTGCTGCTGCTTCACATCATCCTGAAACTCACTTCTATTAAAGTCCCTGTAAAACATAGGTAGGGAGGAACTTAAAGCAAGTGTGCGTCCTCTTCGCCCTCTTCTCCTCTGCCATTATGTCCATAGAGGCTGCTGAGCCTGGTTACACTGCCCAGCTCCTGTTCTGGCACGACACTGGCTCCACTCCCTGTCAGCATTCACTGAAAACTCTTCTTCTACAACCACTAACACTCCCCCGGTGCTCTGAGCTCACAGTCCTGGCAGCCCGGCTAACAAACTGAGCTAACACTAGCTAACAGCAACTAACAAACTGAGCTAACATTAGCTAACAAACTGAGCTAACATTACCTAACAAACTGAGCTAACATTAGCTAACAGCAGCTAACAAACTGAGCTAACATTAGCTAACAGCAACTAACAAACTGAGCTAACATTAGCTAACAAACTGAGCTAACATTAGCTAACATTAGCTAACAAAACCTAACAAACTGAGCCAACATTAGCTAACAGCAACTAACTGAGCTAACAGTAGCTAACAGACTGAGCTAACAGTAGCTAACAGCAACTGCAGTTGGCTTGCTCACTCACTCACTCTCTTCTCTTCTTAGCTTCCTCCGTCAACGTCCTCTTCGCTCTCTTCTCCTCTGCCATTATGTCCATAGAGGCTGCTGAGCCCAAATCTCCTTTGCTGACGGACAGTTTGCAACACGAGCTAACGTTAGCTGAGACATAGAGTCTGTTCATATCAACAAACACCGACACCCTCTACAACACAGAATCCAAAGTCAAAGCTAACGTTGTTGCAAAGCATGTCAAATATATTGTCATATTGTGGTTTCAGCTGTCATGATATTAACTTATGTGTTGTCCAGCTCCTGTTCTAGCACGACACCAGCTCCGCTCCCTCGTGACCCGGGCCTGTGAACTTCTTCTTCTTCTTCTTCTTCCTCCCGGTGGTCCAAAATGTTCGTGGTACAAACACTAACACTCCCCCGGTGCTCTGAGCTCACAGTCCGGGCAGCCCGGCTAACAAACTGAGCTAACGTTAGCTAACAGCAGCTAACAAACTGAGCTAACATTAGCTAACAGCAGCTACAGTTGCCAGCAGTTTACTTCACTGTCCATCAGGAAATTCCCAGAAAACATTTTCTCCATAAAATATGACCCAGTTTCACCAAAATCAGTGAAATAAAGTTAAAAAATACCTGAAAATACGTCAGTAACGACTTTTTGGTCCAGATACTGGAGTATATGTGACTTAAACTGCTGTTAATTAGCTGTTAATTAGGTGAACTCAAACACCAGGTGTCACTAAAAGCTACCTTCAGAGCAGAAGATCGAGTCAGACCACACAGCGTGGAGGAGTCGTCCTCCTCACTGTAATTACTTAAAAAGAAACGCCACAGTCATTACAGCCGAGCATCTGGTTCAGGTTTGGGAGAATAAACTCGAGCGCGTGGAGAAAAAATACCGTCTGCTGCCGTGTTCGGGCTCTGCTCTGAATTATCGGCTCCGACGTGATAACTGTGCAAAACGAGTGGCCTGATGCCAAACGCTCTCGTGATCCAGCCACCGTTGTTACCACCGCTGCTTCGTCTGGATCTAATAAACCGCAATGACTGAACTGCTGAGGCATTCGGCCGTGGCAGAGGGAAGAGCTACCACGCTGCAGGCAGAGTTTGATGGTTAGGCTGCAGATGAATCGGTCCAAACCGAGGAGTGACTTCTGATTTCTGAAGTCAAGAAGCTGCTGAATCACTATTAATCCAACATCCATGCAGACAGTCAGACTGGAATAAACCACAAACCACCGGTCCAACCAGCAGCAGCCTTTAAACTCCACGCTGGAATAAAACAGACGTATGAAGTCGAGCTGCTTTGAAGAAATAAAACCTCGTCATGGTTTCAGACTCGTTAGCACTCGTGGCACAAGAGGAGGATGATGTCAGGCTGTTCACGCTCTGCTCCTCGTTTAAATATCTCAACAACGATTGGACAGATTCGTGCTCCTGAGAGGATGATCCTCCATGTCCTCATCTCGTTTAATGAGTCACAGGTCTGAAGTTGCTCGACTTCTTCTTGGATCATATAAATCTACAGTTTCACCATCCTGATTGTCCATTAGGGCCGTCACGACACGCTTATCATCTGATTCGATACTACGATTTATTCTGATTAGACTGTGGGAAGAAGTTGAATCACACTCTTCTAATAACTTCTAATGTGTATGACGAGTTATATTTCCATAAACTACATCACGTTATTCTTTTTATTTCAGCAGCACTGATGTTAAACTGTGTATTAAAGTGGTGAATAAAATACTGTTTGAAGTAAACTGCTACAGTTTGATGCTCCCTGCTCATCAAGCCAGCGCTAAGAACAATAAATAAAATGGAAAATATCTTTCTTCATGCATTGTTAAACATCTTTAGTATCTTTAAACCCACTGGGAATTTGGAGTTTGACCCTTTGAGGTTGCTGTAGCTGCTCAGAGCAGCAGATTGAAGTGAAGACAGAATGTAAGAAGACATAACAATGTTAAGTTGAGCATACGTGTTGTTTTATGTTGACCATGTGAAGAAAAATGGGCCGTTTGTTAGATAATGTTACTGCTGTCTTGGTTTATTATGTGTTAGCATCGAGCTAATGGACTAAGTGCTAGTTATTTTTCAATATCATGTGAACCAGTGACTTAACTGTATTACTCAATTGAAAAAATAGGACTTCCTCTATTTTATATAAACATTTTTTAACAAAATTAAGCATATTTTTTCAAATTTTTCCATCCATCTTGATATATAACTTAAATCTGTGTGTAGAGATTAAGTGTATCTGATTAACAGATTTAAGACGTCACAGTTTGTCACCGTAAAGTCTCAGCTACACCGAGTGTGTCTGTCACTTCTAATCAAAGAAGTACAGGTGAGTTAAGAGTTGATCTTCAATGCAATGTAAACGAACAGCAACAAATCAACAGGAGTTTGGAGTTTCGCTGTCTGGAAACTGGAAACGCTCACCAAGAGAGAGGGTTAAGAGTTGATCTGCAAAGTGCAAAACACACAAACGAATGCTCGTGTGGTTTAATACGTCTGCAGTGTTACAGTGGCTGTAATGGTTACCCTCTTGACGAACTGTTAGCTCATTAATGTTCGCTGTCCACGTTAGATAAATCATGGTTACGTCCCCGTGAACACACGTTCTCTGCAGTCTTTGTGATCTTTGTCTAAAAACTGTCCTGATACGTGGCGACCTCTCAGTGAACCCGTTAAATTATCACAACAAACGGCTTCAATCAAATTTAAATTAAAACCTTTTTTTATGACTTTTTAAGCCTCATAAAACTTTGATCCACCGTCTGACCTCTCAGCTCCTCTCAGGCCTTTAAAGGACGTCTCTCATTGCTTTTATAAAGTTTGTGATAATCAAACTGAAGTTATCGACCTAATCTCTGTTGGATTAACTGATCTGATCTTTGTGTTTATTGTTTTATCAGAAAACATCTTACTCAGCTTCGGTTCAGATGTTCTCTGAGGTCTGAATGAGTTTTTAAAAAGACCACCGAGGGCAGAGAGGCTGATGACGGAGCAGAGTTCACGGAGCGGGTCGCTCGGTGGAGGTCCGACCATCTGCTTTTTAATTCACTTTGACTGAACTTAATCTCGTTAAAACTAGAAACCTTTGAACGAGCAGCGGGGCATTAGCATTACGTGTCCGCAGTGTGTTTGAGGGGAACAGGTCGCGTTAACGTAATTTAATCAACAAATCAGGGAAACGAGCTTCTTCCTCCTTCATCAGTCATCAGCAGAGGTCTGAGGGGTCGCTGTTCCTGTCGTGTCATGACGTGTTTTTGTCTCTTTTTCTCGTGAAATACTCGAAACTTTCACTTCTTCTGGAAGTAAAACTCAAACTCTGGTTGAACTTCTCATGAGTCACTTCCACACTGAGGCCACAACCTCTGACGAGAGGTCACGTTCCTTCAATTTCAGCTAAAAAGTGTTAAATTTTATGTCGTTTTATGACTTCTTCTGGACAAAAACAAGCAGTGCTGCAGTTAATATTTTTATTTTCAATCTGTTGATTAGTTTTTAATTAAAATACTGTATAATCTGTCAGAAAATGATCCTGAGCCCAGGCTGACCACAAAATATATATATTTGTGATGATATAAAATCAGAAAATTCAGGTTTTGTTGATCGATAATCAAAACAATTGCAGATTAACTTTCTGTGAATCGTCATTTGACTAATCCATTTGATGTTTCGGGTTTAAAATGCAGAAAAAAAAATCCTCGAGCTCAACGTGACGTTTGTTTTGAGTCGCAAAAACTCCCAAAATTATTTAATTTATAATGAAGCAAAGAAAAGCAGCAAATACACCTGAGACGATGAAGAAGAAACAATGTTTGCTTCATAATTAACTTGTAAATTATAAAAAATGCATCAAAATTTGTCATTGATCCATTAATAATCCAAAATTAAGAAATACATTTCCAGTTCTGGGAACTTATGACTCATTTTTACTATTTTTATAAACTAAATAAGTAATTAATGATTTGAGAAAACAATTAGTGGATAAACTGATGAGGAAAATATTAATTATTTCAGCCCTGCAGTCGTTTTAGCACTAAACTCTGATGAATAAAGAATAAACCAACAACCTTACGGTCTGAACTCAGTGACCATGTTCGACACTGTCGCCTCAGACGTCTCTATTTGTCAGTCTGACCTCAGTCCAACCAGCAGCTCCTCCCTCACGTTACCCCCACGAGACGCTCTGCAGGCAGGGTGGGAAGTAAAGTAGCAGCCAGTCCTGGAGGATCTCCCCCACCGCCCGCCCTCCGTGGTCCCGTCAGTCCTTTTGTCAGGCCGCAGCGACCACGCTGTGATCCACAAATAGACTGAAGTGCCTCACGCACATGGAGGGGGACGGACAGATGGACCCACGGTCCCTCCTCCGGAGACACGACCTGAACTTTCAGGATTTGGAGGTGGTGAGACGGAGGTCTGCTGGGATTTATTCGCCCACGTGACTGATTATTTCTGGGCTTTTGTGGCTTTATTTAAACAGCCAGCAGACGGCCGACCATCACAGGACTTTTTAAAATGAAGCACCTCAAAATCTAAATCCTGTAACCACGGGAAGTATGAAGAATATACGTCCTGAAACAAACAGCTGATCACAAAAGACTGAAAGGAGCTCCGTGAGGCACAGCTAACATGTTTACATGCAGCTTAGCATTACGTTAGCAGCATGCTAATACTTGCTAATTAGTAGAGCTTGGGAAATTTAGAGTAGTAGTTTAGTCAATTTTTTGATTCCTGAATCGATTTTATATGAATATAAAAATTACTAAAACTAAGTCCATTAGCTCGATGCTAACAAAAATGGGAATTGCCTTTAACATGCTAACTAAATTAGCATTGTTATCGTGTTATCTACACATGCTCGACATAAAACGTGTTCAAACTAACCCCCAAATTCCACCTGGCGCGGACGCACAGCGTTGCGTGTACGCCGCGGTCGCCGCAGTGATACGCGGCCGTTCTAGTCAATGTTTCAAACCTCCACCGGCTCCGCCGCGGTCCGGTTCAGAAGCGTCCCAGAAGCGGGCCACCGCTCGCCTGTTCTATTTTTGACGGACGCCGCAAGCGGCCTGCGTCAATTTCCACAGAGCACCTCGAGCTGACAGGAAGTCAGACACAGACACAGCACAGAGAATCTGGTGGATTTTCAAAATAAAACACCTCCGCGCAAACTGCTGGTCGTAAAAACAGACAGAAGAGAAACAAATGAACTACCCAGCATATTTCCACATGTAGAAGCATATTTAGAAGAACATAAACCAGGAAAATGACCAAATCTGAGCAAGTAAACAAAGTCTGGAGGGAGAAACGCTTCTGAAACGCTCCCGGTGGGTTTGAAGTCGCGTGAAGGACGGACCAAAACAGCATCGCATCCGCGATGTGACAGAGACGAGTCTGGTGGATTTTCGGGGTTAGCGTCATGTCCTTTGTTCTGTGGAAACAAACGAACAGCTGCTGACTTCAGCTACGGCAACCTCAAAGGGTCAAAACTCAAAGCTGAAATATGTCTCATCACATATTCAGTCACTAGACGTGTTCAATCCACCGTTTTCCTCCGGAGTCGCGTTAAAAGAACAAACAAATATTTGAATAAATCGGAACATCAAACAATAAAACATTGTGAGAATATCGTCGCTGATCACTGCTGGCACTTAACACAATCACAAGTGCAGCTGAGGATGATGGGATCAGTAGTTTTGCAGGTATTTGTTCATAAACATATAAAACTATTGGACAAACATTTGGCCTGAAGGTGGCGCTACATTAAAAGTGTTTGTCGTATCCGTGACGTCACCCAGTCACCGTCTCCATTGTGCTTATTTAAACCTAATATTTTTGAATTTTGGACATTTGTTCTTATTTTCTGACAACAAAACAACACATTGATTATTAACAGATTAAAACAGTGAAGTCTGAAGCGCTCCAAACATCAAGATGGACCCAGCACTTGGTGGATTTCTTCATTATATGATCATAAAGGACGTCGTCTCTTCTTGGCAGGGCCGACTTTGAACACCGAGTCCTTCGGTTGGTAAATATAATCGTGTTCTGAACATCTTCGTCATGCAGATGGTGCACGCGAACGTGCCAAACTGATTTATACACACACAATGCAAAGAAAACTTCACACGGAGAAGTCTCCTGATAAAAACCGCCTGGCAGCCGATGAAAACCCAAACGGTGGAGGACGGGTGGACGGGTCAGAGCGAGAGCTGCACAGACTTCACGAGGCGTGAAAGTAACAACAAACAGCGGCCAAATGCTCGTTTGGCTGATCGATCGGACGCCGTGCCAGCGAGTCAACGCTCGTGTGGAGAGTTTAGTTTGCTCTGAAATAAAAGAGGACGTCGACTTCTGTCTTTAAAAACGTTTAAAGCTGCTCTCAATCCTTTTTTATGGATGCATGTTAAAGACACATTTACCCCTTTAAAATCTATTTTTCTGTCTCACTTAATAACTCAAACTGAACGCTTTCCAAACACTCTGACAACCAGTAACTATAGAAAACCTTCAAACTGTCTGCACAGAAAACTGCAGTTCCTCTTGTCGTCCACTTGAGGCTGGCTCCAGAAGTGAGTCAGTCTCCATAAGTCCCCATGTTAAAATGTCCAACTTCACAGCAGAAATAAACATGTTTACAGCCTGGTACAAAAAACAGTTTTGGTCTCTATAGCTAATTTCCCCGTTCATGACAACTGTACTGAGGGTGAATTTTTATACAGCTCACCTGTTCAGATTATATTAAGGCTTAAAGTTATGCAGGATTAAGAGCGTGGACGCTTTGATTGACAGGTGGGTGTCGTTACAGATGGTTTGTTTGAGCAGCCGGGCGTCATTCAGCCCGCCTCAGGTCAGCTGATGATCCACAACTTTGTCGATTTTTAGATTAGCCGGTAGAGACCTGTGGTTGATGTCACGGATACGTCGTCCATTCTTTATACTGTCATTGATAAGTACCTTTTTTTTGGCTGTTTAAGGTTCTTTAAGTCACATTTGCAGAACTTTTGGTGCTTTGAAGAACATTTTTATGTTTAATAATCTTTTTTTTACTTTTTAAAGGTTCTTTGGAAAACTGATCTGGATCTTTAAGTCACCTGATTATTTAAAGAGATCTACAACAACCTTTTAGAGAGAGCGATCAGTGAGGTAATAATAATAATTCATATAAACTAATAAAAGACTTTTGACTGACTTTTTGACACAATGATGCGTTAATTCAAATGAATATTTATTGCACCTTGAATGAACTCAAATACTGTTTACAGTCAATTCTGGGAAGGACTTGATCATAAATGTTCCTTCAAGGTTCCTCTATGGTGTCACCATGAAGAACCACTCCAGGTTCTGACTTGAACTTTTATTTTGAAGGGTGTGTGCTGCTTTAATGTAACTGTGTTCATTCTTTAAGGGACTTTGCACTAAAATGTAGTTACAGTAATAAGTCTTATATTTGTTTGTTTACTCAAACTAATACAGGATCTTTCAGGCTGCTACCAATATCGATATCTGAGAGCATCATTTAACATATAAACATTGAAGCTGACACGATTAATCGATCGATCAATCAACAGAAAATGAATCTAATCAGCTGTTCTGATGACTGATTCAGCCTTTGAGTCACCGTTCAAGCTGAAAAACACCAAACACGTCCTGATGCAGCGTCCGCAGGCTGATGATCGATGCTTTTCTTTGTCTCGTGTGACTGTTGACAGATTTTATTTTGGATTTGAAGCAATTTAAAGACAATTTTCTGATAGATTACAAACCAAACAACCATTTACCATCAACGCTACAGCTCATATTGATATATTTATTGATTAAAAATAAGAATAAATGTGAGTTGCAGCAGTCTTACATAACAAACGTGCTGATGAGGAAAGAAAAATGACATTTTTACAGTGTATTTAATGGAGATATTGTGTCTAAATGACCTCAAACATTATATTTACATTATGTTTAACGTTTCTGTACTGATATGCTGTTAAATACATAGTTTATAGGACTATAAATATGTAAATAAAGCTAAAACAGTCATTAATATTGTTTCATGCATATTTAAACTCGATATAATTCATATAATTTTGTCAATCTGAACTTTATTTACAAAATAAATGGTCTAAACTTTAATATTTAATTAATTAAATAAGCTGCAGTTATCAAAAATTAGCCTCCGTGAGGTTTCTCCCATATAAATTAGCTTTAATCTCGTTTTATGTTTAAATTAATGTGAATATAAAATGGTATTTTATTGTTTTAAATGAACTTCTAACGGTCACACATGAACAGTGAACTGTGAGTAAATATTAACAAGTTAAATGAAGGTGACAGTTGTGTTTAAAATGTGATTTAAAGCGTTTAATTTAGTTTTATAGTAGATAATTAAACTAACAGCTCCGTGTTCGTTAACCTGTGTGAAGCTGTGAAGGTAACCGGCGCTAACTTACCGCCAACTGACGAGCTTCTTTCTTTTAAAATGTCTCTTCAGTGTCGCAGAGCGGCTCGAACCAACTGATAAATCCAACAAACTGTCAACCCTCGGCGGCTCGGTCAGAGGAGGAGTGCCGGCGGACGGTGCTCGGTGCTCGGCGTGACTGTTGCTGCGTTCACGGTCGCTCACGTTTAAACGTTTAAACCGCCCGTCAAGCTACGCAGTTTAATATACACAGCATCCGGTGAGGATTTTCAGAATAAAACTACTTCCGGAAAAGGTGTCGCACTGAAATCTGTGACTGTGATGAAAAAGTAACGATTCTGGAAAGTAACTAAGTATATTTATGTCATAACCGTTATCTTTATTTTTAAGCTATCTGTATATATTTTATGTTATTTTATTATATTATACTTTTATTTTATTTTATCTATTTATTTTACTATTTTACCATTATGTATTTTTAATGGGTTTTATTTTATTTCTTATTTTTATTCTATTTTATTTTAGTTCAGTGTGTTTTTTTTAACCTGCCTCTGGTGTTTCCTCACTGCAAGATGGTGAGATGGTGCTTCCTCAGTTTGCACAGTTTGCATAGTGCCTTGTTTATAATAGGGTGGAGGTGGTTGTTGGGGTGGAGGGTTGGGAGCGGATGGGGGGTGTCAGGGTTTTATTGTGTGAAGCCCTTTGTGTTACATGTTTTGTATGAAAAGTGCTATACAAATAAAGTTTGATTGATTGATTTACTGACGTACTTTGTCTAAATAGCCTTCAGATTTGAGGTATTTGTACTTTACATGAGTATTTCCACTTTTCTGTTTCTTTATACTTCTACTGCATTACAGTTATTCGATGACTTTAGTTACAAGTTACATGTTAGATTCAGATCAATAATGCACAATAGATATTTTTATATTAATATTAGATAAAGTGTAAGATTTAAAATCCCAGAGCTGAAATTTACAAGCTACCCAGCTGTTTATAAAGTCATTAAAATTATAGTATCAATAATTGAACACCATTAATATAAAAACATTATTCTGCATGAGTAGTTTTACTTTTGATACTTTCAGTTTATTTTAATATTTTTAAGAAGATTCATTATTATGTTGCGTCTGGTATTTTGTTGACTTCAGTTTAACTCAGCGTCACGCGCCACTTTGCGTGCCGAGTTGAAGCCATGCCAGTCCGGCTCACACTGGCACAGTGCTGGCTTTGGAGAGTGTCTATGAAAACATGAAGTCTGGTGACCTTTCACAATAAAACCCTGCCCAACTTCAGCCAGAGCAGTCAACCAATCAACCAAAAACCACCTGTGAGGGTCTTAATTAAAGGAAGCTGTTTTTGAACTAGTTACTCAGCATTTTCACTTTTTGCCATCATAATTCACGAAGCGATCCCTCTTCAGAAATATTAAAACTACAAAGTCGTCTCTGAAGAATTCCCTTCTCATCTCCTGATCTTGAATATGCTAATCTGCAGCAGCTAAACGTTGGAAGCTATCACTCACACGCTGCATGAAACAACCAGAGAATATACAACGAGGTCAGCACGACACATGGAGCTCTGTGTTTTCACTGATGCTGGTTCACTTTAATCGACTGCTGCAGATGTAGTTGATGGGCCGGCACAGCCACGATGCCTCCGGGCAAGGTGACCTACTCCTGCTTGATCATTAGATGCTTTCATGAAGCTGCTCCACACAGATTTAGTTTTTTGGTTTATTTGGATCCTTTGTTGCATCGAGCACAGCGATTTAATCAAAACAAAACATCAATTAATCATTAATGTATGTGAAAAGCTACTGATTCTAATTAATTAAATAAATAGGAGCAAAAAAATAGATTGTTTAAAACATGTAGTTTGTATCTCTGGAGGCTTTAACTGCTTCAATATTTAACGAAGAAGAAGCTTTTCATGTTTCAAACACCCATTACAGTCCAAATGGTGTTCCACAGGGTTTAATACTTGGTCCACTACTCTTTTCATTATACATTCTTTCACTCAGTCAAATTCTAGTCTAGCGACTGACTCGCCTCATTATTCATTTTTATTGAGAGATGAGCTGGCATGCAGGGACCACTAATATAAAGAATGGACAGTGTATGCATGACGTCATCCACAGGTTTCTGAAGCTCAGGGTGGTTGCGCTGGCCACCGCCATCTTGGCAGTTCTACCTCCTGACTAAACTAAAAATCAGCAAAGGATCATCTGGAAACCTGGTTGCTCAAACAAGCCATCTGTAACGACACCCACCTGTCAATCAAAGCGTCCACGCTCTTAATCCTGCATAACTTTAAGCCTTAATATAATCTGAACAGGTCAGTTGTATAAAAATTCACCCTCAGTACAGTTGTCATGAACGGGGAAATTAGCTATAGAGACCAAAACTGTTTTTTGTACCAGGCTGTAAACATGTTTATTTCTGCTGTGAAGTTGGACAATTTAATATGGGGACTTATGGAGACTGACTCACTTCTGGAGCCAGCCTCAAGTGGACGACAAGAGGAACTGCAGTTTTTTGGCACTTCCGCGTTGGCTCGCTACTTGGAAAGTCCCTGTCAGTGTTTAGTTTGTCTGTTCTGGGCTGTTGTAGAAACATGGTGGTTCAACACGGCAAAGGCAGCATCTGTAGATATAAAAGTCTCATTTTAAGGTAACAAGAGCACAACAATTCTTATTTTCAGGTGATTAAACACTCGATTAAACACATGAAAACAGAGTAACAATCTGTAAATAGAGCAGCCAAATCTGGCACACTAGACTTTTAAACAATGTTCTTATACTTACACCATTCTATTGTAGTTTATTATTGTGATTGTTGCCTTTTTGCATTGAACTGTGTTATACAAATTAAGTTTATTATCATTTATTCCTTCACTCTGTGCATTAACGTGTCTTTCTGTAAAAATCCAACCCAGCCTGGTGTTTCTGTGTGGAGGGTTTACGTCCCACACAGCTCGGTGTAATTGCGGAGCAGCATTGTGAACAGTACACCTCTGTTCGCTCTGACAGAAGAGCACCATCTGGCAGAACATGTCGAGGACACCGGGGAGCTCGAGTCTGTTCAGCACAATCAGACACGACGACGAGGAAGAAACGACGAGTGAACCCTCCGCCTGCCACCTTCTCCATGGGTGGTCCAACTCCACATCCACATTTTGTTTTAGTTTAGAGGAGCGCTCACCTCGTCTGTAAACACAGATTAACAGTTTCTCAGAGAAAAATGGGAACATGCGGCGGTTTGGAGGCTGAGACTGGGGAGGGGTGCTTTTTAAATAATGCAGCAGACTTCCCGGTCTCACAGTGGGTGAGAAAGCCAGTCACAGTAGGGAGACCATAACACATCACTAGGATTTATCTCAGCTTATAATGATTGTGCTTTCTCCGGGAGCACAAAGGCTGCAGACGCTCCTCAACAGAAACTTCAGAATTGTTGTCATACAGTTTAAAAAACACTAGATTTTTATCTAAAAATACTTAAATCAGATGCAAACATGAAGATGACTGTGCTGTTTCCAAAAACAGGGATAGTTTCTGCAGAGTGCAGAGCAGCTCTGAAAAACGGCTGTTTTTTAATGTTTAGCCTGTTAATAGTCAAGCAGAAGAACCAATTATCAAGACAGGGGTATGTAGAAAGGATGGAGAGCAGTTCAAGTAAATTGAAAACGATAGAAATCATGATTTGATTGATAAAATATATCCACATATTTGTGTTTGGGGGCAAATAAACGCACAAATAAAATGTTTAGGATCTAAATACTACATTTCCCATGAGCCTCAGCCCATGTTGCTATGGCTTCTTCCCCATAGCAACATGCTTCTTCTTCTTTATCATTGCTATTGGAGACCAAACACTGCATTGCTAAACACACATGCTAAATTAATTGTGAATGATTTATCAGGTTTTGACCACAGACTGTATAAAACATGGACGTAGTAAGCAGGATTCACCATTTTAAATCATGCTTTATCTCCTGTATCATGGCGGTGTGTAAGATTTAGCGGCATCTAGAGGTGTAGTTGTGGATTGCAACCCCCGACACTCACCCTTCAAGCATTAAGGAGAAACTACAGCGAATGAAAAACATGAAAATCTCATAAACTGTACAAAACCTGGACGCAGTCTCCGTGACGTCACACACAGGTTTCTGAAGAGCCGCCATGAAGCTCAGTGTGGTGGCCATAGCAATTATTATCTTATATTGCCTTTATCATCTTGTTCTTCTTTATTGAAGCCAACAGATGGCAGGAAAGAGAGGAAAGAGAAATGGTGAAGGCAGACTCAAATCAGGGACTGTAGTTCAAGGTCGGTGCCTCAACCTCGAGGCCACCAAGATGCAACAAGAACCAGATACTTTACACAGCTGTTCATCTTTTGTACTGAAGGTTCAACGTGGAGAGTTTCAGTTTCTCCGACAGTCCAAAAGAAAACAAACAGAACTCAGAACCAACCTTTTTTTGTCCTTATTCTAATTTAAATTCCTCATTTAAGATGTAAAACAACAATTTATTTGTTAACTTTCAACGAGTGCAGTCAAAAACTCGTCATACTTCTGACGTATCAGTCATATTCATGTTCAGATCCACACGGAGAGATGAGTGTTTCCTCCATGTCGGGGTCATAACAACATATGGTGGATACAGAGCGGCGTACGGCGTGGACAAACCGAGCAGCTGCTTTTGTTTAGAGAACAGAAACGTCAGACAGATGAGATGAAACATTTCAGCTTCTCCTCAAACACTGTGCATACAAATGAAACACCACCTGCCATCCGCCATGACAGCCCGTCTATCCCACATCACCCGGGCTGTCCACCGCTGCTGAAATTGGGATTTTCTCGGTGTCTCGTCCTCTGAAGAAAGACGTTTTCAGAGAGACGAGAGAAGGAAAGAAAGCCCGGCTGTCTCGTTGGTTGTGAGTTAAGTCTGAGCGTGCTCTGTCGATGTCCATTACCTCAGCGTGCTCCCCTGTCACATGTGATGGGCACAGCGATCCTCGCTGCAGGTGCCTGATGTATGAATCCTGACAGGCCTCCGGTGGAGCCGCAAACATGAAGGACTCTGGGAAAAGAAAGGTCGACCACTGGAGGCTTCGAACAGGCGGGGGGTAGATTTATGTCTCTGAGAGCTGTTTTGATTGAAAGAGTGCTGGAAACACAAAAAAGTGTTGCAGAGCTGCAGAGACGAACTTTTCTTCAACATGTTCAGACATTACCAACGACACGTGAAACATTTAACCAACAGGAAGTGCCAAAAACTGCAGTTCCTCAAACGTCCACTTGAGGCTGGTTCCAGAAGTGAGTCAGTCTCCATAAGTCCCCATGTTAAAATGTCCAACTTCCCAGCAGAAATAAACATGTTTACAGCCTGGTACAAAAAAACAGTTTTGGTCTCTATAGCTAATTTCCCCGTTCATGACAACTGTACTGAGGGTGAATTTTTATACAACTCACCTGTTCAGATTATATTAAGGCTTAAAGTTATGCAGGATTAAGAGCGTGGACGCTTTGATTGACAGGTGGGTGCTGTTACTGATGGCTTGTTTGAGCAACCAGGCGTCATTCAGGACGCTGCTGATGCACGTCTTTGCTGATTTTAAGTTTAGCCAGGAGGCGGAAGAGTTGCTGACAGGGAGTGGGGGCCGGGGTCGTGCCAGAACAGGAGCTGGGCAAACAGACAAGAAGAGAAGAGAGTGAAGAGGATGTTGACGGAGGAAGCTAAGAGAAGAAAAGGAGAGAGTGAGCGAGCAAGAAGCCGCCAGACAAGAGTAAATCTGGGACTGACTTTTAGTGGTTGGTGAGAGCTTGGTGAAATAAAAGGCTGAAAGACAGACGCCGAGCTGGGCTGACTGCTGTTGGACTAGTCAGTAATATTAGCTGGCTGCTATGTCTGCTGTTGTTGACCTTGTTGATGTTTGGCTGTTAGCAAAGTTGTCGTTTTGGCTGTCCATATTTACCACAGTGGGATTACACTCTGAAACTGGAGGCAATAAATCATAAAAAAAATACAGATTTCTACGTGATGTGGCTTTAAAACAGAAACATCAGCCTCTACCTGAATGATAAAATGAGCTTATTGTAGTTTAAGATTAAAGATGTGATGCAGAATGAATCCTCTTCTTGTGATCTTTGATGCCGCACGAGGAGGAGGAGGAGGAGGAGGAGGAGGAGGAGGAGGAGGAAGACTTCTGGTCTCAGCACATACAGAATAACAAACACGCTGCCTGTTGTTTGAAAAGACACCTAAGAGACCCCGTGGACATTTACAGCTATGTCAATAACTCCAGGTGAGGTCCTCCATGCTACATTGCCCTCATGTACAAGCAGGAGAAACCAGGAGCAGCGAGTGTGGAGCTTAAAGCCCAGCGGACACAAAAATGACTCATGCAGCATTTCAAGGACCAATCTATCAAAACACAGCCTACATGGAGCAGCTGGAGCCTCAGATATGAAATTATATTTTTACACAACGTGAGCCTCATTTTCATAAATTTAAAAGAAATTCTTGACGTCTTGGAGAATGTTTTTGAAAAATTCCAAACATTCTTGGTTATTTTTGGACGCAGAGGGTGAAATGAGGTTGATGCAATCAGCAAACACAGACTGGACCTTTAAGTAAAGTTTCCAATACAACAGTGTACAATGACTCTGTTACAAGTAAGTAAAAGGCCCGGTCAGTACTTCCTGCCGACTCTTTGGCGAACATTCCCCCAGAAAACAGCCTCTGTCTGGGCAGTGAGAGCCGGGTGACTCCCTCTGTTTACCAGTGATGATATATTTAGCAACCCACATTGTCCTAACAAACAACAATGATGTTGTAGTTCGTTTCTTCGACAACTTTTATGAGAAAGATCTTTGAAAAGTCGACTTGACGTGGTCAGTCCTCCCTGCCGACTCTTCGGCGAACTCTCTATCTCCGGCAGTGAGAGACTGTTTATCTACGGTGATTAAGTGATGAAATTTTGAGCAACCCACATTGTTCTAACGAGTCTTTGGCAATTTATATTAGAAAAGATCTCCAAATGTATGTGTAGAAGTCACCGTGACCCGGTCAGTCCTTCCCTGCCGACTCTTCGGTGAACTGTCCCCCCAGAAAACAGCCCTCGTAAGTAACTGTAGTGTGGTAAGAAAGTAGAATAAAGTGGAGTAGATGAAGTCTGAGTCGACTTGATGTTTCCAAGCGGCAGAAATTCATCAGTCTGAACGTCGTCACCGACGTTATGAATGAAGTGACGACCCCACACAGGCGTCGTATCATTAATGACTTCCTCTCTGACCATTCAACGCCCCTCATTGTGAGGTGAAATTACATTATGCTTAACATGGCAGATGATGATCTCACTGGTCTGGACTGTGTGTGTGTGTGTGTGTGTCTTGCCTGTTTCCTGTCAGCTGTTGTTTCTCACGTCTGTGCTGAAGGACGTCTGAAGTGATCGAGTGTGTTCGGACCGTGAGCTGAATCTAACTTTGTTAAGTCGTTTTCCTGAGCAGCGTGTTTTCACACGTTACGGGGAACAAAACACGTCTAGAACAGACAACCGATAATCAGTCAACACGCTAAAAACACGCTACTGAACATGAAACTCTTCTACAACAACACGCCTTCACTTTATCGCAGGTATGACTGAACTTGTATACTTCAACGTGGAGCAAAGCGATGCAGAGTGGCAACCTCTGTGGCTGTGAAGTGAAGTGCCAAAAACTGCAGTTCCTCAAACGTCCACTTGAGGCTGGCTCCAGAAGTGAGTCAGTCTCCATAAGTCCCCATGTTAAAATGTCCAACTTCACAGCAGAAATAAACATGTTTACAGCCTGGTACAAAAAACAGTTTTGGTCTCTATAGCTAATTTCCCCGTTCATGACAACTGTACTGAGGGTGAATTTTTATACAACTCACCTATTCAGATTATATTAAGGCTTAAAGTTATGCAGGATTAAGAGCGTGGACGCTTTGATTGGCAGGTGGGTGTTGTTATTGATGGTTTGTTTGTCAGTAGTCCCTGCATGCCAGCTCACCTCTCAATAAAAATGAATGATGAGGCGAGTCAGTCGCTAGGCTAGTCTAGAATTTGACTGAGTGAAAGAATGTATAATGAAAAGAATAGTGGACCAAGTATTGAACCCTGTGGAACACCATTTGGACTGTTTGAAACATGAAAAGCTTCTTCTTCGTTAAATATTGAAGCAGTTAAAGCTTCCAGAGATACAAACTACGTGTTTTAAACGATCTATTTTTTTGCTCCTATTTATTTAATTCATTAGAATCAGTAGCTTTTCACATACATTAATGATTAATTGATGTTTTGCTTTGATTAAATCGCTGTGCTCGATGCAACAAAGGATCCAAACAAACCAAAAAACTAAATCTGTGTGGAGCAGCTTTATGAAAGCATCTAATGATCAAGCAGGAGTAGGTCACCTTGCCCGGAGGCGACGCACTCAGCTTCACAGCAGCTCTTCAGAAACCACCGTGGATACAACGTCCATGTTTTATACAGTCTATGAACGCTGTTACATCCAAGCATCCAAACTAAGTATTATTGCTGCTGGTGAGTCTGTTAATGATGAATGACCTTTATATCATTTATTGTGTCTATTCGTTGAAACAATAACAATAACAAACTTCCTCTGACCTCACAGCGCTTCTCATCCCTGCATTGGTTCCTTAAATGTTCACAGCTGGCTTTGTATATTGTTAATAGCACTTAGTTTGTTTATAGTGTTTTTGATCAGTTTGATAATCAGATGCAGAGGAACTGTTTCACAGGGTACAGTCATTGTGTGTGTGTGTGTGTGTGTGTGTGTGTGTGTGTGTAGGATAATACATGCAGAGTTTTGGCAAAGATTTCTGAACACTTTGCTCCGGGCAGCAGTTGGATGTGTTTGTTGGACAGACGTGGGAGTGTCCCTCTGCCTCTGAAAACAGGATGAAGCTCAGTGTGTGTGTGTGTGTGTGTGTGTGTGTGTGTGTGTGTGTGTGTGTGTGTGTGTGATGCAGTCATCTGAACAGTACGAAGGAGCTGCTATCGTTACTCACAGGGCGGCGAATGCCACAAACACACAACTTGCTCTAGCTTCCTCCGTCAACGTCCTCTTCACTCTCTTCTCCTCTGCCATTTGTCCATAGAGGCTGCTGAGCCCGGTTACATTGCCCGCTCGCCCAGCTCCTGTTCTGGCACAACACCGGCTTTGCTCCCCATCAGCATTCCCGGTGGTCCAAAATGCCTGTGGTACAAACACTGACACTCCCTCTGGGTGCTCTGAGCTCACAGTTCAAGCAGCCCGGCTAACAAACTGAGGTAACATTGGCTAACAAACTGAGCTAACATTAGCTAACAGCAGCTAACAAACTGAGTCATATCATTAAACAGCAGCTAACAAACTGAGCTAACGTTCGCTAACAGCAACTAACAAACTGAGCTAACATTGTCTAACAAACTGAGCTAACATTAGCTAACAGCAACTAACAAACTGAGCTAACATTGGCTAACAAACTGAGCTAACATTAGCTAACATTGGCTAACAAACTGAGCTAACATTAGCTAACAGCAACTAACAAACTGAGCTAACATTGGCTAACAAACTGAGCTAACATTAGCTAACATTGGCTAACAAACTGAGCTAACATTAGCTAACAGCAGCTAACAAACTGAGTCATATCATTAAACAGCAGCTAACAAACTGAGCTAACGTTCGCTAACAGCAGCTTACAAGCTTACAGCAGCTAACAAACTGAGCTAACATTAGTCAACAGCAGCTATTAAACTGAGCTAACATTAGTTAACAGCAGCTATCAAACTGTGCTAACATTAGTTAACAAACTGAGCTAACATGAGCTAACAGCAGCTAACAAACTGAGCTAACATTAGCCAACAGCAGCTAACAAACTGAGCTAACATTAGCCAACAGCAGCTAACAAACTGAGCTAACGTTCGCTAACAGCAGCTAACAAACTGAGCTAACATTAGCTAACAGCAACTAACAAACTGAGCTAACATTGGCTAACAAACTGAGCTAACATTAGCTAACAGCAGCTAACAAACTGAGCTAACATGAGCTAACAGCAGCTAACAAACTGAGCTAACATTAGCTAACAGCAGTTAACAAACTGAGCTAACATGAGCTAACAGCAGCTAACAAACTGAGCTAACATGAGCTAACAGCAGCTACAGCTGTCAGCAGTTTACTTCACTGTCCATCAGGAAACTCTGTAAATCACAGAGAGTTGAGGCGGAGCAGCCGGAGGACATCAGAGGGAAAACCAGAAAACATTTTCTCCATAAAATATGATCCAGTTTCACCAGAATCAGTGAAATAGTTGGTGGTGTGTGACTTAGTGCCGTAAAGCGTTACGTACTTCTCCCGACCCGGAGCCCAAAGTTACATAGTGTACAGCTTTTATGTGATATGTTGAGATTTTTATGGCAACACAACTTTAAAATAAAGCCACAGCAGCCATCCTTCACTTCACTGAACTTGTAGAAGCGTCATGCATTTACACATTAAACAAACATTATTATTATAAAAATACAAAAACTAGTTTTGAATAAACACAAAAATCAACATCAGAGACTTCTGTCTCACTTTCTGCTGCTGATGCTGTTTTTCTATAAAGGGACGTCGCCCTCCAGTGGTTTGGGCATGAACTGCAGCATGTCTGCAGCTCAGTATTGTACATATATTTTGTGAATTATTTACACAAACAGTCCCTAAAAATCAGCTGAAGTACTGCTCCTCATCCCATCCATCCAGTTCAAAACCAAAGGTGGTAGAGTGTTTTGATATAATAGAAATGTGGAGAATATAACTCCATAATTATTGATGACACATTATGCTGCAAATAAAACGAGTGTTTGTGTTTTGAATAAAGTTTCTATCATCTTGTTTATTGCTGTATTTATCTTCTTACATTTGACGGGAAGAAGTCAAAGGAAGAAGGAAGTCCATCAGAGTCTGAATCTGCCTCGTTTCACGCTGTACGGAGGAAAACATCCAGTCGACTCGGTTCAGTCAGTGAATCTGGGTCATCTGGGTCTGCTGGATTTCCTGTCCACGCCTTTATGTGTCTGCTGCTGCTCAGTCTGTCGCTTCATTTTCTCTTTGAGTCTCACAGATTAAGTGGTGAAACATGGGCAACCAATACTCTCAAGAAGACTACGACAGGTCTGCTTCTGAATTTTATCGGATTGCTTTGAGTAACCCATGCATCTTACCAGATGTAAGTATAGACGAGTCTCTGCTGAGATATTCTGGCCTCGACTCTAACTCTGTGCTGGAGACCTACTCTGACGGGCTGGTCAGCTACGTGCCGGGCTACATCGAGAAGTTGGGATCTAGTTTGGGATCATTGACTCCGATCCCAAACGCTGTTGGACTTGGAGCATTGGTGATTTCCATGATCATAGAGCTCTGCATCAGTGGTGCCACTCAAACAGGAGATGATTCGTTCAGCATGCTCCGACGTGTGTTTGGTGAAGAGAAAGCCTCAGCCGTCCGGGACACAATGACAGAGTATCTGAGGCGCCATCAAACGTCCATCAACAACAACCAACGACTACGGGAGGAAATCCAGAGACTAGAACAGCAGCTGAGCAAAGATCTCACCGTCCTCAGAAACTCCCTGCTGCATGACGGACAGATGAGCACCCGTGGGTTCAAAATCTGGGTTAACGGCGCCTCCTTCCACCTCCAGATGTTGATCCACCAGGCTCGACTGAATCCTCAGGCAGACTCTGTTAACAGGATCAGGAGCACCATCAGTTTGTATCTGCAGGACCTGAATGATTTACTGGAGAGATACGAGACTCAACTGGACATTGTTAGGATACATGAGACCGCCACTTGTTTTATGGAAGCATGTGATTACAGTTGTTATATAAAAAATGATAAGTGTAAAGTGTTTCGGAACAATGAGAGGGATCCCTGTGACGGTTCTCAGCTGACTGAGGCTTTTATGAGACTCCTTGTCTCACATATCAGATCAGTTATGGACAATCATTTTATAAATATCAGGAACAACCTCACCTGTCTGATCAACCAACACGGTTCATTCACTCTGCCAAAACGAACCACTCTGACAGGATAGTTTATCTTTGTTTGATTTATTCACCTTAAATATCACTAATCATACAGATATAACACAGTAATGGACAAAAACTGACCTGATTGAGTGAGATTACTCATGTAAACTTTGTAAACACCTGATTTACTCTTAAACTCTGATCTACATGTATACTCGACTATCTGTGTGTAATGTGATTGTGACTGCTTGTAACCAAATGATATATATATATATATATATATATATATATATATATATATATATATATATATATATATATATTACGACGGAGTATTAGGGCCACATTGAGGAAAAAAAATCACAGACTTCGAGAATAAAGTCGTAAATTTTCAAGAATAAAGTCGTAATATTAACTTCGGTAAAGTTGGGAAGATATTGGCAGATTCGAACTTCCGGGATCAATAACTCTCAAGTGAAACGTTGTTAAAACACAAAACACGCATATTTTCAACCGCAGTAAGACAGACAACGAGCTACAACCTCATTTTCATCAAAACGAGCCATCCTCGGAGCCACACCAACAACATTAGTGTTTATGTGCAGCCGGCTGTGACAGCAGCGCAGGGACCGTCTACAAAGTGCAACACCGAAAAGAGATATTACAAAAATATTCAATAACTTCACTATAAACTGCTACAGATTACACTACAACACTTAGTATGTAAAATGCCTTTCTTTCAAACCAAGTGTTGTTGAGATCAATGAAGTGTGTAGTGAGTTTGGTGACACTACACTGTATTATAGTGAAGTTATTGAATATCACACAAAGTTACAGAAGAGCTTCAGGAGTTAGTAAATGGTGTGAGTAATGAATATATATATATATATATATATATATATATATATATATATATATATATATATATGTTACGATGGAGTATTAGGGCCACATTGAGAAAAAAAAATTCACAGACTTCGAGAATAAAGTCGTAACCGTAACTGATCTTCAGCCCTGCAGCCAACACAGGACAATCCACAACCAATCAGGTGGCTCGATTTGTTCCAATTCCAAACCATCAAACTTTTGGGGCTTTTGGTCAGCCAATGGGAGAGCCGGATTTGTTCCAATTTCTCACTCATCCCGCCTCCTCTCTGCGCAAACTCAGTTACGGCGGAGCTGATAGCGAAACATCAATTTTTTATTAATAATTGTTGTGGAGAAAACTCTTAGAAAAACTTGATACAAATCTGAACTCCTTTACTTAAAAAACTCCACAGTTCTTTATAACCACTCTTACATCACTGTTACATAACCAAATCACCCAATATGGACCCAAACATCCTGAACTTTGTCATGATCACGTAGTCAGTGTTCTGAGTGTCACTCAAAATTCCCAGAAATGTGTAGCAATGTGTGTGTATTTCTCACGAGTGTGTATGTTTGCTTGACTTCTCCTTGATCTGGTCAAAGCCGCCTGACAAAACAAGTCAAAACTGGTAATGAATGTTATCTGGCGAACATTTAATACTGGCAGTTATCCCAGACCATGATAGAGATGTTAAAGATGTTTCCCAGCTGTGTTTCCTGAACGTTTTTCTTCATCTGTGTGTGTTTATGCAGCTCTATGTGTGTGCTTCTATTATATTACATTTAAAAATATATATGTATCACTCAAAACACGACATAATCAATAAATATTTTTATTTAATAATCATTCAGTCATTAATAATTATAACTTAGTATAACTTATATAGCGTTTATCCCTCCAGACTTTGTTTACTTGCTCAGATTTTGCCATTTTCCCAGTGTATGTTCTTCTAAATATGCTTCTATGTGTGTAAATATGCTACGTAGTTAATTAGTTTATCTTTTGTCTGTTTTTACGACCGGCAGTTTGCACGGGGTATTTTATTTTGAAAATCCACCAGATTCTCTATGCTGTTTCTGTGTCTACACACAGGAGCCCCTGATGTTGTGAAGCAACAATCGGAGGTATTAAAACGAGACTTTATTGATCTCATGAACAAAGTTCGGTGTTTAAATACTGAGGTGTTTTTCAGTGGGCCCCTACCGTTCGGCGAGGAGATGAGATTCAGCAGGCTGATGATGCTGATGAACAGATGGCTCAGAGACACGTGTGCCGCTCAATCAGTGAACTTTATTGACAATTTCAACATCTTTTGGGGATGCAGGCACCTCTTTAAGGCAGATGGATTTTGCCTTAACAAGTCAGGAGTACAGCTGCTAAGCTCCAACATTTTTTATTCTCTGTGCCAGACACCAGCAGCCCCTGTCAGGGACAAGAGGCAAGACAAGCCAAAACAACAGGTAAGACGGCGCTGAGATAAGGACTGACCATGAAGGACAGCGGATCCAGAAAGAACCTGCATCATCATCATCCTCACCCCAACAACTGGAGTCTCCCCCAGCCCCAACAGCCCAACAAGTGGAGTCTCCCCCAGCCCCAACAGGAGACTCCCAATCTTCACCCCCCCAGACCCCACCCAGCCCCCAACTCTCTCCACTCAGTCTGGACTCCCCACTTCAAATCAAATCAAATTTTATTTGTATAGCCCAAATTCACAAAACACATTTTGCCTCAGAGGGCTTTACAATCTGTACAGGGAGTGACACCCTCTGTCCTTACACCCTCTGTCCTTTGACCCTCTGTCCTTAGACCCTCGGTTCGAGTGAGGAAAAACTTGCCCACAAAAAACCCTTTTAACAGGAAAAAGGTGGAAGAAACCTCAGGAAGAGCCACAGAGGAGGGATCCCTCTCCCAGGACGGACAGACGTGCAATAGATGTCACATGTACAGAACAAATCAACAGAGACATATTGTACAATTACAATGAATGATGAAATGATTACAGTATACAGAGTACACAGAGATATGGTAACAATAATGACAGTAATAATATAAGTAGTGGACGTCGTGCAGGACCACAGCAGCAGCCACGATCCATGAGAACCTGCTGGACGAGAGAGCACAGAAACTCCGGGGAAGAAGTTTAGTTAGTAACATGCATTAACATGCATTAATGAGACATGCATGTTTACAGATGGTGATGGTGATGGAGGGAGAGAGAGAGAGAGAGAGAGAGAGAGAGAGAGAGAGAGAGCGAGAGAGAGAGAGAGAGAGAGAGATTTGAGTAGAGTTTTCAGTAAAGGGAGATGTGACTACATCTTCAACCAGTACCGTGCCTGGCTAGGCATAACCCTGAGAGAGAGAGACAGAGAGAGAAAGGAGGGAGAGGGAGTCCCCCGGCAGTCTAGTCCTATAGCAGCATAACTAAGGGATGACCTGAGCCAGCCCTAACTATAAGCTCTATCAAAAAGGAAAGTCTTAAGTCTACTCTTAAAAGTGTTGACCGTGTCTGCCTCCCGAACCCAAAATGGTAGTTTGTTCCACAGAAGAGGAGCTTGGTAGCTGAAAGCTCTGGCTCCCAGTCTACTTTTGGAAACTATAGGAACCACAAGGAACCCAGCATTCTGAGAGCGCAGCGTTCTAGAGGGGTAGTAAGGTACTATGAGCTCTTTTAGATATGATGGTGCCTGACCATGAAGAGCTTTGTATGTAAGGAGAAGAATTTTAAATTCTATTCTAGATTTAACAGGTAGCCAATGCAAAGAAGCCAAAATGGGAGAGATGTGATCTCTGATCTTGGTTCCTGTCAGAACACGTGCAGCAGCATTCTGAATCAGCTGCAAAGCCCTAAGAGACTTACTGGAGCAGCCTGATAACAAAGAGTTACAATAGTCCAGCCTAGACGTAACAAATGCATGGACTAGTTTTTCTGCATCCGCTTGAGATACGATGCGTCTGATTTTGGTGATGTTACGTAAGTGGAAGAAAGCAGTCCTCGAAATTTGTTTTATGTGGACATTAAAGGACAAATCCTGATCAAAAACAACTCCAAGATTCTTTACGGTGGAGCTGGAGGCCAGGGTGATCTCGTCTAAAGTAACTAAGTCTCTAGAAAGAGAGTTTCTGAGGTTCTTGGGTCCAATTACAAGAACTTCAGTTTTGTCTGAATTTAACATCAGAAAATTGTAGGTCATCCAACTTTTTATATCCTTAAGGCATGCTTGGAGTTTAGTTAACTGATTGGTTTCATCAGGCTTGATCGATAAATATAATTGGGTGTCGTCAGCATAACAATGAAAATTAATGGAGTGATTCCTAATAATGTTCCCTAGAGGAAGCATATATAAACTGAATAGAAGTGGTCCTAGCACAGAACCTTGTGGGATCTAAAAAATACGATTTAAACCAGCTTAGGGCGGTTCCTTTGATGCCAATTTGATGTTCCAGTCTCCGTAAAAGAATTTGATGGTCAATGGTGTCAAATGCGGCACTAAGATCTAACAGGACAAGTACAGAGATGAGTCCACTTCTGGATTTCACCGACAGGATGAAGAGCTTTGTCAATATTGGAATCCAACTAACACCACGCCAAAATCACATGTTTTCCCCCATTAACCTCCCCCATCGTCCAGCCCCTCCCACTCCGCCACCTCGGAAACAACCCTCAACCAATAGTCACCGAGCCCCCCCACCTCCTCTGAATCATCATATCTGTGACTGACTGATATGTGCCGGGTCAAGGCTGCAATACTGATATCAACAATGTTTTTCCCCAGGAACAGTCAGGGCCCTATGGAGTTCAGGCAGTCTTCTCAATCCCTGTGATGAGGGTTCAATTAGATCTGCCAATCTATTGAGTATAGCTTGTCAACCCCGAAATTCACCAGTGTCTCCTGTTATCTCCACAAGGTTAGCCCTACTCAATATCAGATCACTAGCCAACAAATCTCTGTTAGTAAATGACATCATTATGACCTATAATCTAGACTTTTTACTTCTTAGTGAAACATGGCTGACTGAATATAGCTGTGCTACCATTCTCAATGAGGCAGCACCAACAAATTTCAGTTTTATGAATAAGTGTCGAAGTGGTAAGAAGGGCGGTGGAGGTGCTGCCATTTTTAAATCAGTATTTCAGTGCAAGGAAACTTTATTTGGTGATTTTAGCTCTTTTGAATATCTCTGTTTTTTAGTAAAGGGGGATCCAAAAGTTATTTTTCTAATCATTTATAGACCACCAAAATACCCAGGAAAATTCTTTGATGAGTTTGCTGAACTGCTGTCAGTTATCTGCACTGACTACAACTTTTTTATCATAACGGGGGATTTTAACATTCACATAGACAATAACATGGACACAAATGCCAAAGAACTTTGTTCTCTACTTGACACCTTTGGTCTCTTCCAACATGTGTAAGGGCCCACACACACTCGAGGCCACACTCTGGATCTGGTTATCTCTAAAGGTGTTGACATTTCTTCTGTTGATATTAAGGACTTGGCTCTTTCTGATCATTTCTGTGTGTTCTTTGACTTACAGATAACTCCAAACATTCAGTTAACCTCTGTGTCTGTTAGAAAAAGGTACATAAATGAGAATACCAGTGCTAAGTTCATGGAGGCTGTAGCTATGTCACCAACCGAGAGTGCAGAGACAGTTGATGAACTCTTAGATAAGTTCAACTCGAAATCTCAAATGTCATGGATACTGTTGCACCTATTAAAACTAAGATGACCTTGAGCAGACAGAGAACACCATGGAGGAACACTATGATGGTAAAGGCTTTGAAAGCAGAATGCAGGAAAGCAGAGCGTAAATGGAGAAAAACTAAACTTCAAATCCACCATGACCTCTACAAACAAAGTCTTTTTAATTTTAACCAGGGGTTACTCAAGACTAGACAGCAACACGTATCTGAAATGATTAATAAGAACATCAACAACACTCGCACTCTGTTTTCTATGGTTGATAAGCTTACAACCCCCCCAAAAGAGACAGTTTCAGAACTATCTTCCACAGAAAAATGCAATGTATTTGCTTGCTTTTTCAATGAAAAAATCAAATCTATAAGGCTAAATATCAACACAAATCAGCAAAATAATAAAATGACGCAATCCTTAAAACCACCTAGGAATAAATCAGCTATGATGTCAGAATTTAATACAGTTGACCAAAAAACCATAGAGCAAACAGTTCAGCATCTTAAACCATCGACATACTGTCTTGACACGATACCATCTGACTTTTTTAAAACTATCGTAAGCTCTGTCCAAACAGATCTGCAGCAAATGATAAATTGCTCACTTCAATCAGGCACGTTTCCTAAACCCCTAAAAGTAGCTGCCATTAAGCCACTCTTAAAAAAGAGAACGCTGGATGCTTCCATGTTAACCAACTACAGACCTCAATATCTCAAATCTTCCTTTTATAGCCAAGATCATTGAGAAAGTGGTTTTTAATCAACTCAGCAACTTCTTGAACTCCAGTGGACTCCTTGACAAATTTCAATCAGGCTTCCGACCTCACCACTGTACAGAAACAGCTCTTATTAGAGTGTTAAATGACATAAGGTTGAACACTGACTCAGGCAAGGTGTCAGTTCTGGTCCTGTTGGATCTCAGTGCTGCGTCTGACACTGTGGATCACAGTATACTGCTGAACAGGTTGGAAACCTGGGCAGGACTCAGCGGAACAGTCCTAGAATGGTTCGGGTCCTACTTGGAGGAGCGGAGTTATTTTGTGACCATTGGAAATTATCAATCTGATCGAGTGGCTATAACATATGGAGTTCCTCAGGGGTCAGTCCTTGGACCCCTTCTGTTCAGCCTATATATGCTGCCTTTG
This sequence comes from Sciaenops ocellatus, assembly GCA_033000465.1. Lineage (NCBI taxonomy): Eukaryota > Metazoa > Chordata > Actinopteri > Sciaenidae > Sciaenops > Sciaenops ocellatus. The sequence continues at coordinate 31,626,419 of CP136888.1, read as the reverse complement.
GGTCAAATTGTGCAGAATTCTAATGTCAACTATCATAGTTATGCAGATGACACACAGATATATCTTGCACTGTCTCCAGATGACTGCAGTCCAATAGAGTCATTGTGTCACTGTTTAGAGCAAGTCAAAAATTGGATGAACCAAAATTTCCTTCAGTTAAATCAAGACAAAACTGAGGTCATTGTTTTTGGCAATAAAGAGAAGAGGGTTACTGTCAGTAAACACCTTGAGTCACTGTCTCTAGAAACTAAAGACCAAGTCTGAAACCTTGGCGTGCTGATAGACTCAGATCTGACCTTCAACAGTCATATCAAATCAGTCACCAAAACAGCCTTTTATCAACTGAAGAACATATCCAGAATTAAGGGCTTTATGTCCCAAACAGATCAGGAGAAGCTCATTCGTGCCTTCATCTCCAATAGACTCGACTACTGTAACAGTCTTCTGACTGGACTCCCCCAAAAAAGTATCAAACAGCTGCAGCTCATTCAGAACGCTGCAGCTCGAGTTTTAACCAGAACAAAGAGATCAGAGCATATCACCCCAGTTCTCAAGGCTTTACATTGGCTGCCAGTCAGCTACAGAATAGATTTTAAAGTTCTGCTACTGGTTTATAAATCACTGAATGGTTTAGGTCCAGAATACATGAATGACATGTTAGTAGAATATAAACCCAGTAGAGCTCTGAGATCTACTGACTCAGGTCAGATAGTGGAGCACAGAGTTCAAACCAGACACGGTGAAGCAGCATTTAGCTGTTATGCTGCACACAACTGGAACAAACTACCAGCAGAACTCAAATCAGCCCCAACTGTAAGCACTTTTAAATCCAGGTTAAAAACATGAGATGTGTGGTTTGTGTCTGTGCAACACTTCCTTGTTGTTCTATGCCGCCGTGTAAAAGACCAATCAAAAAATAGATGTTCGACTCCATACACAGTCGACGAATGGAAAAACGTTACTAGGCAGAATACTTTCTTTTTCAACCAATCAGTGGACGGTTCCTATGACGTATTCAAAGGAGTCTGTGGTCTTGGGGGGGGGGGGGGACAATAGAGAGAGACAGTGCAAGGAAAAGGCAGTTTGTCTAATCTGCAAAGATACAGTGGTGGTGCTCAAAGAATTTATCATTCTATGAAAGTGACACTATGAAACTCGCCACGCCAAGGCCAAGCGAAGGGCAGCTGCAACAAATGATCATTATAATCTCCACAATAACGCTGGTTGTCACTTTGGTCCATATCATTTCCTATTATAGACTGACCCCGGCCCCCCATCACAGAAAGGAAAGTTGATGTGGCCCCCACTGAAAAAGTTTGGGGACCCCTGGTCTAAAGATTATGATTATTTGCTTTTATTTTTATTATCCATCTAATGCTTCTTGTGCTCTGATTTTATCAAGATATTCTGTGCTTTTATCCTCTTATTTATGTCTCTGTGTGTATTAAAACATTTAAATTTGCTCGATAAATAAACTCTGGTCTGGAGCTTTAGATCATATCACATGATCTTCATCAGAAGTTGTTGTGGAAATGTTAAATTCTCTATTTTTGTGAACTTTAAAAGTTGTTTCACTCCAGCTGGTTTAAGAAATAAAGCTGTTGTTAATAATTTATGGTTATGTTATTAATTCATACACTGCTAACAGAGCTGGTAAAGTACTAATACTAACAATGGTACTACGTGGTTGCAGCAGCTGAAATACAAGCAAAGTCTCACTAAAACTATTTAATGTACAAGTAATAATTAACCCATGAAGGAGTTCAGATGCTACAGTGCTTCAAAATGTCACAATACAATGATAAAACTAAGTTGGTCTGTCAGTCAGTCCATAAAAATGTCTGACAATAATTTTCAGTGGGTTCATCACTACAAACGACCTATTTCACATTACACATTTGATTTGATATCAATAAAACAATATTGCTGCTCCAAGTGAAGTGAGGACGCGTCTGGAACGTCCTGCTAAACCACTGCGACCCTTCGACACCTTCGCCTTCCGTAACGAATTACAAACAAACAAAAGTCTTGTAATCGGTTTATTGGCAAAATGAAATATAATGAATGTTGTGAGTACACACTTACCAATCCAGCTAGCTACCAGGAATCCATCTAGTTATAAACATACGTCCCCGTTTTGTCTTAAAACTATTATAAAGGTTAATGAAGTGTTTTTCATACAGACTGTACATAAAGAGAAAACAGGATGGTGGATTTGTACATTATAAAAACAACAAAACATCTCGGCTGTAAGTTTAAAATAAATAAATAAAAGTGATTTTTTTCAAGATGAATCTCCACACAGTCAAAGTCTATTGAGCAGTCAGTACTGTAAACAAATGGAAAGCACAATGTTCAGGGCCAGACTATTTGTTTATTGCAATTCTACAAAAAGTAGATGTGCAGTTACAAAATATATTCATGCAGTACAATACATACAGTGATGAACTTTACAAATGTCTATTGAAACAGCTGCATGTAGTGCAGTACAGTAAATTTGTAATTACAAAAATACAGTAGTATACTGTACCTGTTCTCTTCTCTGAATGTCCTTACTATGGTGCACTTTAAGTCCTGCTCCCCTCATTGTCAGTCCATGGACAAGAACATGGTCTATGATTGTTGCGTGAATTTCATCGGATATTTCCACTCTTCGTCCTCCTCTTCTTCTTTCTTGCCTTCTTCCTTCTCATCCTCCACCTCGCATACGCACTCGTCCTCGTCCTCTCACATAGTTTCTTCTATCTGAACAATTAGCTAAATGAGTTCAGGCAACTGGGAACTTTGTTCAGCCAATGGGTTTTAGTGTTTTAGCAATTGAGAAAAAACTGTAATAAAAACATCTTATACAGTCTAAGTCCAACATCGCTTTACGCTCTTATTTTGAAATACAGGCAGACAGAGAGTCGAAAACACGATCAGTGCCGAAGTGATTGGATGAGCGCTGATCATGTGACTTACAAAGTAACTTGATAATATTGACACAAGCAAGACTTCTTTTTGAGATTATTCAAAGTAAAAGCACGGATCAGACAACAAACGAATGAACTCAGATACAGATGTAAATCTGTGAGAGATCAACACGAAATACTTTTACTGCATTTGACTTTTACTTTTTCTCAATTTCTCAATTATTGATGACACATTATGATAACACATAATGCTGAAAATAAAACGAGTGTTTGTGTTTTAAATTAAGTTTTTTATCATCTTGTTTATTGCTGTATTTATCTTCTTACATTTGACTGGAAGAAGTCAAAGGAAGAAGGAAGTCCATCAGAGTCTGAACCTGCCTCGTTTCACGCTGTACGGAGGAAAACATCCAGTCGACTCGGTTCAGTCAGTGAATCTGGGTCATCTGGGTCTGCTGGATTTCCTGTCCACGCCTTTATGTGTCTGCTGCTGCTCAGTCTGTCGCTTCATTTTCTCTTTGAGTCTCACAGATCGAGTGGTGAAACATGGGCAACCAATACTCTCAAGAAGACTACGACAGGTCTGCTTCTGAATTTTATCGGATTGCTTTGAGTAACCCATGCCTCTTACCAGATGTAAGTATAGACGAGTCTCTGCAGAGATATTCTGGCCTCGACTCTAACTCTGTGCTGGAGACCTACTCTGACGGGCTGGTCAGCGCCGTGCCGGGCTACATCGAGAGTTTGGGATCTAGTTTGGGATCATTGACTCTGATCCCAAATGCTGTTGGACTTGGAGCATTGGTGATTTCCATGATCATAGAGCTCTGCATCAGTGGTGCCAGTCAAACAGGAGATAATTCGTTCAGCATGCTCCGACGTGTGTTTGGTGAAGAGAAAGCCTCAGCTGTCCGGGACACAATGACAGAGTATCTGAGGCGCCATCAAACGTCCATCAACAACAACCAACGACTACGGGAGGAAATCCAGAGACTAGAACGGCAGCTGAGCAAAGATCTCACCGTCCTCAGAAACTCCCTGCTGCATGACGGACAGATGAGCACCCGTGGGTTCAAAATCTGGGTTAACGGCGCCTCCTTCCACCTCCAGATGTTGATCCATGAGGCTCGACTGAATCCTCAGGCAGACTCTGTTAACAGGATCAGGAGCACCATCAGTTTGTATCTGCAGGACCTGAATCATTTACTGGAGAGATACAAGACTCACCAGGACATTGTTACGATACATGAGACCGCCACTTGTTTTATGGAAGCATGTGATTACAGTTGTTATATAAAAAATGATAAGTGTAAAGTGTTTCGGAACAATGAGAGGGATCCCTGTGACGGTTCTCAGCTGACTGAGGCTTTTATGAGACTCCTTGTCTCACATATCAGATCAGTTATGGACAATCATTTTATAAATATCAGGAACAACCTCACCTATCTGATCAACCAACACGGTTCATTCACTCTGCCAAAACGAACCACTCTGACAGGATAGTTTATCTTTGTTTGATTTATTCACCTTAAATATCACTAATCATACATATATAACACAGTAATGGACAAAAACTGACCTGATTGAGTGAGATTACTCATGTAAACTTTGTAAACACCTGATTTACTCTTAAACTCTGATCTACATGTATACTCGACTATCTGTGTGTAATGTGATTGTGACTGCTTGTAACCAAATGATGATTTTTTCTTGTAAAAAAAAATGATGCAGAAGTGTTTGAAGACAAATAAAATACACTGCTTTGGTTAGTTCAGGTTTTATTCATGTTTTAGCCTCATAATAATAAAAGCTTTGTGTTTCTGCTGACCCGTCCTCGACTTCTGTGCCGGAGTTTAACTTACCGAAGCTCTGCTGAAGAATGTAACATCGATGTTATAGCCAAAGAATATATATATATATATATGTATATATTACGACGGAGTATTAGGGCCACATTGAGGAAAAAATTCACAGACTTCGAGAATAAAGTCGTAAATTTTCAAGAATAAAGTCATAATATTAACTTCGGTAAAGTTGGAAAGATATTGGCAGATTCGAACTTCCGGGATCAATAACTCTCAAGTGAAACGTTGTTAAAACACAAAACACGCATATTTTCAACCGCAGTAAGACAGACAACGAGCTACAACCTCATTTTCATCAAAACGAACCATCCTCGGAGCCACACCAACAACATTAGTGTTTATGTGCAGCCGGCTGTGAGAGCAGCGCAGGGACCGTCTACAAAGTGCAACACCGAAAAGAGATATTACAAAAATATTCAATAACTTCACTATAAACTGCTACAGATTACACTACAACACTTAGTATGTAAAATGCCTTTCTTTCAAACCAAGTGTTGTTGAGATTAATGAAGTGTGTAGTGAGTTTGGTGACACTACACTGTATTATAGTGAAGTTATTGAATATTTTTGTGAGTCATTGGCTCAGTTGAAACCTTTAAAACCGTCTAAAGATTATGATTATTTGCTTTTATTTTTATTATCCATCTAATGCTTCTTGTGCTCTGATTTTATCAAGATATTCTGTGCTTTTATCCTCTTATTTATGTCTCTGTGTGTATTAAAACATTTAAATGTGCTCGATAAATAAACTCTGTTCTGGAGCTTTAGATCATATCACATGATCTTCATCAGAAGTTGTTGTGGAAATGTTAAATTCTCTATTTTTGTGAACTCTAAAACTTGTTT